>JAMPIV010004335.1:0-442677 GCA_024509875.1 Oreohelix idahoensis | reverse complement strand
GTCTGTGGTATACTGACTTGGGTCCACTAGGCTAGACTTCACAACTGAATCATAATCCAAACCTGTTTCATAAAGGCACCTTATGGTGACCCCATTACAAATAACATCCTCACAAACTGGGGGGTGATAAGGTTCCTAGTTTCCCATTAGGAGAACCTTTATTCTTCGATTCGCGTCCCCGAAGATCATTGCTGCAAGTTTGAAGGTTTGCCTCTTACAAAATTCGGCTCGTGTTATGGTTATCCTTCTTCGCAACCATTTACACCATCGTTCCCTTGGTTTCAACGTTTTTCGTTCATTAACTTTTGGTCATTGAACTGTGAGTTTCTGTCGCGATAGTCATTTCTTGGCCGCTCAAAGTTTGTCCTACCTTTATTTCCCTGCTCTCTATTATCAAATTTATTAAATTGCTGTGGAGCTTTAAAATTGTCTATGTGCTTCTTTTTAGCACCAATTACCTCTGCCTGAGCTGCCTGATACCTCTCAGCAACATTTAAAATTTCCCCCAACTTCTCTGCACCTTGTTCCATGAGAAATTTTCTCATGTCTGGAGCCATGGACTCTCTCAATTGCTCAATCATGATCATTTCTTTAAGATCTTGGGTCTTCCCCAGAGCCGTCCATTTCGCCAAATAGGTTTCTAGTCTAGCAGAGAATTGGTGGTATGTCTCCCCAGACAACAGTTTGGCATTTCTAAATTTCTTACGATAAAATTCACCATTCTTCTCGTACCTTAATAACAAAGCCTGCTTTAACATGTCATAATTGTCTTGGTCTTCCCTGTTCATTTTGGCAAATACTTCATAAGAAGTACCTCTCAATCCCTGTGATAGCTTTAAACTCCACCTCTCTCTCTCTAACCCATTATGTAAGTAGCTAATAACTCAAACGTCTAGGTACCCCTCTATGTCATCGTCTTTTTCAACAAAATGGTCTAAATGAAACCCCATAGCTGAGTTTGAGGCTCCCAGACTGGGCGTAGCATCTGAGGCAAAAGGGCTGGCACCATTTTCAGGAGCCTGGCCTTGTAATTCCAGCTCCCTTAGTCGTAATTCGTGCTCCCTTTGCAACCTTCTATCTTCTGCCTCCCTTTCGGCAGTCAACCTTTTTTCTTCTGCCTCCCTTTGCTGTCGTTTTTCTTCTGCCTCCCTTTCGGCAGTCAACCTTTTTTCTTCTGCCTCCCTTTGCTGTCGTTTTTCTTCTGCCTCAATCTGCAGCCTCTTAATTTCTCTATCAGCCTCAATTTGTAACCTCTTCTCTTCAGCTACCTTTCTATCTTCCCTTTCAATATATTTATCACATTCAGCCGTTACATATTGAATTAAAATTTGACCATCCATTCCCATCTCCTTTGCGGTCAGCACAGCAGCTGATCGGAATTTTGCTAGTTCCGCCATACTTTTCAGACAATATAATAATATACAAGCTAAATCTCTAACCAGTAAATACACTAAGTACTTCTTATGACTATAGTCTAACTAATTCTAACTAACCAGTTAACTAATTAATTATCACTGGCTGTGAAGATTCACCAACTTTTATCTGCAGGGACACTTTTAATTTTAAAGGGAATTTCACAATTTTTTTTTCCCTAATTTTATTTCTCCAACCAGGAGATCCTAATATTACTGTTGGGCTTAATGAATGTAGCTATGTAAAATGTCTAGGGTAATGATATGTAATGTGGTGTGATAGTTATGGATACACCCACAGATATTTAAGCAGACTAATAATATTTAACAAATATTATAATACACTGAACTAACTCAAGGGTGTAAAATTTTTGATAGAATTATATTACATTTATTTGTTCTGGATCAAGTTTTATGTTGACCAGAACTTTTTTTTTTTTAAAAAAAGGATTTAAAAAATTATGAAATAAATGCATGGAATGTTACATAATAAATGCAAGAGTGTGCATATATAAGTACTAGACTAGTTAGTTTTATTAAAATGTTCTATTAGTCATCTACTTGGGAGGATAGTTAATGCTTGTGCTGTTGGGGTGGCCTCATCACACCTGTCTATATTGACTACACAGTGTCCAGTAAATTACAGGAATTTTATGGGGTATTAGTAAATAAAAGGCGTTGGTGAACTTCCAGCAGACCAGAGGCTCACTCATCTTGCATATGTAGCTCTGGTGCTGAAATCTGGTGGTCCCACCTCTCCGTGCTGGCGGGCAATAATAGTGGTCTCTGTCACAACGTACTGCACAGATACACTCGAGTAAAATCACCAACTGAATGGACACCGCCTTGTTCACAACTGAAACTCACAGCTCTGCAATCAAAGTATTGGCTATGTGTCAAAATTCTATTCTTTCTCAGTCTCTCTACCCACGTCTGGACACAACACGGACACAACAACCACATCATACAGACAGGTCAGATCTCTCTGACCAAACAGCACATTTACCATGGTGGTTTTACATCAGATAGGTCCTCCCAGACTATAGATTCTGAAAAATATTTATTAGTTTCCTTCCCTAAAAGTGGATAGGTAATATGTTTCATTATTCTCAACACTTGATCTGTCTTTCCTAACCCTTGCTGGAGTTTATGTATTTTGTTGGTCCCTAGACCCTGACTTGGGCGGGGGGTCTAGAGCAAATCCCTACTTGTTTGTAAGGCTAGATTATGATATGGCAGTATCAAATCACTCGAACATTAAACAATATTCAAAATATACAAAGAAATAATTTCAATCTTACCAGATTATGAATAAAGAACACAGAAATGCTAGCAAAACTCAGCTGAGCTGCTGGCTATAGTATGGCGTCCCTGAACTTATTTCACTTTCTTTCATTTGGAAATCACCACACTTTAAAATACTGTGTCTATCATCGAACAACTATTGAGGAATGGCCCCACTTGCGCGTCTGAGCGCCGATAAATGATTGTCTGTGGCCAATCACTGCCTAGGTTTATTTCAAATTCAAATTTCCTACCCTAAAGTCATTTCAGTCATGCTTCAGTCAAGTATGGATGTTTATCTGTTAGTCTGTCCGTCTCTACTTGTTTTTTTTTTTTTTCAAAACGTACTTGATTTTTGAACCAACCTTTCTCTCCCCTCCAAAATTTTGTCGTTAAAAGTTATATTTAGACACAGCTCCCACCAATGTCCCTTCGCTTCCCTACTAAGTAGATTTGAACACCTGCGTCTCGAGGTCGTGTTTTTTTTTTGTGCAAATAGCGACACTTTTTATTCCATACAGTCTGTCGCTAATGTGAACAACACTGTCTTTTGTCATTATCTTCAATATTATCTATCCGTCTGTAAAATTAAGAACATATTAGTTCACTGCTCAGAATGGGCCATCCGGCCAGCTAATTTTTATATTCCTAACATTAATATTACGAAAAAGTTACTTTTTAATTTTTGTAATATTCCAAACATCTGCGTTCTGCCGATGAATTCAAATCAAAGGCTTGGTATCGCAAAAGCGACCAATAAATGACTGTGGCGTAACATATCCAAGGTCCCTTCTGTCGAGTTCCTTGCTTTATGTCAACTTGGGAAACGTGACTTTTCTCCGTTTCCCCCCCCAATTGCGTCTCCTTAGCCTTTCTAGTCTCACGCAATCTTTCCAGTCATATTTTTTTTCCTTTTATCCGCCGTTCCCCTCCTGTCTAGCAAGTCAATTTTTATGGAGGGTGATGACCCGCGGTCTGGGCGATCATGTACTATCAGCAGCCTACGCATTATGTTTTTATCCTTACATGTTATCTTTGGAGGTATTTTACCGTTGTATCTCTGTCAATTTCACTACAATGATGGTACCAATTTTCTCATGGTCCCCATCTTGTTTCACATGTAGGCTTCTTATTAAGTCTGCCCTATATCTTTTAGGAAGAACCAACTGTCCGTGACCATTGGATCTAGTTCCGGCCTTCCTGTAAATCAACTTGTTTTTCATGTAAAAATCTCCCTTGCCTGGAGTTGTATGACAAGTTGACAATTTCCTGAAACAAGGCTTGAGGGTCTTATCCCCAGCCTGTGCCTTCCTCATCTCTTCTGGAGTGGTATCTATCAGAATATCCTCCTCCTTTCTTGAGGTCGACCTGACCTGAAGGGTGGCCATATACACAGGTTTCCTTCTACAACGGTCAGTGTCATGATTGTCCATCTGACAATTTTTACACCACCTCCTTCCTTGGTTGAAAGATTTTCTTTCATCATATTTCCTTTCATCGAATTGTGGGGTTTTATTTTTATAGTCATACCGTGGCCTATCAAATTGGTGCTTACTTTTGTTTTGATCTCTAGGATCAAATTTATTAAAGTTCTGTGGTGCCCTAAAATTATCTACCTGTTTCTTTTTATTACCTGATACCTCTGCCTGAGCTGCTTGATACCTTTCTGCAACATTTTGGCAAAAACTTCATAAGCTGCCCCACGAAGCCCTTGAGATAACTTTAAGCTCCACCTTTCTCTCTCTAACCCATACGTGGTAGCTAATAGTTCATATCTATTTAGATAGCTCTCAATATCATCGTCTTTCTCAACAAAATGATCTAAATGAAAATTCATAGCTGAGGTTGAGGCTCCCTGACTAGCATTAGCATCGGAGGCAAGGGACTGGCACCATTGTCAGGAGCATGGCCTTGAAACTCAAACTCCCTTAGTCGTAACTCATGTTCCTTTTGTAATCTCTTCTCCTCCTTTTCTGCTTCCCTCTCTGCAGCTAATCTCTTGTCTTCCCTTTCTGCAGCTAATCTTTTTTCTTCTGCTTCCCTTTCAACCTTTTTCTCTTCCACCTGGAGCCTCTTTATTTCCGCCTCACGATCCGCCTCCAATGCTTTAGCCTCTTTGTCAGCCTCAGTCTGCAACCTCTTAGCCTCAGCCTCAATCTGCAACCTCTTAATTTCTTTTTCAGCCTCTAACTTTCTTTCAGCTTCAAATCTTCTTTCCTCACGTTCAATATATTTGTCACATTCAGCAGTGACATAAGCAATCATAATTTGCCCGTCCATTCCTAACTCTTTAGCAGTCTGCACAGCAGCAGATCGAAATTTGGCCACTTCCGCCATTTTCTAACAGGTAAATGTAAACAATATCTACCTAAACAATTCACTCTGTAACTAAATATCCAAGGACAACCACAGGCACTGAGAGCTCAACCTTATTTATTTTCACCCAAGGATATCTTTTAACTTTTTATTATTCCCAATATATATAATAGGAGAAAGTTCAATATCCCGGACGAGCCCCCAATATATGTGGTAAAGTGGGATGTTATAAATATTTATAGGGACTTAGTGTACTGACTGAGATCAGCTGTGAAGGTATCTGTATCTAATAAGTGTGGTGTATTACAGATGACCTTACTTGCTACCACATTTATACCTCAGTCAGAATTATTCTGGAATATTGTGATGACTACGTTGAATGTCTAGGGTTATGAAAATGATGAAGTGTAAGTCACAACAACAACAGACAGATAAACAATTTAATTTATTCCACAACACTTTACAACACACACATATAACACTCTATAAGACTATCTTAAATGAGTCAAGTGTAAAGTTTCAAATATATATGTAATAATTACTTTCAACAATAGATATCCTGATTCAACTGCACAGTGAACCAGGAATCACAATTAAATGTAATCACAATTTATAAATATGATCTTTGTATTGACAGAATTTATTAGTATTATCCTATGTGTGTACGTTGTGAAGTAGTACTATGAGGTAATACTGGTTTTGTTTTTCAAGCTAGATTGTTGTTTGTCATCATGACTTCAAGTGTTTGATTATCGTGGAAATAGTATTGGGAAAAGTTCACAGTTCCTGTCATTTGAAACAATTTATTATCCCTCTGTGTTTAATATAATGTCAATTTTTGAGGGGGGGGGGGCACATAATGTTGAGCTACTCTGGCCACAGAAGCTTATCTTTCGTGATGGCGGCAGGAAAAGACTCCTCTGCTCGATTGCTTCACTGTGTTCTGGAGACACCTCTCTGGTCGCTATCTGGACCAAGGAGTATGCTGTCAGCCTCTGGATTCAGCAAAACTCAGACCAGGTGCTGCTTCAATAACTTAGGACCACGGTCCCTGAAACAAGAAGGTTGTACCTCCTACTTCAGAACTAATTTATAATCTATTTCCAAGCTGAACACAATACATAACAAACACTGAGTTCAGAGCGGTAGGCCAACTGCTAGCTTCATCTGAAACAATTTACACCAGTATACTCCTCCCTAATGGTTACTACGCCTCTGCAATTCCAGCATTAGTTCTATCTAGTCAATAAGATAGGTGTCAGTGTACTGTTTGGCAATTCCATGCAGTTTTACTTTTCTCCGACACGTCCTGTTCAGGTTGGAGCACTATCTAGGCTTTGCCTCATGTTTGCTACTGAACCCCGCACATATACAGACATAAATTATCAATTTACATTCAATTGTCGTTAAAAAGATATCAAATATGTCAAGCTTACCACAATTCATGGAAATAATACACAAATACGTTGACTGGCGATGAATATGGCACAAATTCCGATCTGCCTCTGTCCCAGGCTTTTATTTAGAAAAAAATATAAGCTGGTTCTCAACGCACTGTTTCTGAGTAAGTTTATTTTAAAATGTGGCACGGAACTGACGCTCCTAATTGACTATATGGGCGGGTCTAACCAATCGGGCCATGTTTACACAGCTTTTCAAAAAAAGTACCCCTACTACCGTTTCCCCTAACAACAAAAAATTAGTATTTATAATCCGACTAATCGTGTTTCGCCTTACATTTACTTCTATCCAATCAAATAGGATTTAACATGGTGGCCTATTTCCCGTAAAATGGTGGTTTCAAAACATGCCACTGTGCGATTATTATTTGGTGTTGTCTGACACCCTCACTATTTTCTTTTGGCTATAATTTGTAAATTCCTAGACTATTTGCGTAACACTTAACCTATTCTTTGTCAGCAAGTCCTAAGGAACCCAAATATATAAGCTTTAAGGGAGCTAAGTGGCGGCGTTCAAAATATGTATTTTCTTCTAGGATAGTCGTGCTGTTACCACCTCCTCACTTCCAAACTTTAGGGTGTCTGCTGTACTGTCAGGCTTTCCAACGTAAATCAGTATAATGTCATGTTTCCCAATAAGCATTTTACAGGTTTTTAAACCTAACTCTCGTATGGGTAGTGTTTTTTATCACTGTCTATTTGAAAAAAAAGCTAGTGCTTCATGCCTTTCGCGTTGGGGGTGGCATTAATTGTATATCGCGAGACGCGTGTTAGTGTTGCCGGCGTTCCTGCTTTCAGCCCTCCCTCTTTCTATCCTAATTCCATCTGTCTTTTCATTACGCAGTGTATTAATCTAGGTCATTAATCAGCTTGCGTATCTCAAGGTTTTCTTAGAAATGCAGTAACCACCTGGTTCGACCACCTGCTGATGGAACGTGAAAGTACACATAAACATTGTAGTCGTATTAGCGCAAACAGCAGGGTGGATTAAACTTAGTGAACCATACCTGTACGGGCATATAGCACAGGTAGGCAACTGAACGCGACATAAAATAAAAATATATATTTGCATAGACGCAGGTGTCGTGGGTCGTCAGAAGGATGCGATATTAAAGTTTTCATTGTTTTCTAAAACTTGCGATAATAATAATAATCATAATCATAAAATCACCAGCATTAATATTTACTATTCAGCTCCCTGAGGACTATAAAAACACACCACGCCTTCCAGTCACGAGCCATCCTTTGTTTCTTTTTATAACGTTTCTCTTCAGCTCCCTTCTAAGTGTTTATTTTTTTCTGTCACCCAATACCAATTTTAAATATAGGAGTTTTGCCTCATTTTGGCTAGCCTGGCCAGTTCACCCTAGACACAAGGTCCATCGGTTATACTACGGTGCATGCCAACATTTAAAAGATTCTGCGGTCCCTACTTTCTGTTTACGCTGTGGAGTAAAGTAAATACAGTTCTTAAATGTACATTATCCTGAAAAACTTCTGTAATATTGTCATAATTGTTTTTGTCACTTACTCCTACCGTGTTGCCTGGAGACCGAAGATGTTCAGATAGCATTAACATCTACACCTGGTAATTCTTAAAAAGATGACTCAAGTTGCTTGTTAACGGCGTGTAGTTCCAGGATTTCTCTGAGGAGACAACCACATAATAGGAATGTTGACCCCCTCAGGCATGTCTTAAGAAGACACTGATAAGAGACTGTACGTGGGGATGGTAATCTGATATGAACCACAAATTGGTACAGAAACCAATGTTGCTAGAGTATATGAATTCTCTGGTGCAACTTTCCTTCGAGGGAACCGCTTCATTAGTGACTCCTTCTTCCGTAAGCAGCGGTTTTCATCATCTACATCATCATCATCATCATCATCGTCATCACCCTTCAGCTCCATAGACCTTTAACAAGCTTAACCAAGTCTTCCTGATCTGTGCCATCAGGTCAAGGTTTTCCCATGTATGTCTCCAGTTATCTTCTCCTTGTGTTCTTTGGTTCTCGTCAACCTCTCTTACCCTGCGGAGTCCAGAATAAAGACTGTCTGGTAATGCTATCAACACGTTTTCTTTAAATGTGTGCCATATCTATCTCCAGCGTCTTCTTCTCATCTCTTGTTCCACTAGCCCTTGTCTGGGTCTTGTCATCAGTTCCACGTCAGTTCTTGTCATCAGTTCCACGTCAATTCTTGTCATATCACTTCCGTCCTTCTGTTCTATGCAAGCACTTCAACATTTGCTGAGGGAGACTAAGCACCTATAGATTTGCCCGAAATGCAATGACGTCGATTCTGATTAATATTAACATTAACATTAATATTAACATTAATATAACACATTTATGAATGTCTGTAACGTTTCAGTTGTTGTTTTTTGTAGTTCCCAGTGTTTCTGAGCCATGCAGTAATACTGATTTGACATTTGAGTTGAATATTCTGCTGTTTTAATCAGCGATTAGAAACAAGATGATGATCATTACACATCATAGAGATACTGTGCTAGCAACAGAAGGTGTACCAGCTGTGGTGGCATTTACTTGCATTATATTGAGGACAATGTTAAATGTGATGAAAATGCAGATAACCATAAGCTTGTAGTCACTGAATCGAGGACCCATAATTTTTATCGTATCTAAAAAGAGCAGAGGAAAATGATAATATGAGAGACGGCCTGCATTAGAAAGAGCAGTTAATTTTATCTTGAGAGACAGGAAGAAAAACGCAGAAATCATAAACTTTGTGACAAAAACACCGCGCATTCTCAACATAGACAGACAGCAAATAGAATGGTTCGAATATCTCATTAGAATGCAGCCATTATCACAAACCTTCAAGAGCAGACGATCTGCTTCAGGGCAAGGGCAGGACCCAGGAGAAAAATGGAACCACGACATTAACAAAATCTGGAAGACACACGAATTAGCAAAACAAATGAGAAACATAAAACCTAGAGTCAACGGACAGACGCAGGAGCATATGACAATTTATTATATCTAGGGCACATAACATAGTTAAAACAAGTTCTTTTCTTCCCTTGTATCTGGATTCTTGAGCTACTTGTGACAAGGACTAATAGTGTCTATCAACCTAGTCTTAAATTTAGCTCTGACAATGTCTACTAACGTCTATGAGCTCGCATGATTTAGCTCTGACAATGTCTACTAACGTCTATGAGCTCGCATGATTTAGCTCTGACAAGGACTACTAGCGTCTATCAGCTAGCATGATTTAGCTCTGACAATGTCTACTAACGTCTATGAGCTAGCATGATTTAGCTCTGACAATGTCTACTAACGTCTATGAGCTCGCATGATTTAGCTCTGACAAGGACTACTAGTGTCTATGAGCTAGCATGATTTAGCTCTGACAATGTCTACTAACGTCTATGAGCTGGCATGATTTAGCTCTGACAAGGACTACTAGTGTCTATCGGCTAGCATGATTTAGCTCTGACAAGGACTAATAGTGTCTATGAGCTGGCATGATTTAGCTCTGACAATGTCTACTAACGTCTATGAGCTAGCATGATTTAGCTCTGACAAGGACTAATAGTGTCTATCAGCTAGCATGATTTAGCTCTGACAATGTCTACTAACGTCTATGAGCTAGCATGATTTAGCTCTGACAAGGACTACTAACGTCTATCAGCTAGCATAATTCTACTCTGACAAAAACTACTAGTGGCTATCAGCTAGATAATTTACCTTGTAATGCTATGCACATCTTTGCTCAGTGTGTGTGTTTTATATATAATTAAAATTGCATGAACTAATGGAAGGAACCAGGCAAATACAAATAGGACAATTGATGAGGGTAAGACGCAGTTAATGGGTAGTACACACGAAAAACATGTTAATAGCTCTAAAAGGTAGCCTCTGTTGTGGAATACCCAGGCTAGGGAAAAAATGCAGACGGAGAAGAAAGCTGGAGACATATATAAAAGAGAAAAAATGTATATGGATATACTTTGAACGGATGGCACATGCCAGGGAGTCCTTCGCATGTTTTGTGGAGAACCCGTGCTTCAGGGATATCTGAAAGTTTTTGATATAACACACACACACACACACACACACACACACACACGCACGCACGCACGCACGCACGCACGCACGCACGCACGCACACACACACACACACACACACACACACACATACATACATACATACATACATACATATATATATATATATATATATATAGTCTTCAACTTCTTGTGATGTTTCTCTCATTGTAACCTAACTTTGATTTGCAGCCTTTATTCTCATAATCGCTTTCTTTTCTTTGCGTACTTTCAGACCAAACGGCTGTGACCTCTCATCAAGTAATATCATTGAATCAACCATTTTTCAAAATATATATATATATATATATAATGTTATCTTACATCTAGTTAAGGTTATAGGACAGAAGAGCCAGGTTATCAGCAAAATCTAGATCGGTGGCCTATTATTGTTAAAGTCCAATGAATTCGATTTTTTTACTGGGTAATGTCAGTTTTTTTTTTCAAAAAACTAATCTAGCATTTCTCAAACCTTTTGGTATCATTACCCCTTTACATTCTAAAAAAAAATATGTGAGGACTCCAAAGAGCTTTTGTTTATATGGGTTATATCTGTCGATATCACCGTATTAGAAATTAAAACTGTGAAATTTTTAAAAATTTATTTATTAGTTCATTTTGAGATGACAGTAACACAACCCATTATATGTTATAATTTTTGCTTAATAGGAAACAGATGGATTCTCGTATCTGCTTCTATACAGTTGTAAGATAATGAGAGTGTTAAAGGCAAAAAATGCCTTAGGTTATTATGAAAACAGATTTGACCCCGTGGAACCCCTGAAAGGGTCTCGGGGACCCACAGGGATCCGTGGACCACACTTTGAGAACCGCTTTCTTTAACACTTGACTCCTCTACGACAGTATGTGTTATGGGACTACCTGTACCTGTCATCTATAAAAAGAGAAATGGTGGCAAAACGCACCCCCCCCCTCCCCTACCTGTACCTGTCATCTATAAGAAGAGAAATGATGGCAAAACGCACTCCCCCCTCCCCTACCTGTACCTGTCATCTATAAGAAGAGAAATGGTGGCAAAACTCACCCCCCCCTACCTGTACCTGTCATCTATAAGAAGAGAAATGGTGGCAAAACGCACCTCCTTCCCCCCCCCCCCCCTCCCCTACCTGTACATGTCATCTATAAGAAGAGAAATGATGGCAAAACGCCCCCCCCCCCATCCCTACCTGTACCTGTCATCTATAAGAAGAGAAATGATGACAAAACGCACCTCCCCCTTACCTGTACCTGTCATCTATAAGAAGAGAAATGATGGCAAAACGCACCTCCCCCCTACCTGTACCTGTCATCTATAAGAAGAGAAATGATGGCAAAACGCACCTCCCCCTTACCTGTACCTGTCATCTATAAGAAGAGAAATGATGGCAAAACGCACCTCCCCCCTACCTGTACCTGGAATCTATAAAAAGAGAAATGATGGCAAAACGCACCTCCCCCTTACCTGTACCTGTCATCTATAAGAAGAGAAATGATGGCAAAACGCACCTCCCCCTTACCTGTACCTGTCATCTATAAGAAGAGAAATGATGGCAAAACGCACCTCCCCCTTACCTGTACCTGTCATCTATAAGAAGAGAAATGATGGCAAAACGCACCTCCCCCTTACCTGTACCTGGAATCTATAAGAAGAGAAATGATGGCAAAACGCACCTCCTCCCCTACCTGTACCTGTCATCTATAAGAAGAGAAATGATGGCAAAAAGCACCTCCCCCCTACCTGTACCTGGAATCTATAAGAAGAGAAATGATGGCAAAACGCACCTCTCCCCCTACCTGTACCTGTCATCTATAAGAAGAGAAATGATGGCAAAAAGCACCTCCCCCCTACCTGTACCTGGAATCTATAAGAAGAGAAATGATGGCAAAACGCACCTCTCCCCCTACCTGTAACTGGAATCTATAAGAAGAGAAATGATGGCAAAACGCACCTCCCCCCTACCTGTACCTGTCATCTATAAGAAGAGAAATGATGGCAAAACGCACCTCCCCTCTACCTGTACCTGGAATCTATAAGAAGAGAAATGATGGGTATACGCACCTCCCCCCCCCCTGTACTTGGAATCTATAAGAAGAGAAATGATGGCAAAACGAACTTCCCCACCCTACCTGTACCTGTCATCTATAAGAAGAGAAATGATGGCAAAAAGCACCTCCCCCCTGCCTGTACCTGGAATCTATAAGAAGAGAAATGATGGCAAAACGCACCTCTCCCCCTACCTGTAACTGGAATCTATAAGAAGAGAAGAGAAAACGCACCTCCCCCCTCCCTGTACCTGTCATCTATAAGAAGAGAAATGATGGCAAAACGCACCTCCCCCCTACCTGTACCTGTCATCTATAAGAAGAGAAATGATGGCAAAACGCACCTCCCCCCTACCTGTACCTGGAATCTATAAGAAGAGAAATGATGGCAAAACGCACCTCCCCCCTACCTGTACCTGGAATCTATAAGAAGAGAAATTATGGCAAAACGCACCTTCCCCCCCCCCCCCCCTATACCTGTACCTGTCATCTATAAGAAGAGAAATGATGGTAAAACGCACCTCCCCCCCTACCTGTACCTGTCATCTATAAGAAGAGAAATGATGGCAAAATGCACCTCCCCCCTACCTGTACCTGGAATCTATAAGAAGAGAAATAATGGCAAAACGCACTCCCACCCCCCCCTCCCCCCTACCTGTACCTGGAATCTATAAGAAGAGAAATGATGGCAAAACGCACCTCCCCCCTACCTGTACCTGGAATCTATAAGAAGAGAAATGATGGCACAACGCACCTCCCCCCTACCTGTACCTGTTATCTATAAGAAGAGAAATGATGGCTGATAACTCTCCTCTTTCTTCTCCATCGTAACTGTGTATACCAGGCATGCTGTAAAGTACTGCTTTCATTCTCCTCACGCAAACCAGTGGTGAATATGATGGAGGCTCCAGGGGGAGCAAAGGTCAACTCAACCAACGCAGGATTATGCAAATATGGAGTGTGAGTGTGAAGTATGAGTTAGGCGAATGGTGGACTGTTCGTGTGTTGACCCGTATAAGGCACTCATTCACTCATTACGTTAAGTCACCAATGCAGATCACTGTAGTCGTTTCAATAGTTTAATTGGACGCACACACTTGACAGATTGGGTACAGTTACAGGAACATGAGTCGACATAGACAGCATAATATTGATCAATGGACTACCGTCCTAAATTAGCATTCATGAAGAATAATCTGGTAATGGAACATCTGTAAACACCAAGATTTCCATAGTTTATAAATACAGTCAGTAGACCTTACTGACCGAGCATGTCAATGAAGCAATACTGTTCAAACTTGACTCCTAAACAGGATCTCTTTCTAGCGACGATTCCTTTAGGTAAATTACAGCAAATCTCTGTGAAGATAATGTTAATTTCTTTATAATAGTGATCTCTCAATCATCACCTGATAATAAGGAAGTTTTCCCGTTCTCTGCTAATGATTTACAATAAGTAGAATTCCAAAATCAATCGAATTCCACAATGGCTGCAGGTTCCCGGTTGAGCATCACTCACTATACGGGTGTATAGCCAAATCTTCAATAGAAGCTTTGTTCATCAACAATAAATGATTCTACAAGGATCAGCACATTTTGTCCTCATAATTGCTACATATAAACATATTTAGTGCTGCTAGAGAATATGTCGTCCCGACATATTCATAGGTAAGTTCATGTAAACGTCTGCCCATCTTAAGCCTAGGAATGAACGAAGTCAGCAAAAGTACGTTTTTTTTACCTGGACATAAGAAATACACTAGCAAGCACAAAAACGCTCTCCCGGCGTTATAGAATCACAACTGGGGAACTCATGGACTAAACGATCCTGGAAGAAACTATCTTCGTCCCCAGAATAACTTAAAGAGATCACAAACTTTTGGGCATCTCTCCGACATGACTTTCCGCCCTAGGCCTAGACAACCGAAGAACCCTCTCACCTTTCTTCATCCGCCGAAAACACCTGACCCCCTTCAGTACAGTACAAGAACAAATAGTTCCACTTAAACATACTAAGATATCAAGATATAAGACATACTCGTCCTACATAGACAAGCACTACACATAGATTCGAACCATAGACATTCTGAAGCAAGAACAATCTATTCCTAACCAAACACAGAATAGATTCAAGTAAGTCTAAATTCCTCCGCCGAGTTCTATTTTCAAGAACTCTACAAAGAGCGATAACTCACAGAATGACTACTTATTGCCCAATCTGAGTTTCGTCCCGCAAGACCAAAACATGCATTCAAAGATGAATATATCTTCATCAGACAATTAAAGCATTTTACATGGTATGCGTAATCCGTGCGCCAAAAAATATGTGCGCAACAGATTACCACACCCCCCGGGAAAATAAATGAAACTAATCATTTTTTTTTCATCTGAGAGCAACATACTATAGGCTCCCTACGCATAAATACTGCGCAGATGAGAAATATCTGGAATTATTTAAGCCAGATTAATGCAAAATCTCAATCCCTCAGAGAAAGCATTTCTCTTAAGCATAAGTGTTTCCAGGGAGGTGTCACCAACGCATACTACTATACAATGATACAATGCATATAACAGTTTAAGTTTAAGCATTCCAAGTACATGATTGACAAAAAGAAAAATCATCAACGAGTAATGGTGACTATATATCAATGAACGTAGTGTCATTACGAATTACAATGTGTATCTATTTTGATATAGAAAAAAAAATCTGTTGTCGAGTTGGAAGTGTTAAGACGTCCAATACTCAACAGCTAAGTGGAATCATGTGGGCATCTAGACAGAAAGTCTGCCATCACATTATCTGATCCACGGATAGCTCGTACCGAAAAATGAAAAGGTTGAAGAGCAATTGCATATCGAGTAGACCTCGAACTCTTCAAATTTTTACTCTGGATAGCTGTAAAAGCTTTCTGATCGGTTTCTACTATAAAATGTGCGCCTAGAAGGAATCTTTGTAATTTGAGAATTGACCATACCATAGCCAACAGTTCACGGTCTAAAACCGAATAATTCCTTTCTGCAGCATTAAGCTTTCTGGAAATATACATTACAGGATGCAGAGTTCCAGAGTACTCTTGCATTAGTGCCGCTCCAATCCCAGTGGATGAAGCGTCACTACGAAGAACAAATGTCTTATCTTTAGTAGGCAACACTAAAATAGGTGCAGTAGAAAACATAGTTTTAATCTTATCCAAAGAGGATTGACATTCTTGAGTCCAATGGACTATATTAGGAGACCCTTTCTTTAGCAAGGTAGAAAGAGGTGCCATGATTGAGGACACATTCGGAATGAATCGTCCATAGAATTGTATAAGACCTAAGAGACTTCGCACTTGCTTTTTAGTCTTAGGAATAGAAATGTTCAGTATTTTACTTGTATTATGGTCCTCTGTTTTTAGGAAACCATGGCCGACCCGGTGACCTAAAAAAGAAATTTCACTAAAACCAATGCAGGCTTTAGATGGTTTCGCTGTCAGGTTATACTCGCGTAGAGTAGATAGCAATTCAACTAACCCTGAATAGTGATCTTCCCAAGTATCGCTGAAAAGACAGATGTCATCTATGTACGCAATGACATCTGACCGATAGGATAGAATTCTACGCATCATGCGTACGAATGTAGCTGGTGCGTTCATAAGGCCGAAAGGCATAAAATTCCATTGAAAAGGCCTCTAGGTGTAGAAAAAGCAGTAAAAGGTTTGGCGCGTTCAGATAGAGGAACTTGCCAATATCCTTTAGACAAATCTAGTTTAGTGAAAAAAATGCGATTTAGAAAGCTTAGTAAGTAGCTCTTCTAGTAAAGGCATAGGTTCAGCATCAAACTTCGTGACTTGATTCAATTTGCGATAGTCAACGCAAAGACGTATGTTATTGTCTTTTTTACGGACAATAACCATCGGCGAAGAATACGCAGAAGTGGATGGTTCAATTATTTTTAAATCTATCATCTCATCCAACTCCTTTTCAACCTGTGCTTGAAAATGTATAGGAATAGGATAAGGTCTGACTCTAATAGGATTATGGTCAGTTAGAATAATGTCATGTTCAATGACATGAGTTTGTCCAGGAATGTCAGTAAGGACATCCTGAAATGTTTGTAACATAGACGAAACTTGTCGCTGTTCTCCTAGAGATAAATCGGGAGAAACAGTAACATTTTTCCATGATTCACTAGAATGAAGTGGAATCATCGGAAGCGGAAGATTAACATCCGAAAAACTTGTTTCCTCATCCTGTATTACAGACAGTGATGAGTAATGACCATGTTGGACAGGTGAATCGTCCGTTGCCTGGAAAATAGGCTGTAAATAATCCGGACGTTCATGGAATTCCGTAAGTATATTGATGTGGAAGGTTTTACGCTTCCCATCAATATCGACAATGTAGTCAACATCGGAAATTTTTCGAGATTATATCGTACGGACCTTTCCAAGAAATAAGTAGTCTGTTTTCCCTACACGGTAGCAAAACAAATGCTTTGTCACCAGGACAAAGTTGTCGTAAGGTTCTTTTCTTATTGGCAAATTGTCTTGCTTTCTCCTTAGCAAACTCAGAAGAAGAAGTTGCCAATTTGAAGGCTTCGATAATCTTTTGTCTCAGCGCGATGACATATTCGTAAGAAGATTTTGTGTCATCGGTAAAATTATCAGCGGTTATGAGATCATGAAGCAAAGACATAGGGCCGCGCGGTCGCGCGCCAAAGACAAATTCAAAGGGAGAAAATCCTGTATGTTCATTGGGAACCTCTCTGTAAGCGAAGAGGGCCGCGGGTAAAACCCTATCCCAATCTTGAGGATGATCCTCAGTTATCTTCCCTAGTAAGTTTTTGAGTGTTCTATTAAGGCGTTCTACCATCCCATTCGACATTGGGTGATAGATACTGCTCAAAGATCTCTCTATCTGGAGAGTAGACATTACTTGAGACATGGTATCTGATATTAGTTGGGTGCCATGATCTGATAATATTTCTCCGGGAAATCCCAGACGAGAAAATATAAGCCAAAGAGCATCTGCAATGTCAGCAGTAGTAATGCTCTTCAGAGGGATAGCCTCTGGCCAACGTGTGCACATGTCCACACACGTTAAGATAAACTGATGTCCTCTACCAGATTTGATCTTAAATGGACCAATGATGTCTATCGCCATTTTCTGAAATGGTCTAATAGGAATGTCTGCAGCCTGAATATGTGCAGCATGGCGTGGACCTTTGGATTTGACTTCTTGACATATTTTACAAGATCGACAATAGATCCGTATGTCCTTGTTCACAAAAGGCCAAAAGAAAGCCGCAAGAACTCTTGACTTTGTTCGGGGAAAACCCATATGTCCAGCACACTGAGAGTCGTGTGCGTGTTGTAATATTTTAACTCTCAAATTCTTGGGTACAAGAATCTGAGAATGACTTGACTTGTCGGAGTCTTGCACCATAGGTACAAGTACGCCATTCTTCATTGTAATCCAAGATTTACTCTTTGAATCTTTATTCGGATCACCTTTTGTTGCAAGAGTGAAGAATTTCTTTAGAGTCGGATCCTCTTCTTGCTGCTTTATAAATGAGTCACGAGAAATTACCAAGGGATCATCTTGGTTATGCACTTCATTATCTTCAATAGATGAAGTTTCGGGCATATTGAGAGCTTGAGCTCTAGTGACTACAGCATTAGCAGTTTGCATATTTTGTTTTTCCCAAACGGAAATTTGTTGTGGAGTGCATTCTTTGACTCCAAGAATACGACCGATGATAAGATCAGCGATCGGATTCGGCAGAAGACATGCGTGTACATCTCCTGTAAAGAAAGGACTAGCGATCCTAATGATAGCAGTAGAGTATTTCTCTATGGTGCCGCCAAATGTTACACATTTGACTACTTTGCCTGTAGCACGAGAAGGATCTATGAGTGACTGCCTAACACCAATTGTGGTGCATCCAGAATAAAAAAGCAATGAAACTGGATTGTCATTTACTAAACCTTTGTGTAAGACAAGAGAACCTCTTCCATCATGCGCGATTGACGCGGGAAGAGCGGGAAGAGGATGGCCACAAATTAAAGTGGACACCGTAGTTGGTTCGAATAATTTTTTGCATTGGGAGCACTGAGATGCTCTCCCAAAATCGAAAGCGGCACATGCCATATTGTTAGAGTCATCATTATCTTTATTTTGTTTATAGGCACCATGGGACTCTTGCTGTGCAGAGTTTGCATGATAATGAGATTTTTGTTTTTTATGTTGGGGTCTACTTCTGTTATTATTACCCCTGTAATTATCATTGTTTCCTCTATTGTAACCCCTATTTGGGTTTGAGTCATAATTCCCCTGGTTACTATTATCATATTCATTATAATGAGTATCTCTGTAATTATGATCTTGTTGTCTCCATGATGGAAAACTAGGATAGTTTCTATAATGACTTCCTTTGCGGAAGTTCCTATAATTATGACCACCCCTGAATCGAGGGCTGTCGGCTCGTCTCCAGATATTCGAAGAAGAACCCTGAAATGATTGGTTACCTTGGTTCTGATAACTGTTATGGTTACCCTTTTTATTAAACCTGTTTTGAGGTCCTTGGAATTTGTGTGAGTAATTAGGGTTGAATGGTGTTGCTGATGCAACTGGCATACTTTCCTTAACCTTAGTATTGCTAATAGCTACATCTGGGTGTGCAGTGACGTATTGGGTACAATATTCTTCCTTTTCCTTTAGTGTTTTAGGTTTCCGCTCATGTAGGAATTCAAGGAATGGTTTACTAATGCTTGACATAATCTTGTCTCTGAGCAATAAATCCATAAGTGCTTCATAAGTCTTTTCTGTTTTGGACAGTTCAATCCAACGATTAAATGTAAGACGTGTCCTTGCAATAAATTCTGAGAATTCTACCCCTGATTCAGGTACCATTCTTTTAAACAAAATACGGTAACCTTCCTCAGATATCTGGTATTTCTTTATCAAGGCTGCCCTAATAACCTCATAATTATCCTTGTCAGTTTCTTCAACCAAACTTAAACTCGTCAGAGAATCACCTTTTAAATTCTCAGACAACTGATTAGCATATTGTGATTTCTCCACATTATGAGCTCGACAAGCACGTTCAAATCTATCAAGCCAGAATGTTATATCATCACTGGCAGAATTGAACGCTGGTACCTTGACCTTGTAAGTAAAGGGTTTACCACTAGATGACTGATTGACATTACTCATGTTTGTCAATTTCAACTTTTCTAACTCAAATGCTAAAAGTTCTTTTTGATGTTCACGTTCTCTTATTGCTCTTTTCTCCTCAGCTTCAGCTTCTTTGTCTAATCTCTTTTGTTTAGCTTCTCTGTCTAATCTTCTCTGCTCAGCATTAGCTTCTTTGTCTAATCTCTTTTGTTCAGCTTCTCTGTCTAATCTCTTTTGTTCAGCTTCTATGTCTAATCTCTTTTGTTCAGCTTCTTTGTCTAATCTCTTTTGTTCAGCTTCTTTGTTTTGTTTTTCCAATTCCATTTGGAATCTCCTTTCCTCAACCTGCATCTGCAGTTTCTTTTGTTCAAATTCTATTTCCATTTTTCTATCCTCATTTTTTTGTTTCATTTCCTCACTTTTTTGTTTCATTTCCTCACTTTTTTGTTTCATTTCCTCAGCTTTAAGTGCTTTATCATATTGACTGGTAGCATACTCCTCCAATTTATCTCCAGTCTTGCCTAGAGATTTCCCTAACTCAATAAAGTGTTCCAATGTAGACATGATGTCTAACAATGATAGCAATCAGTTGACACGAAAATGTAATCTATATTTCAAAGTAATGTAAACACAAGCTCTTAATAATTTGATCAATCAGCTCCGTATCCCAAACTATGTGGGGAGACAAGCCTTTAGTAAGGTCTTGTATAATCAACTGTGTACCAACCAATTACTAAAAATCATCAGTTGACTTTTTCTTATAAATTCATATGATCAAATATATTTTAAATAGTGTATGTCGATCAAGAACACAACAAAACAATTATACAAGAGAACAGGAAACATTTGCAGAAATCAAATAAATCAAATAGGGAAAATCAAAGAAAAATGATCACAGAATCTGTGATGATATCTGCAATAGAATGAACAAGACAAATAACGCCACAGTGTATGAACATAAATTGTGTATAAAACTGAAAGATACGAAAGGATAGACCTACAAATACAAACAAATCAATTAAACTAAGGAACACAAAATTATTAACAAAAACAACGAAGAAAAGAACACCTCATCACAACTAACCAAAAATAGCACCAGATGTTGCCAGCAAATTTCTAATCAAGAAAATTGCTCCATATAGAACGCTAATATAAGCCCTATGTTACTTGGGAAATCTTATATTAGACACACGAATAATATGCAAACATTAAACATAAATACATATATACAAATAACATGTAAACATCAATAGCATAAATGCATACATTAATTAATTAAATGTGTTGTGGTTGGAATGTGTTGTAAAGTATGCTCAGTATAAATGGTACAGCTTTTTAATTCAACTAACTGCCATTTTTAATCAATTTCAATCTTTGATTTATTTCATTACACTGTTCTTAAATATTAAAGTTCAACACAATAGCAGAACATAAGAAGGTCCATCGATGAAAATAGGCATCTAAGTTCAATCCTTCTGCTAACACAGTTAACTTGCTTGCCAATGTTCTGTGTAATGCTGTGATGCTCAATTGTAAACAACTTGCCGTGCTACGCTGTCTGTTGTATGAAATAATGCCTGTACCGAGCAAAATGTCAACAGCGGTGACCTAGATACCGTTACACGTGTCATAACAGGTCAAGCTGACATCGACTGGATAGTTGTCCTATTGGTGTTGATGTGTGTCACATTCGGCCAAAATAAATGTTCTTGAAACACTAGGTGACTTCCACTTTGAAGACTGCGAGGGCTGGACCCAGGAAACTGGCCTACCACGTTGATAACTCTCCTCTTTCTTCTCCATCGTAACTGTGTATACCAGGCATGCTGTAAAGTACTGCTTTCATTCTCCTCACGCAAACCAGTGGTGAATATGATGGAGGCTCCAGGGGGAGCAAAGGTCAACTCAACCAACGCAGGATTATGCAAATATGGAGTGTGAGTGTGAAGTATGAGTTAGGCGAATGGTGGACTGTTCGTGTGTTGACCCGTATAAGGCACTCATTCACTCATTACGTTAAGTCACCAATGCAGATCACTGTAGTCGTTTCAATAGTTTAATTGGACGCACACACTTGACAGATTGGGTACAGTTACAGGAACATGAGTCGACATAGACAGCATAATATTGATCAATGGACTACCGTCCTAAATTAGCATTCATGAAGAATAATCTGGTAATGGAACATCTGTAAACACCAAGATTTCCATAGTTTATAAATACAGTCAGTAGACCTTACTGACCGAGCATGTCAATTAAGCAATACTGTTCAAACTTGACAACTAAACAGGATCTCTTTCTAGCGACGATTCCTTTAGGTAAATTACAGCAAATCTCTGTGAAGATGTTAATTTCTTTATAATTGTCACGTGAAAGATAATTTATTTTACCATCTTGTCCATATATTGATTACTCCTTTAAATGTTCTGTTTTCCTGGACATTTTGTAATTTCTTTTTCTTTCCTTTTCTACCTTTGTGGCCAAACTTTCTCACCCTCTCAAACCCCACCCGAGGTTGTTTACGCTGGCCAGCTGCGGTCAGCTAACGCTAGACGTAATGTTATCTAAACGCACCTGTGGTACGTTCGACCAGAGAAACATTTCTCGGGTCCGCTTTAAGTGTTAGAACGAGCCAAAGACGGTTTCTGTGAAAGAAACGGTTCGTTAGCGGCGGGTACCCTCTGTGGTCCCAACAGGGGAATTTCTCTGGTCGCTTTAAAACGTTTGATGACGAGCGGCTGGTACCCTTTGAGGCCTGGGTAACGAGTGTGATCTGTTTCAGGGGAAGATAACAATCGCGGTCAGTCTTTGGGTTTTCGCCCCTTAGACAAGATAGAGCATAATGTTATGCATTTCTCTACCTGGGGAACTTTCGCACGATTTCTTTTGTCTTACTCTAGATTACGTCTTTCGCCGAACTTCTGTAGAAATACGCACGCCAGGTGTCCGGGGGGGGAGCGTCCCTTGTGATCTATAAGAGTAGACTGGTTTTAATAGACAAGGACATTCGTAAATTTTCCTGGCCCGTAGATGACCATCATGAGATAAGGCAAACTTTAACACAGTACTAGAATGTGTTTGCCTATGTTCTAGTCATTTTTCGGGGTGAGTTGACATATCTTATAATTATTATATTAGATTCATGTTAGCTTTTATATATCTGTTAGGAAAGTGAATTTATTTCTGAGGACTTCTCCTAGTAATTTATTCAGTGATAAGGTAGCGCTGTCTACGGCCTATTAAGTGGTGCTTAAACTGTTACGGTTTATCATGGGTTAAATGTTAAACTTACAATAACAGATATTAGGCGTAGAATCAGTCCACGAATGCTTACCATTGGGTTAAGAGTCAGCAAAATTAACTGTCATTTCTGTAAGATAATGTCAGATGTGGATGGTGCACTTAGAAACTGAATAGTGAGATGCAGGTAATAACTCTGGATTATAGGAGATAGTCACTTATTCCTTTTTGATAGATACTTCTAGTGGCAAGGGAGGATCATTTTATGCTTACTTGTGTAGTTAGACACTAGTCTATAACTTTCACAGAAAGCAGCCACCAGCCATAGATATAATTATATCTTATGATCTAGCCACAACTGTATTATTATAGCAAGAACATTGCATTTTCTTTGTACTCATTTTGTGGAATGATAATATATTTTCCAAAGGGGACATACGATTTATTGTAATGTCAAATGCTGTAATCTGTTTATGTAAATTCATTTAATGTTGTAAGATGAATAAGCATATTCATTTAACTGTAACTACAGGTTAGGTTTCCTGCATGTTGAGATTGGGAGAAGAGGAGTAGATTTTTGATGTCAGAACATTTACTGATAGGTACCTGGGGGTGCAAAAGATATTAAGCCTATGCGGGCGCGTGTTGATAATTGATATTTTTAAGGAACAGGAGACATGGTTAAAGACAGCCCTAAACTATCATAGCAATAACTACAATAAATTTAATCCCATAGTGGAGCGAAACTTTCTGTATAAAGTTAGTGTGATTTATTATTTGCTTGAAGTAAAAGGGTGTCTCTTTTTGGGTCTCAGTTTCAGGGAGACCGAATCGCTAGAGCAGACTTCAGTCAGGCGAAGAAAGTCATATACTCTTCGATCTAGAGGGTTTCTGTATACATCTAGCAACGAATCGTCAACCCCGTTCCTGAATCAAAACCTTTTTTTTGTCAACGCCAAGTTAAGCTCACGCAGTGCAACGGAGCCAACGCAAAATCTGGAATCGCCAAATGCAGTAGTAGCTCTCTACTCGCCTATTGGATTACCAGCCAGAGCATCGCGGCTTCCGGAATATCAAACCCGCCCAGCATGCCTATAGCAGAATTCCATATCACCTGCCTTTTTTGTGCCTAAACGGGGCACTCAGCAAACCACAGCCAAACCAGTTTAAACAGGATTTACAGCCAAGCGGAGCCTTGCGCCGGATAAGCGCGCCTGGGTCTCTTTGTCCTCAAGTGACTTCTTCTGGTGTATTTTCTGGACACTTAAAACCTCGCACGTATGAGCAGCCATCTATGGACAGGCTGTCGTTCAGTTTGTTTATTCGATCAGCAGGAGATAAATAGAGTCTTCTAGACCACCTCGCGCAATTAGGGAGGAATCACCAATGATAGCACCTATACAGTGATTTTATTCAGGTTAATTCCATCACCCATGGAGGATATGTACGAAAAAACCACTTACTGGAGCTATTTCATATGGTCCCGAAAGCGGACGGACTGACACTCAGTTATTTCATCTCTCTGTGTTCTACAGGTTTTATGAATGGTGGTGTGTGTGTGGTTGTTGGTGTATTTTTGCATTTCGGTTAATGATGATTAGTTGATTATTGATGTAATTTTATGTTGTTGTGATGATATGCATAAATTCCATGCTTTTTCTTCTTTAATAAAGTTTACACCTTTATTAATACGCTGTTCACGACCTTTCCATCCATATTTGTATTTTTAGCTCTTTACTAGAATCTCTATGTATGATAAGAGAAAAGAGTGAGAGCCGGAGATGCTTAGACAGTAATAGTGAGTTGAGGCCTGGAGAGAGAGATCCTTTGAATAAATCTTCTTCCAGGTTGTCTCAAGTCCATCTCCTATTTACACCTTATCTAAAGTGTAATCTATAACTCTGTCAGTCCACTATCCCTTGTCGATTTCACTACAGTTGTCCAACTCGACAAATACTCTACACTCTAACTCAACCACGACAAATGGGAGCCCGTCCGAGATTCTAGAGCCCATTTACCACGACTAATGGGGTCTCGCCGCGGAATTTGAACTACATCTGCAGCAATCGCAACAGATGAGGTTGCAGTCTGGTAGGAATCTCTCACAAGATTCTATCTTGATTCTTAGAGTTTAGTGTTCGGCAGATTATAGGAATTTTTTTCCCCTAGACATTTCGAACTATTTCTTTTGGGTGGAAGTCGGAACAGCGTTTTTTCTCCACAGCAATCATAATATTAAGTTACATTTATTGTTCATGCTACACATGAGACAGCTGGTAAAGGTTGATGGTATCACTGCTGAGTTTTTGGTTGACAAATCTGACGACTATTGTTGTAAAAGTCAGAAAATTTTTTTTTTAATTGTTAATATTTTTTCAGGAGTAGCTCTTTAATCTGAGATAAGAAGCTACAGATAGTCAGTTACTAGCTTGCATTTGTACCAAGGGAGGGTGTTCATTCGGATGATAGTAACCAATCCTCTCAACAGCTTAGTACTGACAGAACTGGGGTGAAGTGATAGTAATACGTTTACATCACTTACATTTTTGGAGTTTTGGGGGTTTTGCTTGTCGCAATCAGAGTAGCTACAAACTTTCTTGTTTTTTAAAGTTCCCAGGCTAGCCTAGATTTTATTGATTATTAAGTTAATCAGCACCTAGTGGACTAGGTAACTAAGATCTCTAGGTTCTATTCTTCTATAGTGTTTGCTCACCCTGATATAATGGCCGATCTAGATAAAGTGCATAGGATTGCCCCGAGGTAGCTAAGTACATGGAGTACAAGGATAGCGAAATCCAGCTCTTTCTAGAATTTGAGCAGTGATAAAGCCTGCAAGATCAAAAACAAGTAGACAATTGTGTTGACACCTGTAATCATGGCATGGGTCCCGGTAAACCAAACTGGAGAAGTGAAGCATCTCACCTACAGTATGTAGGAAGAAATGATAGAAAGATGAAAAAGACAAATGGAAAAGCAAAGACAAGAACGGCACAAGCAAATTGGAAAATAAAAGCAGACAAAAACGGGAACAACAATGAAATAGACGCCAAAAAGGTCAAGAAAGCCAGAAGAAAGAGCAGGTACATACACCAAATCTAATGATATGAGAATCTGAAACCAAATTCCGATGGAGGAAACAGATACTAAAATGTAGTTACGCCTACTTCCCCTTCTACCTGTGCCCCTAACGGTCAACGTCCCCTGCAAGGCCGTGCGAGCCCATGATAGAAAATACTTCCAACTAAAACCGAACCCGCAACTCCTAAAAGTTACTTAGACCTTTGTAGACTTGAGATCCGAAGCCTCAAGACAAGGATAATAATTTACGTCGGCAGGATAGCAGACCTAAGGCCACGGGGAAAATTATAGCAACCGTTCCCAGGCATGAAACTGCACAAAGGTTAGAAGATCAGGTGCTAACAAGCATTGTTAATACTATTGTATCCCGTCTGGCAAGCGAGCGAACCCCAGCCTCACACCTCCAGACCGAGCAGCACCTAACCGACACGTGACGTCGAGAAAAAGGAGCCACACCCTAATCACGTTATATATCGCAAGATTCCCGGCCGGACAGCGAAAAAACCATATGCAAGGCGCATTCCCTCCAAACTCAACGATCGTAGAAAGGAGGTGGCCGCTCCTCTTATCACCCTGAGCTTAAAAGTGCAAGAATAAGTCGCCTGCTAAAAGGGTTAAACTTTCCAAACCGGTCCAAGGACCTTTGGAAAAACACACCGAGAGTTTTTTCTCGGGCACTTCGCGATCTAACGGATCTCAAACCGTCCCAGGTCCTTTGCATGCAGACTGCGAGCCTGTCAACCAGGGAATAGATATCTCGCATTGCAGGACAAAGTTCAACTGACGCCAAGTAACTTCCTCAGGGAGGGCAATAGTTGACGTTTATGGTGGACACAGGGTTTTTCCAGGCGAAGGATCCCTGGTATTCCATTTGAGTCTCATCACACTTCTCAGGCTGAAGACAGTGAGAAAAAGCTGCCTTACTACTGACAAGGAGCCATTGTTGAGGCCTTGGCTCACGTCATGCTAGTAATGGGAAAGCGATTCGCAACAAACTCTGCAACTCGCAGATATTACCTATCTGTCTTCACGGATAGAACTACGGAGATCTGTTATGATTTAGTAGAACCCCAGAATGCGATCGATTACTCTCTGCTTCACAACAGCTGAGTTCCTCTCATTCAAATCGCATTATTCCAGTGGTCTCAACCCCACTGATGGACAGCAAAGTAGTCCGCCTCCGCCAGGCCATTACCGAGCAACTTGAATCATTTCCGTTGACCAAGCCAGAGTTGTGACTGGCAAGGCATAGGAAAGCTCCAGACCCGCCGTTTTAGACGGCACAGGTCTGAAGATTGATCAATGCTCCCGCCGAAACAGCGGAGTAGGTGTGGAGAGGCAGAAGGAAAATGCTAGCATTTCTTCGGCCAACGACCGGCTGTATTTGCCAACTAGGGTTTACACGCGCTTCGCGAAAACCCCTACAGACTGGCAGCTATACGAGGGTTTATTCAAGTCCGCGACAGGTAAACCCATAACGGAAATTAAAACAGCCCGAGTCCAGCAAAAAACGATTTACACTGCCCACATAGTACAGGCGGATTATCCTATGCAGTGGCCAGTGAGTTCAGGCGGGGCCGAAACTCACAACAGGTGCGGATAATTTTCCCGGACCCATGGACAGACAAAGCAAATTGGGGAATGAAGGTCATGTTCAACACGGAAACGGATTATGTCCAGTGTTCAGTGGCCTCAGCAAAATCCCATGTCGCTGAACGTCTATTAGACAGAGGGAAGAAAAGAAATTGAACTCGGAGCTAGGCATACAGACAGACAGAAATTGGAAACGTATTTGTGGTTTTAGAGTATAAGGATGTTCCCAATGACAGGTAACTAAAGACGATGGAAAAGATAAAATTACTGTCATTTTTGTCCGTATTCCTCGAACTTTAAAAAGGGGGGGGTGGGGGCACTTTGTCACGTGAAAAGATAATTTATTTTACCATCTTGTCCATAATTTATTACTCCTTTAAATGTTCTGTTTTCCTGGACATTTTTGTGTAATTTTCTATTTTCTTTCCTTTCCGGTTTTACCTTTGTGGCCAAACTTTCTCACCCTACTGCTCAAAACCCCACCCGAGGTTTGTTTACGCTGGCCAGCTGCGGTCAGCTAACGCTAGACGTTAATGTTATCTAAACGCACCTGTGGTACGTTCACCAGAGAAACATTTCTCGGGTCCGCTTTAAGTGTTAGAACGAGCCAAAGACGTTTCTTCTGTGAAGAAACGGTTCGTTAGCGGCGGGTAACCTCTGTGGTCCCAACAGGGGAATTTCTCTCTGGTCGCTTTAAAACGTTTGACTGAGACGATGCGGCTGGTACCTCTTTGAGGGCCTGGGTAAACCGAGTGTGATCTGTTTCAGGGGAGAGATAACAATCGCGGTCTCGTCCTTTGGGTTTTCGCCCCTTAGACAAGATAGAGCATAATGTTATTGCATTTTCTCTACCTGGGGAACTTTCGCACGATTTCTTTTGTCTTACTCGTAGATTACGTTCCTTTCGCCGAACTTCTGTAGAAATACGCACGCCAGGTGTCCGGGTGGGGAGCGTCCCTTTTGTGATCTTATAAGACGAGTAGACTGGTTTTAATAGACAAGGACATTCGTAAAATTTTTCCTGGCCCGGAGATGTCCAGCATGAGGATAAGGCAAACTTTATAACACATCGTAACTAGAATGTATGTGTTTGCCTATGTTCTAGTCATTTTTTCGGGTGTGAGTTTGACATATCTTATAATTATTATGTTTAGATTCATGTTTAGCTTTTATATATCTGTTTAGGAAAGTGATTTTATTTCTGAGGACTTCTCCTAGTAAATTTAATTCAGTGATAAGGTAGCGCTGTTAACGGCCTATTAAGTGGTGCTTAAACTGTTACGGTTTTTTATCATGGGTTTAAATTTAAACTTACAAATAACAGATATTAGGCGTAGAATCAGTCCCACGAATGGCTTACTATTGGGTTTAAGAGTCAGCAAAATTAACTGTCATTTCTGTAAGATAATGTCAGGTGTGGATGGTGCACCTTAGAAACTGAATATGAGAGTGCAGGTAATAACTCTGGATTTATAGGAGATAGTCACTTATTATTCCTTTTTGATAGATACTTCTAGTGGCAAGGGAGGAACATTTTATGCTTACTGTGTGTAGTTAGACACTAAGTCTATAACTTTCACAGAAAGCAGCCACCAGCCATAGATATAATTATATCGTATGATCTAGCACAACTGTATTATTATAGCAAGAACATTGCATTTTCCTCGAACTCATTTTGTGGAATGATAATATATTTTCCAAAGGGGACATACGATTTATTTGTGTAATGTCAAATGCTGTAATCTGTTTATGTAAATTCATTTAATGTTGTAAGATGAATAAGCATATTCATTTAACTGTAACTACAGGTTAGGTTTCCTGTATGTTGAGGTTGGGAGAGGAGGAGTAGATTGTTGATGTCAGAACATTTAGTGACAGGTACCTGGGGGTGCAAAAGATATTAAGCCTATGCGGGCGCGTGTTGATAATTTGATATTTTTAAGGAACAGGAGACAGACATGGTTAAAGTGACAGCCCTAAACAATCATAGCAATAACTAAAATAAATTTAATCAAATAGTGGAGCGAATCTATCTGTATAATGATAGCGTGATTTAATATTTGCTTGAAGTAAAAGGGTGTCTCTTTTTGGGTCTCAGTTTCAGGGAGACCGAATCGCTAGAGCAGACTTCAGTCAGGCGAAGAAAGTCATATACTCTTCGATCTAGAGGGTTTCTGTATACATCTAGCAACGAATCGTCAACCCCGTTCCTGAATCAAAACCCCTTTTTGTCAACGCCAAGTTAAGCTCACGCAGTGCAACGGAGCCAACGCAAAATCTGGAATCGCCAAATGCAGTAGTAGCTCTCTACTCGCCTATTGGATTACCAGCCAGAGCATTGCGGCTTCCAGAATATCAAACCCGCTCAGCATGCCTATAGCAGAATTCCATATCACCCGCCTTTTTTGTGCCTAAACGGGGCACTCAGCAAACCACAGCCAACCAGTTTAAACAGGATTAACAGCCAAGCGGAGCCTTGCGCCGGATAAGCGCGCCTGGGTCTCTTTGTCCTCAAGTGACTTCTTCTGGTGTATTTTCTGGATACTTAAAACCTCGCACGTATGAGCAGCCATCTATGGACAGGGCTGGCTCGTTCCAGTTTTGTTTATTCGATCAGCAGGAGATAAATAGAAGTCTTCTTAGACCACCTCGCGCAATTAGGGAGGAATCACCAATGATTGAGCACCTATACAGTGATTTTATTGTCAGGTTAATTTTTCCATCACCCATGGAGGATATGTACGACGAAAAAACCACTTTACTGGAGCTATTTCATATGGTCCCGAAAAAGCGGACGGACTGACACCCAGTTATTTCATCTCTCTGTGTTCTACAGGTTTTTATGAAATGGTGGTGTGTGGGTTCTGTTGGTTGTTGGGGTGAATTTTTTGCATTTCGGTTAATGATGATTAGTTGATTATTGATGTAATTTTATGTTGTTGTGATGATATGCATAAATTCCATGCTTTTTCTTCTTTAATAAAGTTTACACCTTTATTAATACGCTGTTCACGACCTTTCCATCCATATTTGTATTTTTAGCTCTTTACTAGAATCTCTATGTATGATAAGAGAAAAGAGTGAGAGCCGGAGATGCTTAGACAGTAATAGTGAGTTGAGGCCTGGAGAGAGAGATCCTTTGAATAAATCTTCTTCCAGGTTGTCTCAAGTCCATCTCCTATTTACACCTTATCTAAAGTGTAATCTATAACTCTGTCAGTCCACTATCCCTTGTCGATTTTACTACAGTTGTCCAACTCGACAAATACTCTACACTCTAACTCAACCACGACAATAATGGTGATCTCTCAATCATCACCTGATAATAAGGAAGTTTTCCCGTTCTCTGCTAATGATTTACAATAAGTAGAATTCCAAAATCAATCGAATTCCACAATGGCTGCTGGTTCCCGGTTGAGCATCACTCACTATACGGGTGTATAGCCAAATCTTCAATCGAAGCTTTGTTCATCAACAATAAATGATTCTACAAGGATCAGCACATTTTGTCCTCATAGTTGCTGCATATAAACATATTTAGTGCTGCTAGAGAATATGTCGTCCCGACATATTCATAGGTAAGTTCATGTAAACGTCTGCCCATCTTAAGCCTAGGAATGAACGAAGTCAGCAAAAGTACGTTTTTTTACCTGGACATGAGAAATACACTAGCAAGCACAAAAACGCTCTCCCGGCGTTATAGAATCACAACTGGGGAACTCATGGACTAAACGATCCTGGAAGAAACTATCTTCGTCCCCAGAATAACTTAAAGAGATCACAAACTCTTGGGCATCTCTCCGACATGACTTTCCGCCCTAGGCCTAGACAACAGAAGAACCCTCTCACCTCTCTTCATCCGCCGAAAACACCTGACCCCCTTCAGCACAGTACAAGAACAAATAGTTCCACTTAAACATACTAAGATATCAAGATATAAGTCATACTCGTCCTACATAGACAAGCACTACACATAGATTCGGACCATAGACATTCTGAAGCAAGAACAATCTATTCCTAACCAAACACAGAATAGATTCAAGTAAGTCTAAATTCCTCCGCCGAGTTCTATTTTTAAGAACGCTACAAAGAGCGATAACACACAGAATGATTACTTATTGCCCAATCTGAGTTTCGTCCCTCAAGACCAAAACATGCATTCAAAGATGAATATATCTTCATCAGACAATTAACGCATTTTACATGGTATGCGTAATCCGTGCGCCAAAAAATATGTGCGCAACAATGGCAAAACCCACCTCCTCCCTACCTGTACCTGGAATCTATAAGAAGAGAAATGATGGCAAAACGCCCCCCCCCACCTGTACCTGTCATCTATAAGAAGAGAAATGATGGCAACCCCCCCCCCCCCCCCCCCCCCCCCCCCCCCCCCCCCCCTCCCCCCCCCCTCCCCCCCCCCCCTCCCCCCCCCCCCAACTCCCACCCCCCCCACCCCACCCCCCCCCCCCCCCCCCCCCCCCCCCCCCCCCCAGCCCGCCACCCCCCCCCCCCCCCCCCCCCCCCCACCCCACGCCCCCCCCCCCACCCACCCCTCCCCCCAACCTGTACCTATAATCTATAAGAAGAGAAATTATGGCAAAACGCACCTCCCCCCTACCTGTACCTGGAATCTATAAGAAGAGAAATGATGGCAAAACGCACCTCCCCTTTACCTGTACCTGTCATCTATAAGAAGAGAAATGATGGCAAAACGCACCTCCCCCCTACCTGTACCTGGAATCTATAAGAAGAGAAATGATGGCAAAACGCACCTCCCTGCCTGTACCTGGAATCTATAAGAAGAGAAATGATGGCAAAACGCCCCCCCCCCCCTACCTGTACCTGTCATCTATAAGAAGAGAAATGATGGCAAAACGCACCTCCCCCTACCTGTACCTGGAATCTATAAGAAGAGAAATGATGGCAAAACGCACCCCCCCCCCCCCCCCTACCTGTACCTGGAATCTATAAGAAAAGAAATGATGGCAAAACGCACCCCCCCCCTACCTGTACCTGGAATCTATAAGAAGAGAAATGATGGCAAAACGCACCTTCCCCCCCCCCTCTTACCTGTACCTGTCATCTATAAGAAATGATGGCAAAACGCACACCCTCCCCCCCACCCTACCAGTACCTGTCATCTATAAGAAGAGAAATGATGGCAAAACGCCCTCCCCCCCCCCCCCCCCCTACCTGTACCTGTCATCTATAAGAAGACAAATCATGGCAAAACGCACCTTCCCCCTACCTGTATTCATGTCTAATAAGGTTCTGTTAGTTGTCCGTCATGACGAATTCTGAATGTTATGCGGTTATAACCGTGTGTGGGTGTGTGTTTTTAGTTTAATGAACGTATGAAGGACTTCGTGATATTTCATCAATTTGTAGTTCTGTTTGTTTACTAGTAGAACTCGTTTTACAAACCAGGTCTTTGCCCTCGCCGTTTATTTATTCAAGATTAACACAGAAAAAAAAGATTATGTCTAATGCACCTTCAGGAATGTCGTACACGACGGTTAAACTGAGGTTGTGCGGGGGGGGGGGGGGGGGGGCGGGGGGGGGGGGCTGGCTATCTTCTCCTGTAAAACTGACAGTCACAGAAACCACAGCTGCATGAGCATGTGATTGCTTGGTACTGGCTTCCTACAAGCGGACTGCCTGCAGTGGAGGTTACATGCTTCTACAAAAACGCAAAGGAAATTGATGACGATGATAAAAACCAAAAAAGGAAGGGGGGAAGTGGGGGAGAACATAATAACAACAATGTAACTAGCATGTCGTAGAAAGCGATTAAGGAAGGTTGGGCATGGGGTTGGTTACCCCCATCGTGTAAAAACTTTGAGACAAAAAATACAAAATCACTTCAACTAACATGGGATAATCAACTAATAATTTAAATCATTTAATTCGGCCATCCAAGACAAGACGGTCATCTATTAACTCTTAGAGAATGAGAGGCCAGCATGCGAGACTAATTTTCCCAGGCGTTCGTGAACGGATGCAAGTTTTTAGGTCCGTTATATTGAGACAGGTTTTGTTTCATTTTGTCCGAATGTTAGATTTTATTAATCTATTTTCAAATACCTTTACAACTATGCATACATAACAATGCCACGCTGTGACCGTAAGGTCTACCACGTCGTTTTAGCACTAAGGTGCTACCACTTTATTAGAGTTAGTGTAAGAATACTTTAGCAAGATTTAAACACTAAGTATTTGAACGTGACTAGTTAGTTAATTAACCCTAGTCCCAAACCTAGGACATTCATTCGTTCATGGTGTACATGAAATGACGTCATCAAAGCTTGTGTAGTAGCGATACAAGTAAAGAAACGGAAGTTATTTTTTTCAAAGGGGAGATTAGAGTGAGTTGTTTTTAGCACGAGACGAGCGGCGGCTGTTTTCCCATCTAGCAGGTCCCATTTATGTTTCGATTTGTATGGATTGTTGGTTTGTACACCTTTAATGAATATATTCTATGAACCAGCATGGAATGGTTAGCGAATGCAACCACTGAATAAAAGGTATTGTTTAGTTAAGACGAAGTTAGACTTACTTCTTGAACACAAGTTGGAAGTTACATTGTTGACATTTGACTATCAGCAACAGAGTACTTCATTCTTACGATCATACAGCCACATACCAACACAGACGAGTCTACATCAACTACCTGGGTTTATTACACATCTCTTCTGTAACCACCATCTCTGGCGATAGCCAGTTTACAACAGAAGCACCTCATTTCTTCAACCTGTCACAAAACGACTTTACAACAGAAGTCCTACATTTTTCCTCACCCTGTCACAACGCTTTTAAAATTGTGAAGAACCTACTTTTAAACTGTAGTGTTATAGGAAAACAATACAATCCCTTGCATCAGACATGGGCAAAATACTACAACCTGTAAGGGTTAAGGAGCAGTGGCTTTCTAAGGGTTGCGAGGGGTGGGGACTGACCGCTCCGGGTGACAGCCAGGAGAGGGGTGCCATCGGGATGCTTTCATGATAGTACTAACTGTTAAAAATGTACTTGCAAGTGTGATTCTTTGTAAGTTGAAAAAGGGGGGGGGGGGTGTCAAAGGTAGAATCCTCCCCGAGTGCTAAATACTTTAAGTATGCTTATGTTAAGGAGGCTCAAGATAGGTCACAGAGAAACCCGTAAGGAGTCTGAGCTGTTGACTTCACCTACTGGCTTCTAGTAAAATCTCCAAATGTACCACCTGCAATGCTCGTAAACTAAATGAACAAGGAAAAACTTAACAGGTGGCAAGAGAATTGTAGACCAATATGAATGAAAACAGAAGAATAACTCAAATGGATGGTACAAGACAAGAAGGCTTGGAGGATATTTGTTAAAGACTTTGATAGAGAGCTAAATTGTAACGATGATGATGCATGAGAATGATGATAGTAGCAGGTGAAAGTTTGAAATGAGTTTACTTGTTGAGTATTGCTTTATTGTGAGATTCAACACGAGAAATACCCACTCTAGCGTCACATAATATATAGGCGAGTTTGCTTTTTGTTATTGATTAAGATATTTCATTCTTAGTATCCAGGTCTGCAAATCATATTCAAACTATTACAAATTCCAGTAAAAAGGTTCACATTTTATGGTGTTGTAAAAAATCTTCCTTAATTTAAATTGTGAACGGATATATAACATGTTTGTGTATCGGCACACAGCAAAACATTCTAGCGAGAATACAAACACAGTTAAAGGACGATATATAATATATACTGAAGCACATTAAAAACGCACCACTATTATATATACTGATGCCGAGAAGCTGGAAAAAAAAGTGTGGGAATGGATTTTCCCCGTGTTTGTCATGAGGTAGAGAGCGAATGGTTGCTGGAATGGAAAGTGCATGATTCAACCCACAGGTTTGTGTACAGACTACATGAAAACAATGAAAGTTACACGTGCAACACGATTCCCAGCAGCTATGACCCTGAAAATATGTACGCGTTGTGGCAGTATACTCGGTATAAAAAGGCCGTTGAGACAAAATACCCAGTACATGTGCTTGAAATGCAACGACTATCTGAAAACGACCACCAACGAGCCATTGGTATGTTGGAGACCGGAATGAGCTCGCGGGCCATTGCCAGAAGGATGAATTGCCACCACAGCACTATTGTACGTCTCAATGAACGTTACGGAACCACTGGCAGTGCCCAGGATAGACTTCGGAGTGGCCAACCACGAGTTACTACCCCTGCGCAAGATCGTCATATTGTGCTGAGTCACCTAAGGAATCGTTCTCTCCCGGCACGTCAAACAGCAAGAGCAATAGTGGGTAGACGTGGGCAAGTCTCTCGAATGACAGTCATAAGACGAGAGATACAGGCCTTACTGCAAGACGACCTTATGTTGGGCCAAACTTGACTCACAGACATCGTCATCAGCGCCTGGAATGGGCAGAGCAACATGTCAGATGGACTAGACTGCAGTGGAATGCTGTCCTATTCACAGACGAGAGCAGATTCATCATATCCTTTGCTGATGGACGTATGCGGATTTGGCGACGGTGTGGAGAGCGCTTTGCAGATTGCTGTGTTCGTCAGCACAACCGATTTGGAGGTGGCAGTATTCACATTTGGGGAGGATTCAGTTTTCACCATCGCTTGCCTCTTCACGTCTTCCGTGGAAATGTTAATGCTGTGACATATCGAGATGAGGTTCTGGATGCATTGGTTGCTCCTGCGTTCACAAATTATCCAGACTTGCAGATTCTCCAGTAGGATAACGCACGTGCGCACACCGCATGCATTACACAGCAATATCTACAGCAGCAGAACATTGTGACGATTGATTGGCCTGCCCTATCACCAAACATGTCCCCTATAGAACATCTGTGGGACGAGCTTGGACGCAGAGTCTACAGGCAAGGTTCTCCAGCTAATCTGCAACAGCTCGAAGCTGCTCTTACACGTGAATGGGACTTGATTCCCCGGAATTTCCTTCAGAAACTTGTGCGTTCCATGCGGAGACGCTGCCAAGCTTGTTTGCAAGCACACGGTGGACATACCAGATACTGAGGATAGTGTGAATGAATTTTTTTATTGGTTGCATTTTTTTTTGCCTGCAGAGAATGCAATGAATTTCATAACAATCAAATGTACAAATTAATGACCAGCATGGATTCATAGGAAAATGAATAAAGATTCCAAATATGTAAACTTGTAAACACTTATATTTACATTTCACACTCTGTTCCTGGATTATACAGGTGGTGCGTTTTTAGTGTGCTTCAGTATAGCTTGTACAGTATGTAGCCCTTTCAGTTATGACTGGGAATGCGCCCCTGAGGTGATAGTCCTCAGCTGCCTTTGTTTCGAGTGTTCCTTTCGGCGAATTATGTCCTCTTCTGCTTGTTGTGAGAGCTTCTTTTCACCTCATCAGAGGTGTCGACGTAGGGAGCATCGCCACCTAGTGCAACCGGCAGCTTAATCCTCACACGTTGCTGGATGTATGTCCAGTGCCTTCGTGTCTCTCTTGCACACATCTTGGAACCCTAGCTGTGGTCGTCAAATTGTTCTTTTACTATCTGCCAGTTATCGTAGAAGATATCTTTAGAGATGTTACCGTCTTCCTTGCGGTGGGCATGGCCGAACCAGAGTAGTCTGCGCTGTCTAAGCAGTGTATACATGCTTTGAAGGTCCGGAACGTGACAACACTTCGACAGTTTTCACTTTGTCTTTCCACGAAATACCAAGGATGTGGCGCAGACACCGTAGATGGAAGGTATTGAGCCTTCTTTCTTGCTTAGCAAAGGTTGTCCATGTCTCGCTGCCATAAAGAGGTGTGCTGGTGACGCAAACATTAGATACCGCAGCTTTGGTCTTCGTTGTGAGTTTGGAGACGACAGAGTGTCCATATTACATGAACTCCTGTCAAATCTTAAAATAGCTAGCATAAACCGGTATTTAAAAAGATAGAAAACGAGACTTGTAGACAGACTAGCAGACGAAGTTTGACAAAAAATGTGGACTTGAAATTGGAGTCAACAACTCAAGTAGAGCGCCTTTAATTCTTATCCGATTAAATATGATACTGTGTAAGCCATTTTTGCAAATTCTTAAATAAGAAGGTGCATCGAAAGAACAGCTATGCTATGGACCCTTGAAAGAAAACGAAAGAGATGCCGACCAAAAACAACTTGGCGGAGGACTGTGGAGGCTGAGATGCAAAGAATGAACCAGAGTTGGGGCACTGTACGAAGGATGGCCGCCGACCGAGCAAAGTGGAATCAATTTGTTGTTGCCCTACACGACGCCACCAGGCGTGATGGCCACTGACTGCTTTGACGGTCGGCGGCTAAGGATCAAAGAAGAGAAGAAGATCGAAATTGGTGCAGGAAATCTTTAAGCTGCTTCTTACATAGGGCACACAGGTAAAATTCGACAACAGTATCGTCTTTTGCAACTGTCATTTGAGATCTAAATAGGAAAGGAAATTAAAACCAGTTAATTTTGCTTAGTTCAATATCAAATTCTTCAGAAACTGCAGAAAAACCAGCAATTTGAGTCTGGAAGAATCTAATACCCAGAAGCAAATATTGCCGGCACCAAATACAGCAGTATCGCTGTTATGAAAAACACACCGATAATTCGATGGCTTTATGTAAACGCTTTGTAATCGCTCCCTTACCTTTGTAGTCGATACCTCTCCGCGTTTTGCAAACTTTAAATATTGACATTTAAAATGCCACAGGGTTTATAGTTTTTAAAAACTGCGGCAAAGTTTGAGAAATTGTTGGTGAAAGTGTAACATGTGTTCTGTAATGTGTTGAAATTGACTATTTATTTGTTATAAACCATATATAAAATGCCTTCTAGAGTTCCGGGGTGTATCTGAATAGATGAATTATGAATTGGACAACAGCAGTCTAAGGCAGGTCGTACAAGGCGACTAATGTGACGTTGTGCATGTGGTTGGCAACCTTATCGTGTGAAACAAATTGTTACAGAAATCAGCCACTACTTGAACAGCATTTGAGTGCTTGGTGCAGGTTTGGTGCAGGCTTGGTGTAGGCTTGTTGTAGACTTGGTGTAGGCTTTGTGCAGGCTTGGTGTAGGCTTGGTGCAGGCTTGGTGTAGGCTTGGTGCAGACTTGGTGTAGGCTTGGTGCAGGCTTGGTGCAGGTTTGGTGCAGGCTTGATGCGGGCTTGGTACATGTAGTGGTTTTTGATGTTATTGTATGTTTGTTATGTTACCTAGTGTACTGTATGAGGTCAGCTGTGAAGGCTCCTGAGATAAACGTTTATGTGAATTTACAGGAGGCCTTTCTGCTACCACTTACGACCTCAAACAGACTTGTTTTACTATAATGAATGTTAGCTACGTTAAAAAGTCTAGGGTACTGAAATGTAATGTGTAGTGAATGTAATATACAGACACACACATGTAATTATTGAGTCTAATAATAATAATAATGATAAACTCTACAATACACTGAACTAACTCTGGTTGTTATGGTTTTAGTTTTAACAATTTTTTTAAATTTATTAGTTCTGAACCAAGTTTTATTTTGGTCAGAACATATGTAATGATGGGAATTTATTAATGAAATGCATAAATATGTGGCATAATAAAATGTAATTGTGTACATAGGTATATTATAAGACTGGTTAATATTACTATTATTTATAATGTCTTTGGGAGAACTAGCACTGGATGTTTCGTTGGAGTGGCGTCATCACGCCCAATCTGTGACTACCAAAATCATTGTCCATTGACTTATGGGATGAAGTAAATCTTATATTGTTCAATATTTATTTATTTAGTTGATGGTGGAATTGTTGTGAATCTCCAGCAGGCCAGATTTCACTTATCTCGCCTGTGACGATCTGGTACAGGAGTCTGGTGGCTCACTCCTCTCCGTGGCTGGAGTACAATGTTAGGCTTCACTGACACCAATGTTAGGCTGCACAGGCACACGCTTGTGTATTTTTACAACAGCATTTGGCACCTCTTTAGTGCCAAAACAGAAACTCACAATTCTGAAACAAACGTTTTGTGCCATGTGTCAGTACTCTACCTACTGAGCCACTCTTACACATAACACCACACAACAGCATTACACAGACTGGGTCAGATCTCTCTGACCAACATAGCACATCTTACCCAGTTGTTTTCACATAGTACTAGTTCCCCAAGACTGCATTGCCTCTGAGATATGTTCAATAGTTTCCTCTTTTATTCAGTAAGATAGGTAATATGTTCCCACTGATCTCAATAATAGATCCGCCTTCCATAGTCTTAGTTAGGCGTCCATATATTATTTGTTTGTCTCTAGACCCTGAACTGTGGCTGGGGACCTAGAGCGAGCACTTACTTGTCGTAATCATTGTTCATGATATGGCAGTATCAATCACTCAAAATATTAAAATAAACAAGATAAATGCTTTCATTCTTACCAGAATTCAAAATTGAGAACACAGTTAATACTAGCAAAACTCAGCTGAGCTGCTGGCTAGAGTATGGCGTCCCACTGAATAATGTAATATTTCTTGGAAAACACCACTAGCAGTTAATGACTGTGTCACTGGACAGACATATCAAATGGCAAAAATGTGTGTCTCCATCCCGCTAATATAAAAATGCGTTGGCCAATCAGATCAGAAGACTAAGCTTTTCAATTCAAAATTTGAAAATAAAGTCAAAATTACATCTTAATTTCTCAAATGTACGTCGGTCACATTTTATCTTTTCCCAAAAAAGTCAAAAGTACATCTCAATTTTTAACTTGTAAGTCGATCATATATTTTCTTTGCTCCACAATTTCTGTTGTTTTTTGGACTATCACATGTCAAAACTGCACGAACCTGCTTCTTAAGTTATTTTTAGCCACTATCTCCCGACTTTGCCCCGCTAGTTTATTACAGTTTGAAGTTTGCATTTCCTTGTCTCAAGGACGCAAAATTGAGACTTTAGTGAAAGTATGCACAACAATACTGTTCGCTAGTCTGATAGGAACAATACGGTCTTTCGTCAATATCTCCCTTGTTATCTGTCCGTCTGTATAAAAGTATATTATTTCTCTGCTTAAGATGGGCTATCAAACTAGCTAGGTTTTATTTTCATAACTTTATTATTAAGAAAAAACCTACTTTTCTCAAGGTTAGTTTTTGAAATCAGTTTTTGAACGTTCGTTCACGCGGTTGCCGCTATATTCAAACTATAACGTCAAAGTACCGTAAATCGTCAAAGAAACGTCTGTCTCTGACAAGAGCTAAAGTCGTATGCTTCGTAAGGAGCGCTAAGCCAAGTGATGATGATTGATGAAGTACAGAAATGTATTAGATAATACTTCCACACTAGTCCATACTTTCTTACTTAATCTTCTACCATGAGCTGAAGAGGTTTGCCAGAGAGATCGCCATACTCTCCTATCGGCTGTCTTATTCCTGGCCTGGTTCCATGTCATATTAAGTGTGAAGTTGTAATATTCTTCTTTCTTCAGCCTAGGAAGCATTTTGATAAAATGTGTTTCTTACGCGACAGTGACTAATCAAATTTATGGAAAATGTGTAAGTGTTGTGTGCGCATGCGTGCATATGAAAGTGGTTGCGAACAGGGCCGCATTAAGGCCAACTGATGCCCTAAGCAGAGCCCAACAATGGTGCCCCGGCCCTTCCAGTGCTTAACTGACGAGACATTAAGACTCCGTAAGTGCTGATGGTGAAAAAAGAAATTGAAAATTCAGTTTTCTTCCAGGCCAGACCGCATAACTATATTAAATGAATAGTTTATTAAAATGTTATTTAACACTAACTAGCAGTAAGCAATATAAGCAAATTATTTACTTATAACTAGTAAAACACGGACAATAAAGACAGCTACAAAAAAATTCGACTAAAGTCAAGTGTGGCAGTTGAGAGTTAAGGGTTAAGGGCATAGTAGCAAGGGGAAAAACTCTGTAGTGCCCCCTTCCCTTGGTGCCCTAAGCACATGCTTATTTTGTTTAATAGTTAATCCAGCCCTGATTGCAAAGATAAACCTAAATGAAAATAAACTATTGCACAAATTACAGATAACTTCTACCTGTGTTCAAGAAATCATTTGTTAAAACGCTACGATTCTGACGCACTGATCTGGTTATTCTCTGTGTCCAAGTTCTGCTGCGGCAGACCTCCGTTGGTTTTTGTCTCTTGCCCTGATGATAACTCTGAAGCTCTCTTTCCTAGCGCATTCAATGTTATGAAATATGAATGAGTCTATGATGTCAGATTTCATATTTGAAAATCGGAGGAACGTTTCTCCCCTTTTGCAAGGTGTGTCGCTAAGTAAAAGTCCTCAACCCCTTATCCAAAATTCAGAAAATCGAAAGGTTCTGAAAACCGAAAGTTGTCTCGTGGAGAACAAACAACTCGTGTGCATGGTAATACCAAAGCATATGTGAGCCGTTTGTTGCATAAGCAAGATAAGTATATTCTATTATAGATGAGATACTGTAATAAAGTAGCCAAGTCTGTACAATAAAGCTACATTGTACGGTGTCTATGTCGTCACATTATGACAAAGATTATTTGGTGAAATTGTAAAATATTTATTAAATACTGAATTTAGAGAATTGTGCATTTGCGATTCTTCTGAAGTTGTACATTTTTAGGCTTTAAAAATATTTTTCATTATTACACTTTGATGTTTTCACTCTTGAGCAGTAATAAATAATGCGTATTTTAATATAAACATGAATTTTAGAAACAGTAATATCTTTTGTTTCAACAGCTTCTGTCACAGATCCCGCTATGTTGTTCGTCCATCACGGGTGATGAAGACCACTCTGTTCATCCAATTATTAAGAATATGTTAGGTTAGTCTATGGGTACGAAGGTGACTGATGAGCCCGATGCCAGCCTGGGAAGATCTCGGGCAGGGGATGTTTGCTTCATGTGAAGGTTTATGTCAAAGGTTTTCAGTGAAGTCTTAAGCGTGTCTTTGAAGCGCTTCTTTTGGCCACCATGGCAGCGTTTACCCTTCTGCATCTCACCATAAAAGAGTATCTTTGGCAGTCGATGGTCTGGCATGCGGACTACATGACCTGCCCAGTGACTCTGTGACTGCATCAGAATAGTATCGATGCTAGGGATACCAGCTCTGTCAAGAACGGCGGTATCCGGGATCTTGTCTTGCCATTTGATGTTCATTATCTTCCTGAGACAGACTGTATGGAAGTGGTTTATCTTCTTTACATGGCGCCTGTATACAGTTCATGTTTCACATGCATAAAGCAGCACTGGAAGCACCGCAGCTCTGTACACCTTAAGCTTTGTCTGTAGACTAATGCCACTTCGATGCCAGACGTTGGTGTATAGTCTGCCAAATGTGCTGCTGGCTTTGGAGATCCTGGTGTTCACCTCATCATCAATGTCGATGTTCTGGGATAGTGTGCTACCAAGGTACGTGAATCTGTTCACAACATTCAGTTTCTCACCATTTACCTTGATGATTGGCTCCGTATAAATTGTCCCAGTAGCTGGTTGGTACATGATTTCTGTTTTCTCCGTGTTGATGGTAAGCCCAAAGTTGGAACAGGCTTCGGAGAATCTATCCACGCTATGCTGCAGATCAGCCTCTGAGCCAGCATTGAGGGCTAGGGATCCCGCTAGGGTGTTACTGTAATACACGTTACATGGAGAAGACAATCCGGACAGTTATATAAAATATGATATGAAATTAAATATGTTTCTCTATACCTAGTAAAGTTCCTACAGGTCTCCCATGAGACCTCCTGCTCCCGCCCCCCCCCCCCCCCCCCAATCCCATAAATAAAAAATAAATAAATACAATATTTAAAAAATTAAAAAAATGAAATTCTCTTTTTCTTATGTACTAGTAAGATACATTACCTTTTTCAATATTGTTTAAAAAAAAAAAAAAAACCAACCCTTAGAACGTATTGGTACAGTCCCCTTAATCTTTTTATAATATAAGATGCATGTACCGTATTACCGTTCTGAAATCAGAAAGGTTCGGTATTCCGAAAGAGCATCTGGCCCCAAAGGTTTCGGATATGGGGTTGAGGACCTGTATTACAGAGCTGTTATATAAAAATACATCTGTCACGAACCAACAGCCAAAACGTCTGTGTCAACGAGTGCTTTATACCTCGGAACAGAGCGAGACGGGGACGAGTGGTAGAAATGAAGCGGTGATGTCTCCATTTTCGAGATCGAATAGTGCGATTTGTGTTTCCTTTATTCAGCTCTTCGTGAAATGAAGATCGGTCCAGATTCTTATTTCCGCGCATATTTTATGAACTCTTGAGACACCGAATAACTCCAAAATCATATAAAGACGGTCAAATAAGATTAGTTTTCCGATCTTACGTCAGTTTATACACGTCGTTAAGTAAAATGTTTCTACAGTGAATCTCCTAATGCTGTCTGTCATCTTTTTTTTTCATTAAGTTCTCTTCTTATTTATACCTCTGTCATCCTTTTGCCGGTTTGGCACCATGCTTACCTTTCAGAGTGGTTTCCAACACACTAGCTTTTGACTTAGGGAATACTTTTTTTTGTATCTTCATCTCAGCTTTATATATTAGTCGTGTTTGTCACGGATTGGCTCCCCTGCTTTGCAGTAGTGGTCCAACAGTGGCCAAAACTGAAGAGTATCTAAAGTGGGTCGTCAAAGGTGTCTTCCTTCGCACAAGATTACTCTTGGCAGAGATGTAGACAGAAGGGTAATGACGCTTCTATTGCAAGGGATTTTTCACAAGATAATTCAGAAGTCAAGAACACTGCTGCATAGGGCCGAGCAATTCTTAACTCATATCTGTCCTTCGCTTTTTGATAAGAAGTAAGCAATGGTTATAGCCCGTTCAAGCCCCCAGCTAGTGTAAATCCAGCGAAATTCTCTTTTACAAAACGTAGCTCTATAGAAGTATATGTATATTAAATCGTGTTGCACATACGTATGCTTTCACACTTATAATAACTGAATCAACTATGATTGTTATGGTCTAAAATAGCATGTAACAAATTTAATAATCAGTTAGTTTTAACAAGTTAAAATAGTGTGGAATGATGGTGAATTTTAGATGAAAATAAAATTTTCATCGAGATTTGGTTTGAGGATTTAAATTAGAATTAAAATTTAATTTTAATGTCCGTTTGCTGGTGCCTGTTAGTTAGCACTTAGCGTGTATGAGCGAGTCCTGCAGCCTGGGTTTCATCAATCCTTCTGTGATGATGACACTTCACAGTCTGATAGCTTTGTTCTACGAACCGTCTGATAGCTTACTACCACGATCTGTTAGACAAAATAAAAACAAATGCCTCTGCTAAGTACACCTGTGGGCTGCAAATTAACAGGCGCATTGTCTCGCTGTCACCCACCAATGTTAGCCTCTCTGAATAATTATATTTTTTTTTAGTATACATCGCGTAACTCAGTGAAGATGATTATAAATCAACAATATTCTTCTGGTACTGAGAAATTATGCTCTTGGTCAGCGTGAGCAATGATTTGCCTGAATTAAAACTAGCAATGTACTAATATCTCACAAAATAATATGATACACTTGAGGCCCATGTGATGTAATCATCACTCATCACTGCTTCAGTCGGAGTGTGGGGTCACCTCTGCTGTCGGTTTTTTGTACGACTAGCAAGAAACGATCACCAGCGCTTGCTGTAGTGGTTTAGGAATATACTATTTTCATAAGTTGATGTTGCCAGCCTCATATATAACCACTTAGTTAGAAACATGTCAAATTCACATTTGTAAAAATAATTGTTTACACTTACCCCAAAATTTGAAAACACGATCTCCTCGCACAGTTTAGAATGGACACTAGCAACTAAGTTTAGATGCTTTCGAATCACTTGGCCTAGGAAATTATAGTAATCCTCTTATCGTGGTTGTTTTTGCGAATTTCTTGGTCTGGCAAATGTTAGTAATCCTCTTATGACGGGTGTTCTGCGAATCACTTGGTCTGAGAAACTTTAGTAATTCCTCTTAAGACGGGGGATCTGATTCCTTAGGTTTCCAGACGTATTTGTATATGCGGGTTTACTTGTTAAGTTTTAAGTTGCCCAAATACTTTTGTACGGGTCCTTTTAAGTTTCCAGTCTCTGTATTTAAATATGCAGGTTTACTTGTAAGTTTCAAGTTGCCCAAATACTTCCAATCTGTGACTTATAATAAAGGAATCCTTTGTCCGATCCTTCTCTTTCTGGCTCTAGGGAGTTGGTGGCTTGATGTGGCGATACAGCCTGATCTGTGTCTCCGATTTTTCGCAAGGTAATATCTCTCATTTCTCAGTTCAAATCCAGATTGTTCTTTCGACGAATTTTCCAATGAGAACCATTGTGTATCCTGTCTTCTCAAATCAATCCAATCGTAAGCTCTGTACTTTACGGGTAGGGGGGTTTAATTTAATTCTCCCCCGCGTGTTTTAAAATATTACATTTTAAAATACCATCGCGTAACCTCTTTCTAATGCTGTAATACTTCCGCCAACTCACAAACAAATCTGTGAACTTATTTGATGTCTAGATGCTACCTTCCAATATTGTCTTCCCCAGACAGATTATCGGCAATATTGATACCGAGAGGGCTCAGATGAAACCATAATCTAATTATCACCGGTGTTTTCGCCCGTCCCTCCGGCGGCTTCCTTAGATAGCAATCTGGCTTTCTGTGCGTGTTCGTGCAATACCACGTTGCACAAACAACTAACGTCTCTTTCAAAAGTGGCCAGACTGACTTACGTGACAATCGTATTAATCTGATAACAATACGTTCACTTAGTGAAACTGTAACAGTTTGGGAGCGGTCACCGCAAGAAAAATAAAGATGCATATAATATACCAAATAATAGGACGATGAGTGAGAAAAATGAAAAAAATGAAGCGATACGGCCGGAGTGGATGAGATTTCTAAAGAGGGCACGACTGATTTCGTCACAGTGTTTTAAATCATAGTCTATCAAAACCTGTATGTTCCACTCAGAATGAAAAAAACTGGGAGAAAGGACAAGAAAAAACCTACGTTGCGGCTACAAGGCCTTCGTCAGGGACTAACAACCAAAAAACAGAAGGGAAAGAAAGTGAGAATTAGGTATAGAACATAAAACTATAAAAGTAAGAGAAAACACTCCCTGATGTGTGTCACATGTTGGAAATAAAATGTCTGCCACCAAACCGGAAACCGGAAGTGGATACTAAATTCAAAGCATAAATAAAAAATAAGGAAAACAAAAACTGAGTGAGGAAAAAGTAATATTTAAAAAAAAACCAAACAAACAAACGGAGAGGAATAAATAAAGAGAGAGAAGATGAAGAAAGAGTTTTTAAAAAAAAGTAAAATAACAAAAAAAAATAGAAAGAATATAAATATAAAAATAATATTTCTATGTTCCAATCATCGTGAAGAGCGAAAACTTGTCAAACAGCTCCATGTTGTGGGACATTTTAAACTTTTAGGTTGGTGCCGTTAATAAATCATTTGAGTTTTTATAATATCTAAAACAATTTAAAATAAAGAGGAAATGACTTCATTAAAATAAGCTTTTCAAATTTAATGAAAAAAAATGAACTGTGAATACAGATTTTGCTTTGTATTTGAAGGGGTAGGTGTCGTATGGTGAATGGTGATGTGTCGATTAAATTCCGGGTGTCAACAAACGAACTCGGTCAGCATGTCTTTTGTTTTAACACAGCTCTAGTAGTTACTAGCTTTCTTGTGGGCTTTATATAATGTGTGTAAAGTTTATTTTATTTACAGACTAGCTGTAAGGACCCATCGTTGTACGGATTTTTTTCATAGTAGCTGTTTAGGAAACTTATGAAATGTCAAAATCAAATTATAATATTTTGATATTCGAGTGAAACTGAATTTTAATTTAAGTTAATTACTACCGCTTTAAGTGACTATCCTCGTGCCTTGTTTACAGTAATTGCAAATGCAAGCCGCACGAAATACTGTTATTCATTATGGTTCTACCAGAAGGGTGATACCACTTTTGCTTTTCAATTTGCTTCCGACTTTTTCCAAAATACTCTTATTTCTTATGATGGAATCGCAAAGCAATTTTATTCTGCTTCCAAGTGTTAGCAAGAAGCAAATTAATAAGACACATTTTCCCTTTCCAACCTGGCACACCAAGAAAGAATAGTCCAGCTCATCCTTTTTTAACGTTCTTTCTATTGTTTTTCGTAGCACCTTCTTTTCAAACATACATACATTATGGCTTGTAAAAAAAACATTATTATTTTCTGTCATACATACTTCAAATTTAAAAGACACAGTGATTGTGTTGAGTTGTATTATTTAAACAGAAGTTTCTCATTTCGGTGAGACACGACTCATTCAATCGAGACACATGGATAACGCCTGTTATATTAGGACACATGTCTAAATAAAGATCTTTCGTTTTGGTGAATTGTTTAGTTTTGAGCTAGTTTATTTTATTAAGGGCCAAAATAAAACTTAAATATTGCCTTACTTTGGCGAGGCGCACCCCGTTTGAGACTGGCACATTTACAATTATAGAAGACCTTCTGTTCAGCAATGTGATAAAGACCTTTTTTTTTCAAATACCCCTTCTGGGGCTCAAAGTTAGGTATTTATTGAGTAAAGTGTGTAAAATATGTGTGATCTTGGCCCTGGCAAAGACACTTTGTTCTTAGCCAAAAGGTCGAGAAGATAAAGAACCTCTTCTTTTACAAAAGATTTTGCAGTCTGTTTCAGCTATGAAGTGCTTCTTTTTTATCCTTAGCCGCCGACCGTCATAGCAGTCAGTGGCCATCACGCCTGGTGGCGTCTTGTAGGGCAACAACAAATTGATTCCACTTTGCTCGGTCGGCGGCTATCCTTCGTACAGTGACCTAGCTCTGGTTCATTCTTTGCATCTCGGGCTCCACATTTCTCCGCCAAGTTGTTTTTGGTCGGTTTCTCTTTCGCTTGCCTTCAGGGTTCCATAGCATATCTGTTCTTGTGGTGGCATCGGGGTCTCTTCTGAAGACGTGGCAAAATCCCAACTCCAGCGTCTGCCAGTTATGATGGTGTACATGTCCTCTTGGTTGCTCCGTATAAGCAGTTCTTGATTGGTGATAGTATTCGGTCAAAAGATTTGGAGAATTTTCCTTAAGCAGATTGTGCGGAAAGAGGAAAACTTCGACACTTCCTTCTCTGTTACTCTCCAGCATTCCGCACCTTACTGAAATTCATTATTTCAATTAATTGCTTTGATTAACTTCTCTATGTTGTTGTTGAACATTTTTGGCTTAAAATTTCTAAAGGATGGCGGTAACCAGCCCCATCTCCGATCCTCTTAGTCGCCTCCTACGACATCGCGTGGTTAGATACAGTGCTGCTATTTCTTGCCCCTCTTACGGTAACATACGGTTGGTCTGTTACATTCAAGTTGTTTTTCCTGCTTGTACATTTTTGATCTTTTTAAGCACAATCCAGACACTATTCTAGTGACTGAATCCGCATCCTGGTACGAGGTTTTACGGAGATGTAACTGCGTCACCAAAATTCGGAAGGGACAAAGAACTAATGTAAATAGTTAATGAACTGGAACGTGAGTTGAAACTTTAGGACAGAAGTTCGAGCTGGTTGAATAGTCAAATGTAAACAAGTTTATCTGATTTACTACATTGCCTACTGACCGTGTGAACGGCGGGAAAATCCGCACGCAAACATAGCCGGTAACACAGGACATTTTGCTTTGGTTAGCATGACCTTGTGTGTGAAACTTATTCCTTTAGGGTTAATCTCTGAAAGTGAGGAGACCTGGAAGATGCATTAGGAGATTGGTGCTTGGAGAATTCCGTGAGAGAAAGATTGATGTTGAGGGGAAGAAAAACATCGTTAAAAAAATAAGGTGTAGAAATATGAATAAGACAAACCAGTTTATTTTGTCACAGACACATATCATCATCATCTTGTGCCTTTTGCTTCTTATGAGATCTGAGTAGGAGAGTGCAGATTCTCTCCGTTGCAGGATTCCATCACCTAAGCATCATGATCTCTTTCAGGCTTAGGTTATGTGGCAATTATTATAACATGAGGTTACCAGCCGCCATAAACAGCTTCATGTTAGTCGTGCCTAACAACATGCATAAGAAAACAGTAGACTTATTCTTGATTTGTTATTTCAGAGGCATTGTTATAATCAACAATACAGAATGCCATAAAGTGGTAAGCGAGTTATGATAGCAAACTTACAGCAGTGAAGGAAGCAATCTCAAAAACAACAAAAAAAACAAACAAAATAAGTCCAACGGAAAAACTCAACATTTTCAACTAAAACGTCAGGTCTGTCATATTGTAAGGCTCTGAAACATGGACAACGACAAATAAAAATTCTACAGACTTTCATAAATCGGTGCTTGCGTTGAATAGAAGGGTTGAAGTGGTATGACACGATCACTAATGTAGAACTGATGACAAGAACCAGACAAATGCTAGAGGAACAAGAGGGGAGAAGCAGAAGCAGACTCTGGTCAGGACACACATTGCGAAAGCCTGCTGGTAGCATAACAAGGCAGTCCTTGATCTGAAATCTCCAGGGAAAGATACGTAGGGGTGACTGAAAAAAACCCGAAGAAGGAAGTTGCCGATAAAAATGAAAGAAATAAAGGAGGTATGGAACGATAGTCAACAGATGGCCAATGGACACAGATCAGGGCTGGCATTAATTTTTTTAAAGTGTATGATTCTGTATATAGCTGAAAAGTAAGGAATAAATTAATGAAAAAAAAAACTATTTAAACTGTAAAGATATATTTCGATGTCTCCCATTCCATGTTATCTTCCAGTCTCTCACACGAATAAACATTTCAACAAGGAAGTTTAACAACCAAGAACTCTAACATCAACAGAGGATAAAACTCTTGATACGATTAAACTCTGCGTGAGGGCTTGGAAAGTAATATGACATAAATATAAGACGGTAATATGCAATAAACATTATTATTATATGCTCTCTGAACTGAAGCTTTTGATTATATTCATTATTTTATTTTTCAGTATTATTGTAAAATGATAATCGGATAATAATGTCGGTATCAACTTTTGATTTATCTTTCATTCAAGGCAAAACCATTGGTTTGGTTTTTAAGGACTATCTTCGTTGCACACGGACAACTCCATCAGTGCTCCGATCTCCTCCCTTAGATAACACAAGGAGGATCTCAGCACAGTGCACGAACTCAGTAGTGCCGGCGAGAATTCCAGTGTGAATATATAGGAATCACACATTCTATAAATATATTTGGTGGGTAGTTTATAATTTTTACATTTTGCCAGGGCAGCAGCCTTTTGGCCTACTCTTTACGATTTCCAACTGCCGTGCGGTTTTTAACGTGCGCAACTTGCACATAGGACCTCCTATTTTTTCGCCCTTATCCGAGAAGGCTAGGCATCTGATCTTACTACGCATGAAACCGGGGGGAATAGACATCATTAGGAACACTGGTTCTGAAAAAATGTGCCGTAAGTTATATTCCCTGTACTGGGAATCAAACCGGTACTTCCAGAATTAGAGGCGGACGCCATACCTCATAGCCACTCCGACCCCCTAATAATAAATGGGATAGCGAGGGGAAGATTAGGAATTCGAGGGTAGAAATAACATGAGGCGGCCATCAATGTTGTCCACAAAGGTAATGTTAAAAGACATTTTGATTTCTAGACCAAACCTCTTTAGCATAAACGTAACTTGCACTCTAGCGAAGATTCCGTTAAATACAGTTCAGCCAATATTTCCTGAGAAAACGTTAAACTACCAATAGTAGGTTTTCCTTTCATAAGTATGATCTCTTTATCATCACCTGATAATAAGGGCGTCCCTGTTCTCTGGTAAATGATCAACAATAAATAGCATTCCAAAATGGCTTCTAGTCTTGTGAGCCTCGCTCACGATAACGATGCACAATGAAGCTTCAATAAAGATTCAGTTCATGAACATAACTGTTTCTATAACATTCAGCATATTCTTTCTTCATAGTTGCTGCATATATACATAATCAGTGCTGCTAGATAACATGTCGTTCCGACATACTGACATGGTTCAATTCATGTAGCTGACTTCATATATTAGGCCTAGGAATGGAAAAAGTTCGGTAAACAGTTTTTTACCTTCTCATAGGAAAAAACCACTAGCAAACACAGAAACGCTCTTCTCCTCGCGTTATGGAATGAACACTAGGGAACTCATGGATTTAACCATCCCAGAAGAAACTATCTTCGTTCCCATAATCAAAAAAGAGATCACAAACTCTGGGCAAGTCTCAGACACGACTTTCCGCCAGGCTTCGCCATCACCGAAGAACCCCCTAACGTATCTTCATGCGCCGAAAAGCACCTGACCCCACAATACAGTACAAGGAGAAATAGTCCGACATAGACATACAAAGATAACCCGAAATAAGACCGAATCGTCTCCAACAGACACTGAGTAAACATAGACTCGGACTATAAACATCCCTGCATAAACCTAAGCAAGAATAATCTGTTTCTGACCGAACAGAGAATAGATCAACGGAGTCTAGATCCATCCGCCAAATCGATATTCAAGAGAGATCATCCATACAACAAAAGTATGAATTAAATCATGGGTGATATAACTTTGACCATGAGAGCATTTCAAAATAAATACTGTTCATCTCAAATAGTCATACAATACATTTGTATGCCTACCTACCTACAGTAATCCGTGCGTCGCATAATTCCATACAAAAGAATATGTGCGCAACAGCTACATATATGCACACAGACGAGGACAAGACGATCTCTTATCCACTCCGTCAATCCTGATTAAATTTAAAAGGCACCCGGTGTTTTTCTTTTTTATCTACACTATCGCACGTCGCTGAAGTAGCTATTAATGTGGTCGGCGTCTGATAGTTTAGTCGTATGATGTTAAATAATAGGCACTTATAATAAATACGCGCAATGAAATAAAACGTGAATTCTTTTCTGTCACTATCAGTTGCGCCTAGCATATAAATCAGTCAACTAAAACCATCTCTTCTTGAGTGAGAAAGCGTGTGGTAAAAATTAACATTATAACTGTACATCTGGTATGAAATAGCTACGCGTTATTTTGTTTCACTAGTTTTTAACGCTAGAAAATCTAAGTGAATTATAATAATAAAAGCTTAACACTTTTAATCACGTAAACACTAATTTCTATTACAAGAGAATCAGAATGAAAATCCCCGCGAACGCTATTAACACATCTTCCACAATGGTTCTAGAATTACGTGCTTAGACTATCCAAAAATTATGAGTGACAACTGATAGCAGGTTTAAGAAAACACAGTTTATATATATTATTGTATATCTGATCTATAGATGATCTTACTTTTCACATTACCATGTGTATCGAGAGAATCAGAAACAGAGTTCCCAAGATAAAGGCTTTACGGTCGCTCTGTCGGGCGTTGCTAATCGACATCAGAAGAATTCTTACGTCTAACGGTCTAAGATTTTGCCCGCATGAATGCCCGCTTCTGAAGATCAAAGAACCCAGGCCCTGAGTACGAACATTAAAGGGTCTTTGGTTCTTCACGTGCGGTCTGTCAGGTATCGTATGATTGACAGATAAGCTCGCGTTAGCAGACCAGGTAAACAAACCTGATTCGCTACCTGTTTTTGACGGGCAGGTCACGAAAGCTGGTAAACACTTCGTTTGTTTATGTTCAAAGAAAAGAGGCGTGGAAGAAAATAAGCTTGTGTTAAACACAGAAAAATTGGTGGGACTGTTAAGTGCACTCTTTGATATCCTGCAATATAATACATTTGTATGCTTGTTATGTTCGCAAATATTTTGTAAACTAAATAGAAACTTTTTTGCTTAAGGAGAAGTCAATATTGAGTTACTTCCCCTTGAAAGGAGTCTCAGATCGAACTCCACGGACGAATCCAGTTTTACTGCGATTTATTCTTTGTTTGGGTAGAAATAGATTGTTCTTGCTTCAGTATATCTATGGCCTGAATTTATGTGTAGTGTTTGTCTAGGTAGGACGAGTCTGTCTTATATCTGTATATCTTTACATATCTAAGTCGAACTATATGTTCTTTGTCGCTAGAAAGGTCAAAGGCTGTTCAGCGGATGTGTGGCTAGAGAGGTGTGTTTTGGCTTCGCCCTGATGATGGGGGGCTGTCGTGTTTTCTGTATCGGCTTGTCGCCGGAAAAAGTGATCGATATATGTGTAGGGGAAAGTGATAGTCGTCTAGACCTATCGTGTATGCTTTACCCCAGTGTTTATTCTTATTGCCAAGGAATGGCAGAATCATATTTCTGATACCAAGGTAACAAAAGCACTTCTTATGAACTCTCTTACGAAGCCATCGTTTTCGATAAGCAGACGCACGATTTGTACGTCTGAGGGAATATTTAACTAGATGAAGATGTCATTCATTTCCAGCAGCACCATATTGTATGTTGAAGTCCATTGCATCATGATAGAATCTACAGAGCAATGAGAACATTTAATGTAGGATTAACTTTGATACAGATTCCAGTTTGTATCCTAAAGTGAGTGACAGCTCACGACAGCAGCCATCTTGTATCCAAATATTTTGTGACTTTCAAGAAGAGAAAAGGGATGCCCCGTACTATCGCTTGATGAGTCCAGAGATCACTGCTACAGATGAGAACCCATTACTAGCGGTTCAATATGATTACATGAAAAATATGTGCTGAACATTATTTAAAGGAATCTTCGCTAGACGAGGTTAGGTCTAGAAGCCATCTTGAATATTGTTTATAGACTGACGTGCTTTGTCAGTAAACTCAGATGATATATATATATATATATATATATATATATATATATATATATATATATATATATATATATATATATATATATATATATATAGGCAATACTGAGTGCTTGTCTACTGACATTCCATTGTGCTATTATGCAACGAGTGCCCATGTATCATTGCAAGACCATTTATCAATTGTACCATGATGTATTATGCGAATCTGTGATTTGTCACTGTATCCGTGCTGTCGAATGTGTACGTCCAATTAAACTGTAACAAAAGTACACAGCAGTTGGCGTCGATGACTTCCAGCCATACATGAGTGAGAAAAAGAACATTTATCAACTCTTCGAACTCTTTCATCATTCGCGTGTTATACTCTCACTCTATGTCTACACACCACTGCGTAGGTCGAGTTGATATTCCTATTCCTAACAACCACTCTGACGAGCAACGCTGGGGCCAACAACAAGCCTTTAACATTGGAGCTTCCACAGACCACCATACCTCTTAACACTGTGGTCCTGTAAATAGTTGATGTCAGTGTGAACAGGGAACAATACAACTTCATATCTATACACCATTCAACAGTATATATAGAAACAGCATTTAACACTGGTGGACCAGCTTTCTGGGTTTGACCTCGCAGAAGTTGAGAAGTCAACAGACTACCGATACCAGACGGTTTCCTGTGGCTGATACGACACACTTGCAGTATTAGTTTGCTCTTTATCAACACTTTGTCACGTGACCTATCAAGTGAATGCAGTATCTAGGTCAGCGTTGTTGACATTTTTACGCTTAGACATTACAGAGTTTCACAGTACAGAGATGATACTTTGAAGGCCATAAACTGTTCTATTGTTGCAGTATTGTTAAACATAAGTGCGTAAATTTCATCGTTGGACCTTCTGATACTAATATTGTTGAACATTGTAATATATTAAATCAAAAATCTAGTATTGATTAAAGTGGCAGTTTACTTTGTTTATTCAGAAACTGTGCCATTATATTTATGAACTGAAACTCTTTCCAACACATTTCATTATTTAATGTATAACTGAGCATCCTATCTGCAACACAGTGCTTTATATATTACACACGTGATATATGCATTTATGATTATATGTTATATGTTATTTATTTGTATAGTATATTAGTTTATATGTCAGCGGTTTGTGTTTAGGTTGGGCGGTGTCCTCACAACAGAATATCCCACGTCATAGAGGGTCCGTTGTGGGCGTTTTCTTTAGGTGCAATTTCCTTAATTGGAAATTTGCTTGCAACAACTAGTTGCTATTTGTGTTAGCTGTGACGACCTGTACCCATCATTATTTTTGTAATATTTTTCTGTTCTTTAGTTTTGTTCGATTTGTTTGTATTTGTAGATCTCCCCTTTCCTGTTATTTAGTTGTATACACAATTTATATACACTGTGACGTCATTTGTGTTGTTATTCCTTGCAGATTCGGTGATTATTTTCATTGATTTTCTTATTTGATTTAGTTGATTTCTGCAAATGATTTCATATTGTCAGTCTTATTTGTGCTTTATGTATGCTGTTGGTTGACATATGTGTTACATAGGTATATTTCATAAGACACTATTGCTTGTGCACTGCACTTGGATTATGGTATAAAACAGTACTTTATTATTATTACTGGTATACAAAAAAATTATACAAGATCTTATTAAGGCTTGTGACCCACTGAGATTGAGATAGTGTACTGATTAATCAAGTCATTAAGAACTTGTGGTATTATTATTGTTTCAGGTAATTAGTATTATTGTTAGACATCATGTCTACATTAGAATACTTCATTGCACAAGGGAAATCCCTTGATAAGACTGGTATGGAATTAGAACAATTTGCAATTGCTCAATATGACAAAGCATTAGCTGCAGAAGAAAGAAAAACTGCTGCTGCAGAGGAAAGAAAAGCTCTAGCTGAAGAAAAAAATTGCAAAGAGAAGCTGAAGAGAAAAAAATTAGAAGCTACTGCTGCTGCTGAACTAAAGAAATTGCAGATACAGACTGAGGAAAAAAGATTCCAGATGGAAATGGAAAAAGAAAAAAGAAAAGATGAAGCTGCTGCAGAACAAAACAGATTAGACAGTGAAGCTGCTGCAGAACAAAAAAGACTAGACAGAGAAGCTGAAGAAAAAAAAGCAATAAGAGAACATGAATTTGAGTTAGAGAAATTAAGATTGACAAGTATGAGTAATGTTAATCAGGCATCTAGTGGTAATGGTAAACCTTCTACTTACAAGGTTAAGGTGCCACCGTTCAATCAGTCCAGTGACGATATTACATTCTGGCTGGATAGATTTGAACGTTCTTGTCGTACTCATAATGTGGATAAATCACAATATGCTAACCAATTAGCAGAAAACTTGAAAGGTGAATCTCTGACTAGATTATGCCTTGTAGGAGAAGCAGATAAGGATAATTATGATGTCATTAGGGCGGCTTTGATAAAAAAAATACCAGCTAAGTGAGGAAGGCTATCGCCTTTTGTTTAAGACGATGGTGCCTGAGACAGGTATAGAATTCTCAGAATTCATTGCAAAGGCACGTCTCACAGTTGATCGCTGGATTGAGCTTTCCAAAACAGAAAAAACTTATGGAGGACTTATGGATTTGTTGCTCAGAGATAAGATTATGTCATGTGTTAACAAACCATTCCTTGAATTTATACATGAGCGTAAACCCAAATCACTAAAGGAAATGGAAGAATATTGTTCCCAATATGTCACTGCACACTCCGACGTGACTTTTGGCAACACTAAGATTAAGGAGAGTATGCCAGTTGCTTCAGCAACACCATACAATCCCAATTATTCACACAGATTTCAGGGACCTCAAAACAGATTTGAAAAAAAGGTAACCATAATAGTTATCAAAACCACGGTAACCAATCATTTCAGGGTTCTTCGTCGAAGAACTGGAGACGAGCTGATAGCTCTCGACACAGGGGTGGTCACAATTATAGGAATTTCCGTAGAGGAAGTAATTATAGAAACTATCCGAGTTATCCGTCTTGGAGTCAACAAGATCATAATTACAGAGATACTCATTATAATGAATATGATAATGGTAACCAAGAGAACTATGACTCAAACCCAAATAGGGGTTACAATAGAGGTAACAATAACTACAGAGGTAATAATAACCTGAGCACTTCATGGAGGTGCTAAACAGACCACCACCAACAGTAACACCTGATTTTAATAATGAAACATCCACAACCACTTTGCCAATAACTTGCGATGAATTCACGCTGGACGAGATCAAACAAGCCGTTAAAAGATTAAAAAATTTTAAAGCTGCTGGAGTTGACGAAATTTCAGGGGAAATGATTAAAGCAGTTAATGACAACAACCTCTTGAGAATTTTAGATATTATAAATGAAGTATGGAGAGAAGAACAAGCACCACAACAATGGAAAGACAGTATTATTGTAAAGTTACCGAAGAAAGGTGATCTATCAGACTGTAATAACTGGCGTGGTATATCTCTATTATCAGTACCTGGAAAATTATTATGTTGCATGATGTTAGAAAGACTTAAATTGCATGCTGACGAAAAGATCAGAGAAGAACAAGCGGGTTTCAGGCCGAAACGATCATGTATTGATCAAATATTCACACTAAGAACAATTATAGAAGAATCAGTGGAAAGGCAATCGCCACTTATTATCACCTTCGTCGATTTTCAAAAAAGCCTTTGATAGTCTACACCGCCCATCATTGTGGAAGATACTTACAATCTATGGTTTTCCAACAAAATATGTGAATATAATCAAAGCGCTATATGACAATGCAAGATGTTGTGTTAGAACAAATAAAGGGAATACAGAATGGTTTACAGTAGAAACAGGGGTGAAACAAGGCTGTATTATGTCACCACTACTTTTTGGAATAGCTATTGATTGGGTTATGAGAAACTATACCACAATGAACAATTGGGTATAAAATGGACAAATGGAAAATTCCTGGGGGACCTGGATTTCGCAGATGATGTAGCATTCTTAAGTTCAACACCAAGACAATCCCAAGAAGCAATAAATAATTTGTGTCATCTCTCGGTTAAAATTGGTCTCCAAATAAATGCCTCTAAAACTAAAGCTATGAACTTTTCTAACGAGACCTTTGATATCATCTTGAACGGGGAAAAAACTACAGAAAGTTGAAAGTTTCAATTATTTAGGCAGTAAAATGACTCAGGATGGTGACACAACAAGAGAAATCCATACTAGAATTGCTTTGGCAGCTAGCGCCTTCAATAGATTATCTAACATTTGGAAATTACGATCATTGAATAACATACCAAGCTTCGTCTGTTTAATTCAAATGTTATCTCAGTGTTAACATACGGCTGTGAGAGTTGGAAAATAACAAAATCATTGGAGAACAAGCTGAATACATTCTAGAACAAATGTCTTAGAAAACTCATGAACATCAGTTGGAAAGAATTCAAGACTAATCGACAAATAAGAGAAGACTCTAGGCAGAAATATGTCTCCGACTATATAAGGAAAAGACGATGGAGTCATATATCGGTCATGTCCTACGAATGCAAAACAACAGAATACCACTACAGGCGCTCACTTGGGTTCCTGAGGGTAAGCGGAAAAAAGGAAGACCAAAAGAAACACTCAGAAGAACAATAATAAGAGAAGGAAGAACGTTGGGCCTAAATAATGTGCAAGAGCTAAGAGGAGTGGCGTCACAACGAACAACCTGGAGAGCACTGGTTTCTGCCTTATGCGCCGTGTTTGGCGCTTAAAGAATTTATTATTATTATTAATAATAACCGAGGTAGATCTCAAAACAGAAGACATAAACCACATTTTCAGGCAAACTCTGCACAGCAAGAGTCTCATGGAGCCTATAAACAGAGTAAAGATAATAATGACGCTAGTAATATGGCATGTTCCGCTTTTGATTTTGGGAGAGCATCTCAGTGCCCCCAATGCAAAACATTATTTGAGCCAACCACAGTGTCTACTTTAAGCTGCGGCCATCCTTTTCCTGCTCTTCCTGCATCATTCACGCATGATGGAAGAGGTTCTCTTGTCTTACGTAAGGGTTTAGTAAATAACAATCCAGTCTCCGTGCTATTTGATTCTGGATGCACCACAATTGGTGTTAGGCAGTCACTCGTAGATCCTTCCCGTGCCACTGGACAAGTAGTCAAATGTGTAACATTTGGCGGCACATTAGAGAAATACTCTACTGCTATCATTAGGATTGCTACTCCTTTCTTTACAGGAGATGTACACGCATGTCTTCTTCCGAATCCGATCGCTGACCTCATCATCCGTCGCATTCATGGAGTCAAAGAATGCACTTCGCAACAAATTTCTGCTTGGGAAAAGCAAAACATGCAGATTGCTAACGCTGTAGTCACTAGAGCTCAAGCTCTTAATATGCCTCAAACTTCATCTACTGAAGATAATGAAGAGCATAACCAAGATGATCCCTTGGTAATTTCTCGTGACTCGTTTATAAAACAGCAAGAAGATGATCCCACTCTGAAGAAATTCTTCATTCTTGCAACTAAAGGTGATCCGAATAAAGACACAAGTCCTAAATCTTGGATTACAAAGAAGAATGGCGTACTTGTACGTATGGTTCAAGACTCCATTACGTCAAGTCATTCTCAAATCCTGGTTCCCAAGAATTTGAGAGTTAAAATTTTGCCGCACGCTCACGACTCTCAGTGTGCTGGACACATGGGTTTTTCCCGTACTAAGTCAAGAGTTCTTGCGGCTTTCTTTTGGCCATTGGTAAACAAGGACATACGGATTTATTGTCGATCTTGTAAAGTATGTCAGGAAGTTAAATCCAAAGGTCCACGCCATGCTGCACCCATTCAGGCGGCAGACATTCCTATTCGGCCGTTTCAAAAAATGGCCATAGACATTATTGGTCCATTTAAGATCAAGTCTGCCAGAGGACATCAGTTTATCTTGACGTGTGTTGATATGTGCACACGTTGGCCAGAGGCTATTCCTCTGAAGAGCATTACTACTGCTGATATTGCAGATGCTCTTTGGCTTATATTCTCTCGTCTGGGTTTCCCCGGAGAGATATTATCAGACCATGGCACCCAACTAATATCAGATACCATGTCTCAAGTAATGTCTACTCTGCAGATAGATAGATCTTTAAGTAGTATCTACCATCCTATGTCTAACGGGATGGTCGAACGCCTTAATAGAACACTTAAAAACTTACTAGGGAAGATAACTGAGGATCATCCTCAAGACTGGGACAGAGTTTTACCTGGGGCCCTCTTCGCTTACAGAGAGGTCCCCAATGAACATACAGGATTTTCTCCTTTTGAACTTGTCTTTGGCGCGCGACCGCGCGGCCCTATGTCGTTGCTTCATGATCTCATTACAGCTGACAATATTGACGATGACACAAAGTCATCTTACGAATATGTCATCGCGTTGAGACAAAAGATTATCGAAGCATGCAAATTAGCAACTTCTTCTTCCGAATTTGCGAAACAGAAGGCAAGGCAATTTGCCAATAAGAAGAGATGCTTACGACAACTTTGTCCTGGTGACAAAGCATTTGTACTACTACCTTGTAGGGAAAACAGACTACTTATTTCTTGGAAAGGTCCTTACGATATAATATCGAAAATTTCCGATGTCGACTATATTGTCGATATTGATGGGAAGCATAAAACTTTCCACATCAATATGCTTACTGAATTCCATGAACGTCCGGATTATTTGCAACCCATTTTCCAAGCAACGGACGATTCTCCAGTACAACATGGTCATTACTCATCACTGTCCGTGATACAGGATGAGGAAACGAGTTTTTCAGATGTAAATCTCCCTCTTCCAATGATCCCACTTCATTCTAGTGAATCATGGAAGAACGTTACTGTCTCTCCTGATTTGTCTCTAGGAGAACAGCGACAAGTTTCAACTATGTTGCAAACATTTCAAGATGTACTCACTGACATCCCTGGACAAACTCATGTCATTGAACATGACATTGTTCTAACTGACCATACTCCTATTAGGGTTAGACCTTATCCTATCCCTATACATTTTCAAGCACAGGTCGAGAAAGAGTTGGATGAGATGATAGATTTGAAAATAATCGAAACATCCACCTCTGCATATTCTTCGCCGATGGTTATTGTTCGAAAAAAAAGACAATAACATACGTCTTTGCGTTGACTATCGCAAATTGAATCAAGTAACGAAGTTCGATGCTGAACCTATGCCTTTACTGGAAGAGCTACTTACTCGACTTTCCAAATCTCATTTTTTTCACTAAACTTGATTTGTCTAAAGGATATTGGCAAGTTCCTTTATCTGAACGCGCCAAACCTCTCACGGCTTTTTCAACACCTAGAGGTTTGTTCCAATGGAATTTTATGCCTTTCGGTCTTATGAACGCACCAGCTACATTTGTACGCATGATGCGCCGAATCCTATCTTATCGGTCAGATGTCATTGCATATCTAGACGACATCTGTCTTTTCAGCGATACTTGGGAAGATCACTATTCAGGGTTAGATGAATTGCTATCTACTTTGCGCGAGCACAACCTGACAGCGAAACCCTCTAAAGCCTATATTGGTTTTAGCGAAATTTCTTTCCTAGGCCACCGAGTTGGTCATGGTTTCCTAAAGACAGAGGACCATAATACTAGTAAGATACTTAACATCTCTATCCCTAAGACTAAAAAACAGGTGAGAAGTCTGTTAGGTCTTATTCAATTTTATGGCAGATTCATTCAGAATCTATCCTCTATCATGGCACCTCTTTCTACACTTCTAAAGAAAGGTTGAAGTTAACACCTTTAAATATCTCGGGTCCACTATATGTAGTGATGGAAGATCAATGAAAGAAATCAAGACAAGACTTGAGATGGCCTCAGCTGCCATGACAAGGTTGAATGTGATCTGGAAAAGTAACATCAGTTTTCCTGTGAAGATCAAATTATACAAATCACTTGTATTATCTATTCTCTTGTATGGGTGTGAGGGCTGGACACTCACTGCAGATACGGAGTGAAGGATTCAGGCTTTCGAGCATAAATGTTATAGAAGAATTTTGCGCATTTGCTATAAAGAGCACAAAACAAATGTCTATGTTAGAGAGAAGATAAACACCTATGCAGGTCACCAAGAACCACTTTTGTCAGTAGTGAAACGTCGAAAGCTTGCCTGGTTTGGGCATGTAACTCGTCATGACTCCCTTTCGAAAACGATCCTTCAGGGAACAGTCGAAGGTAAACGGAGAAGAGGAAGGCAGAGAAAATCCTGGGCTGATAACATCAAAGAATGGGCAGGACACGGTTTTTCCACACTTGTACGCATTGCTGAGGATAGAGAGCAGTGGAGGACACTGTCTGCTGATGCTTCCACCATGGCACCCCTACGACCCATGACGGGTTACGGGCTGAGATGATGATGAAAGAAAGGTTCGCCTAATATGGTCCACTGGTCCCAGGAATGCCAATCCTCTTTGGATAAGATTAAAACATTGTTTTCAACACCACCTATTTTAGTGTTACCTACTAAAGATAAGACATTTGTTCTTCGTAGTGATGCTTCATCCACTGGGATTGGAGTGGCACTAATGCAAGAGTACTCTGGAACTCTGCATCCTGTAATGTATATTTCCAGAAAACTTAATGCGGCAGAAAGGAATTATTCGGTTTTAGACCGTGAGCTATTAGCTATGGTTTGGTCAATTCTCAAACTACAAAGATTCCTTCTAGGCGCACATTTCATAGTAGAAACCGACCAAAAAGCTCTTACTGCTATACATAGTAAGAATTTGAAGAGCTCGAGGTCTACTCGATATGCAATTGCTCTTCAACCTTTTCATTTCTCTGTGCGAGCTATTCGTGGATCAGATAATGTGATGGCAGACATTCTGTCAAGATGCCCACATGATTCCACATAACTATTAGGTCTTAGACTTCTTGATATGTCTAGGTCTATAATAGTTCCTTTCTATATCAAGATAGATACACATTTGTAATTTAATAATATAATGATTGTATCACTACTTAGCGGTTCATTGATGTTTATTCACCGCTGTGCTTTGATGATTTTTCTTCATAAATCATAAATTTAAGATATCTAATATGAAATTATGGTATGAAATTTTTTAGGCATTGTGTAATTGCCAGAATTGTATTATACTTTGATGACACCTTCCTGGAAACATTTATTCGTAGAGAAACAATTTCTCTCAGATTATGAGATATATTCTCACCAGTCGCTTCATAAGTCGACTTAGCCTCATATTAGGCGTTATAATTATTCCTGATATTTTCATCTGCGCATTACCCATGCGTTGTGAGCCTATTGTACGTTGCTCCTAGATGTATTTAAAAAAAAAAATATTCTATTTTTTTTCCCCGGGAGGTGTGGTAAGACTGTTACGTGCACTCTTTGATATCCTGCAATATAATACATTTGTATGCTTGTTATGTTCGCAAATATTTTGTAAACAAAATAGAAACTTTTTTGCTTAAGGAAAAGTCAATATTGAGTTACTTCCCCTTGAAAGGAGTCTCAGATCGAACTCCGCGGACGAATCCAGTTTTACTGCGATTTATTCTTTGTTTGGGTAGAAATAGATTGTTCTTGCTTCAGTATATCTATGGCCTGAATTTATGTGTAGTGTTTGTCTAGGTAGGACGAGTCTGTCTTATATCTGTATATCTTTACATATCTAAGTCGAACTATATGTTCTTTGTCGCTAGAAAGGTCAAAGGCTGTTCAGCGGATGTGTGGCTAGAGAGGTGTGTTTTGGCTTCGCCCTGATGATGGGGGGGCTGTCTTGTTTTCTGTATCGGCTTGTCGCCGGAAAAAGTGATCGATATATGTGTAGGGGAAAGTGATAGTCGTCTAGACCTATCGTGTATGCTTTACCCCAGTGTTTATTCTTATTGCCAAGGAATGGCAGAATCATATTTCTGATACCAAGGTAACAAAAGCACTTCTTATGAACTCTCTTATGAAGCCATCGTTTTCGATAAGCAGACGCACGATTTGTACGTCTGAGGGAATATTTAACTAGATGAAGATGTCATTCATTTCTAGCAGCACCATATTGTATGTTGAAGTCCATTGCATCATGATAGAATCTACAGAGCAATGAGAACATTTAATGTAGGATTAACTTTGATACAGATTCCAGTTTGTATCCTAAAGTGAGTGACAGCTCACGACAGCAGCCATCTTGTATCCAAATATTTTGTGACTTTCAAGAAGAGAAAAGGGATGCCCCGTACTATCGCTTGATGAGTCCAGAGATCACTGCTACAGATGAGAACCCATTACTAGCGGTTCAATATGATTACATGAAAAATATGTGCTGAACATTATTTAAAGGAATCTTCGCTAGACGAGGTTAGGTCTAGAAGCCATCTTGAATATTGTTTATAGACTGACGTGCTTTGTCAGTAAACTCAGATGATATATATATGGGCAATACTGAGTGCTTGTCTACTGACATTCCATTGTGCTATTATGCAACGAGTGCCCATGTATCATTGCAAGACCATTTATCAATTGTACCATGATGTATTATGCGAATCTGTGATTTGTCACTGTATCCGTGCTGTCGAATGTGTACGTCCAATTAAACTGTAACAAAAGTACACAGCAGTTGGCGTCGATGACTTCCAGCCATATATGAGTGAGAAAAAGAACATTTATCAACTCTTCGAACTCTTTCATCATTCGCGTGTTATACTCTCACTATATGTCTACACACCACTGCGTAGGTCGAGTTGATATTCCTATTCCTAACAACCACTCTGACGAGCAACGCTGGGGCCAACAACAAGTCTTTAACATTGGAGCTTCCACAGACCACCATACCTCTTAACACTATGGTCCTGTAAATAGTTGATGTCAGTGTGAACAGGGAACAATACAACTTCATATCTATACACCATTCAACAGTATATATAGAAACAACATTTAACAGGGACGAAAAGTACGCTTGGCAAGTAAACACATGCAGAATAAATGCATGGCTTTGCTGGCAAATCATAGAACGCTACGAGGTTGCGAAGACGGTCATATTACTGTAGGCTCTATTTCCATTATACGTCACATTGACCATACATACCAAATTCCATATCACAAAACTATAACATCGTAAACGCTATCGTGTTCAAGCAAAACACATAAACATGGCTAAAAATGGAACAATCGATTAAAATTTGTTTTTTCAATGAATCAGTTAAAAATATGTAATCGATTAATGAATCGTTAAATACCCCAGCCCTACTATATATATATATATATATATATATATATATATATATATATATATATATATATATATATATATATATATATATATATATATATATATATATATATATATATATATATATATATATATACACACACATGATTATGGTGCTAGCAAGTGCGACACTCTTTTATTTTCGCTATGCACAGTTCGCATGTGACGTCGATTTGTTTGACGGGGCTACGGAGATCATTGTTTATATTTTCCTTTTAAGGGATAGCTGTGTTTGACCGTGTTCCGAGTTGGAACCTGTTTGGGATTATGTATATGCTGTGAATGGAAATCATTAGTGTACTAGACGTACCTTATTATCAAGATGTCTTTGAGGATATTTCATGCAAATACCGAATAATAAATGCATCAGTGTTGTATAAATAAATGTTGTCATGTATTACCAAGGAGTTCTGGTCAAAGTCCTTACTGTTGGCTCGGTTGAAAGTCATTTCGAAAGTTGATGTTCAAGTTCAAAGCTCGTAAACCTTGAAACTCTAGACATCAAACCGTATTGACTGAAACGTATATCCCAGAAACTGACCTCACTACAGTATATATATATATATATATATATATATATATATATATATATATATATATATATATATATATATATATATATATATATATATATATATATATATATATATATATATATATATATATATATATATACATGTTTATATGCATACATAGACATACACACTATTTGTTTAACAGAGTGTGCGCGAATGTTTGTCCTATATATAAAATCCCAGCTTTTTCTGTCAGTGCATAACGCTAAGGGATGCAACTTTGGTTGAAAGTTAGACATTAATTGTATTGTTTCCCTTATATGTACTCTACCGAAAATAGTAACACTTACCAAAGAAAAGTGCGCAAATGACGGTGTGCACAAAAATATATTAATAGAGTGTATGATCCCGTATACACACATTGGGATCCTCGCTGCTGCTACGTAGTTCGTGTACAGTGGTTTCTTAAAATACTTTTGAATAAGTAAAATTGCCGTTATACTTGTATATTGGCGCTTTTGAATTTAAATCCCGTCTTATGACGGGCTTGTACACTAGTATGAACAAGAAACAATACTATTTTTTATTATTATTTAAATAAAATCTTGTTTCTTATTGGCGAGGCACATCCCGTTCAACCTAGTCAGTTATATTATGGCGAATGCCCAAACAAAAAAGACCTTTAGGTCTGATAACAAGATCAGTCAGGAATGCGCGTGTGTGTAGAGAAAGAGAACGGTATTTACCAGCACACTCTAGACCCGATATAACGCGGCTCAATATAACGCGGGGTCGCCTATACGAGGTCAGATGTTGGACCAAAATTTCGCTGATTGCCTCCCTTTTCGCGTGCATACATTTGTTCCCACGCAACATTTAAGTTAAATCTTTATATTGAGCGTCCGAAATGGAACATGGACATCATTCATACATCTTTTACTTATTTTCGCTTATACTTGTGTGAAGTAATTGTTATTTGTACCTAGGCTAGACGTCTTTAAAGTTGCTGATTTCTGTCAAAAGTCGATATATTTAAATTGAAATTAGGAAGTTTGACATAACGTGGACTCACTTACATAACACGAAGTCAAAACTTGGACCCCTCGATCAGCGTTATCGGGTAAAAAGTATAAGGTAGTCCCGTTACGGATACTGTAGGAGAATGAATTATTAAGACTCCACTCTACCAGGTCCAGCTTTGAAAGATGGGGTGACTCAAGAGCACAGTCAAGTACCCAGTTACAGTTGGATAGAGTGTGACGCCACCAATTTTCAAACCCTGTATCTTTTCCGCGAGAGGCCAGCGCTTTAACCACTCCGGCTATCGTAGTATCTGCAGTATATGTATCTAAATACATATAAGACATTAGGGGCTTTCTTTCTGTAAAGTACATAAGTCGTTAATCGGCATAGGTCCCTTGTTCTGGATTTTTGTAATTTATTTATATTAAAAATAATCTTCCACTTTAACCGGAACGTTAACATTAAACATTTTACACTGTTTAACACAGTTTGAGAAAAGTTACTATAAACTGTTAGACATTATCAAAATATTAGCAAATTTGTGTAGCGTGTAATCAAATATGCAACACGTGCAACATTTTCAATATTTTTCGTTTGCTGACCACGTAGAATAAACAATTCAAATGTAATATTCCATGGTGGCTGTTAGATACGTGTGTTTTTAATTTATTTGTTTACGTCTCTCTCCGTGGGAGGTTGCGTTAAACAAAAAGAAATAATATTGTTGTATTAAACTTAAGCAAAGTTGTGTCTTCGTACATGCTCGCTTCATCTGTTTAATGTGTTTTTGTTTATATTGGCTAAGCTATAAGAGAACCTGTCTCTCGCGGTAGTTACCGGATTTTGTGATCATAACATTGTAGCTCCACATGCCAGGCCTCCACATGCCAGGCCAACAAGGCCTCCACATGCAAGTAGAAAATATCTACTTGAATCTGCTCTTGAGTTAGAAAGGGTAAGGCAGTGAGAAAGGCAATCGATCACTCTTCCTCAGACAGCTGGACTAGAATTATGAAGTCTGTAACACACCACTCCCCTATGAATGTTTCTGTTATGGGACAACACTTGTGTTTTTTTCTTTACATAATTGTTAATTCTGTCATGGGATGCTGCAAACCCAGGATTCTTAACATTTAACCCTGATGCCGGCCCTGAGTTTAAACAAAACGAGAAGAGCTAAAAATAGTCATATAGCGGAAACTGTCGTAAGGGAGTGAAGTGTTAGAGACTTCCCCATACTACGTCCAGATTGTCATGAGGTACTGTGATCAGTTCCCTTCCTCGCTGCCTTTTTTTTCCTAATTATAAAGAAGAGTCAGGCACCTATTTACATGTGAGCAGACTAGAGCGTGACCCGACCAAGTTTCATGCCGGAACCTGGTGACTTTTCCGCTGTTCAAGCGCATAGCCAATCGGACGAAGGGTGAAAAAAAATAAAAATTTAAGTTAAGAAATGTTCTGACTAACTCTTTCATTTCAACATTGGAAAACACAGAATCCTGTAGTGAAATTGACAGAGATACAACGGTAAAATATCTCCAAAGATAACATTTAAGGATAAAAACATAATGCGTAGGCTGCGAATAGTACATGATCGCCTAGACCGCGGGTCATCATCCTCCATAATAATTGACTTGCTAGACAGGAGGGGAACGGCGGATCAAAAAGGAAAAAAATATGACTGGAAAGATTGCGTGAGACTAGAAAGGCTAAGGAGACGCAATTGGGGGGGAGAAACGGAGAAAAGTCACGTTTCCCAAGTTGACATAAAAAGTAAGCAACTCGACAGAAGGGACCATAGATATGTTACGCCACAGTCATTTATTGGACGCTTTTGCAATACCAAGCCCTTGATTTGAATTCAGCGGCTAAAACGCAGATGTTTGGAATATTACAAAAATTAAAAAGTATTTTTTTCTTAATATTATGTTAGGAATATAAAAATTAGCTGGCCGGATGGCCTATTCTGAGCAGTGAACTAATATGTTCTTAATTTTACAGACGGATAGATAATATTGAAGATAATGACAAAAGACAGTGTTGTTCACATCATCGACAGACTGTATTGAATCTAAAAGTGTCGCTAATGGCACAAAAAAACACGACTTTGGGACGCAAGGGTTCAAATTTACTTAGTATGGAGGAGAGGGTTTTGGGGTGGTAGCTGTGTCTAAATATAACTTTTAACGAAAAAATTTTGGAGGGGAGAGAAAGTTTGGTTCAAAAATCGAGTACATTTTGTAGAAACACAAGTAGAGACGGACAGACTAACAGATAAACATCCATACTTGACTGAAGCATGACTGAAATGACTTTAGTGTAGGAAATTTGAAATTCAAATAAACCTAGGCAGTGATTGGCCACAGACAAGCATATTGTCGGCGCTTAGACGCGGATTTGGGGTCATTTCTCAATAGTTGTTCAGTGATAGACACAGATTTTAAAGTGTGGTGATTTCCATATGAAAGAAAGTGTAATAAATTTAGGGACGCCATACTATAGCCAGCAGCTCAGCTGAGTTTTGCTAGCAGTTCTGTGTTATTTATTCATAATCTGGTAAGATTGAAATTATTTCCTTATATATTTTGAATATTGTTTCATGTTCGAGTGATTTGATACTGCCATATCGAAATCTAGCCTTACAAACAAGTAGGGATTTGCTCTAGACCCCCCCGCCCTAGTCAGGGTCTAGGGACCAACAATGTACATAAACTCCAGCAGGGGTTAGGCAAGACAGATCAAGTGTTGAGAATAATGAAACATATTACCTATCCTCTTTTAGGGCAGACAACTAATAAATATTTTTCAGAACCTATAGTCTGGGAGGATCTATCTGATGTAAAACCACCATGGTAAATGTGCTGTTTGGTCAGAGAGATCTGACCTGTCTGTATGATGTGGTTGTTGTGTCAGTGTTGTGTCCAGACGTGGGTAGAGAATAGATTTTGACACATGGCCCATACTTTGATTGCAGAGCTGCGAGTTTCTGTTGTCAACAAAGCAGTGACTATTCAGTTGGTGACTTTACTCGAGTGTATCTGTGCAGTACTTGTGACAGAGACCACCATTATTGCCCGCCAGCACGGAGAGGTGGGACCACCTGATTTCAGCACCAGAGCTATAACGACAAGATGAGTGAGCCTCTGGTCTGCTGGACATTCACCAACGCTGTGTAGTTACTAATACCCTCATAAAAATTCCCACCATTTTCTGGACACTGTGTAGTCAATATAGACAGGTGTGATGAGGCCACCCCAACAGCACAAACATTAAATATCCTCCCAAGTAGATGACTACTAGAACATTTTAATAAAACTAACTAGTATAGTACATATATATGTACACTATTGCATTTATGATATAATATTCCATGCATTTCTTTCATAATCTCTAAATCTTTTTAAGTTCTGGTCAACCTAAAAAATTGATCCAGAACAAAATAAATGTAATATAATTTTATCAAAAAATTTACACACGTGAGTTAGTTCAGTGTATTTTAACATTTATTAATATTATTAGTCTTGTTAAATATCTGTGGGTATATCTATAACCTATTACACCACACTACATATCATAACCCTAGACACTTTACGTAGCCACATTCATTAAAAAAAAATTAAGTGTGAGGTCGTAGTGGTAGCAAGAAAGGCCTTCTGACAATTCACAACTACATTTTATCTCAGGAGCCTTCACAGCTGGCCTCATACAATTACATTTAGTAATATCACCATCATAAAATACCATCAACACCACTACAAATCCCCAGGATTAAAGGTAAGAGGCAGCTATCACTTTTTTAGGTCATGTTGAGTGACATTTGGTAACTATGTGGCGGGATAGTCCAACAATGGACAAACGTAGAGTATAATGATTAGGGTATTCACAGGTATCAACCTTCGCTCAAGATTACTCTTGGCAGAGATAAAAAAAAGAAGAAGGATGCTTCTGTTTAATGGAGCTTCACAAACATTTAAAGAAAAGCGAGCAAAACAACTGAGATCATCTAAGCTGTCATGAATTTATTATTCTCCCGCCCCTTCTGTGAGGTAATATATTTTCGCTCGTATCTGAGCCCCCAGCTGAAGTGATTCAGCAAAATCTTAATCTAATAGCTCTATCTAGTTATGTATTTAGAACAAAATGAGTCATACGGGTGGAATATATGCAAAAATCACTTCGTAGTCATATTCTGGCCGATCAAAAAAGCAACAAAACTAGACCTACCGTAACATTAATCACTATCTAAAGATGAAGCTATACTTTTTAAAACATTACAGAGTAAAAAAGTATAATATGACGTTTATTCTTATTTATTTGTTTTGACGTAGTTTGCATAATTTATTTTTTTCTTACAAAGAACCACGGACAAAACGGTGCGAATAAATAAATCTAAATAAGCATTTTTTTTTTTTACTTTGTTATGGATTAACTTGAAAATGACTAAAAAGAAAGTTTTATTGTCGACAGTAATTTGTAAGATCGTATTCATCAACTTTTTATTTTTCAATTTTACATGGAAAATGATTAAATTAAACTGTGTTAATACGTGAATTCTCTATCCATTAAGTTTGATAAATTACATGAAATGACTGAAAGATGAACACTTCACTCTATAAAATTCTGCCCACAAAAAAAGTCTGGCACAGCGTGCAAAATAACTCTGGAATGAAAGAGTTAAGGAAAATTATGAAATGTTCATTCTGTGCGCTGTTATAGTACTTAACTTTCAGTGTAAGATCGTGACGCACTGCAGCCGCATTCTCTGCCGTTCCTTCACCTTCATGAACCATCATCTAATTTACATGCAGGACAATGCCTCGGCGCACAGAGCAGTAGCAGCCCTAGACGACCTCAATGCAGCTAAGATAAACATCCTCGACCATTGGCCAGCTCTGTTCCCTGATTTGAATCCCATTGAACATCTCTGGCACCATGTGGATAGAACGGTGTCAACCCTCCATTATCAGCCAGTGACCTTGGACCAGTTGTATACAGCGCTTACTGGGGCATGGAACAACATCCCTGAAGACCAGATCAGACGTTTGGATCTCCATGAGATGCCACTGCAGTACAGTGGTGCAAGTCCATGGTTGTCACACTCGTTACTGAGTTTGTGATGTTTGTTTTGGACACCACACTTCTTTAAGGTATAACCACGTGACACTCGATTACCACATTTTTGTTTTGTAACCTAGTTTCTTTCAGGACATAAATCCATTATCGAACTGCCATGTTTGTTTTATCACTTTCTCGCTGAATATTTTCTAAGAACAAAATACAAAGTATGACATGTTTCTTTTATTAGACAGTACATAGATACATACATATGAAATTCATTTCCCCCTGTACAAATAGAAGTTAATGTTGCGTCAAACAGGTCAAGATGTCAGGTATTAGTAAGGGAGTGACAAGTTTGACAAGATATGATAAAATAACGGTAAAATGAGGAGAGCGTAAACAATAACCAAGAAAAGGTTGCTGTTAGCAGGGATGATTCGAGTAAGTCAGGCCGGAGAAAATTGAAGACCAGAAAAGAGAAGGAAGTATTTTGTCACAAACTGTTCGTTCTATAACTGAGAAGTTTAATCTTTTGAGATCTCAATGTTTCTAAAGTGGATCTCCACAGCTGTTGGGTTGCCAGCATCTTAAATTAACGAGAGAACGTGAGCATGAGAGAACTGGGATAAAATTAAATGATTGTTACATAAAACATTAATGTTCAGGAAAATATATCACTGGTACAGTCTAAGACGTACCTTTGTCCCAGATCCACGTCAGAGCTCGTGGCTATTGATTCAAGTTATATTTGTGTCATATTATTTTTGTTTCTCTTCATATTTGATTCTCGGAGCGTCGGATTGACAGAGTGGTTAGAGCGCTGGTCTATCGCGAAAAAGATGCCAGGTTTGATTCACGGTATCGAACCGCTCCAGTCTACCCAATTGAAATGGGTACCCGACTTTACTCATGAATTAGGGTAGGAAAAGGCAGCGATAAAGAGAACTGGTTACCACAACTGGACGAAGTATAGTGAAGTCTCTAACACTTCACTCCCCTACAGCAGAATCTGACTACCTTGACCTTTACGGAGTTACAAGACTGTTCTAGAATCTCAGGGAAAGAGAAATGGAGGGTGACCACAAAAAACACGGGGAAGAGAACTGGAGTAAGCCATGAAAGGAATAAATAAGACATGGAAACACCTTGAATGGATGGTACTGGACAGGGAAGATTGACATCTGTTAGTTGAAGAACTGTTACCCCTCGTAGAGCTGATAGGTATTCTATGGTGATACTTTATTCTCCTCTGTGTAACTTCCCGGTGGCCTGTGAATAAACTAAGATAGAACATAACTTCTTGTTCTGGCATGTTCTAATGGTCAACCAATTTGACTTTGTATATGGGCTGCCAACCTCACTATGTATAAGAAATATCTAGAAAAACCACCGTTGCAGAGTACGTGAATATTTGGGGCAGGCTTTCCCGCAGGGAGATCAGCCGCAGTGGCGGCTACATACTCCATCTGAGGCGTGCACGGACAGGAATGAATGAATGGATATTTGATTGATTCTCTATACAACTGCATCTCTCTCTCTCTCTCTCTCTCTCTCTCTCTCTCTCTCTCTCTCTCTCTCTCTCTCTCTCTCTCTCTCTCTCTCTCTCTCTCTCTTTCTTTTAATTTTGTGTCTTATTTCATGAATTTGTGTCAATTTACTCTTTCCTTTTCTGATACCTTATGACATCGTTGACGTACCATACGCTAGATGTGTCTTGTGTCTAAGTAACAGCATCTGTGTTCTTCTGTTTACACTGTTCAACGTTTCTTCCATTTATTTTAGCGATCTTCGCCTCATTTTTCAAACTATCTCCCCTGTGTTTTTTAATTCCCTTTTTTCGTTCAACATTATGCTGATTAATCATCTATTAACTCATTTATAAATTCAACGCTATTGTTTTTTTTATTTGATTTTTGCACCTTAATGTTTTATTCATCTGCGTGCCATTTATTACTTTCTATTTCATTAAATGTTTTTTCATTTATAAATTTCAACTTTTCAATCCGCATGTTAGCGATCATCGCCATATATTAAAATTATTTCCCTTTTACTTGTTTATTTCCCTTTTATCTGTTTATTTCCCTTCCATTATTATTGCCTCTTGCCATCGCGCTCGTTATTTCGTCTACTTAACGCCGTTATAGAATTCATCTCTTTTTTATATCTCTTCTCTTGCATCTTTATTATCTCTGTCGTCTGCAAGCGATTTCTTACTGCCTGCTCCACAAAACTTTCTCTTCTTACTTTTTTCTCGGTCGCCCTTCAAACTTGTCATTTCATGATATGATGTATAGCTCTACGTGTAATAATAGAGTTTGGGCCATATTTTACCTTTTTCTTTCTTACACGACACGCCATAACCACACGTCATTGCACAAACATACACGCGCGCGGACATTTTAGCACGCGAGAGCTAAAAACGGCTCAGTTTTGTTTGAGGCAGAACATATCGTGACGGATAAGCGTGGCTTGCCCACTGGACCGTCGCACAATGAGAAAATATTGCACACAAGTTCGCTTAATAAAATTGCCCTGTTGGAGGAGTGCGGTGCGTTCTTTCTGGGGGCCGACACGCTCCACGTGTGTCTAAAAATATGAGTTTCGTAATTTCACGGTTTCATCACGTGAGCTCTGTGTCATGTCAGGTGTTGACAAGTACTCAGTCTGTTGTAAAAAGGTGAGGGTATTCCCACTGGAGATAATGTGGTAAAGGTAAAAGCAGTCCCATAGTAGATACTGCCACAGGAGAATGAAGTGTTAGAGACTTCTCTGTACTAGGTCCAGCTTCGAGAGGTGAGGTGACCAGATCCTTTCCTCGCTGTTCTTTGGCGTCCCTAACTCAAGAGAAAAGTCGGGTACCCATTTACTGCTGGATAGACTGGAGCGTGACGCCTCAGTGTTTCGAGCCCGGTACTTCTGTCACGAGAGACCAGCGCCCTAACCACTCTGCCAATCGTACGCTCAAATAATGTCATAGTGTAGTGAAATTATATTGACTTCACATATACTCTCAGCGTTATGAGGGGAGGTTAGAGGCATTGGCGTATTAAGGGGGGGGGGGTGAGAGGGGGGCGATCCGCTCTAGGTGACAACCAGGAGGGGGTGCCATCGCAAAGTTCGATGATAGTACTTACTGTTAAAAATATTCTTGCAAGCGTGTTTCTTTGAAGGGAAGAGGGATAACAACAGGTAAGATCCACCCCTGGTGCGAAATAATTTTAGTACGCCTCTGGTTAGTGGTTCCTGTCCTCACGGCCTTAGCCTTTCTTTACTCAAGAGGAGAGTCAACCATTTACAGCTGTGTAGACTAGACCGTGACGAAACCAAGTTTCGAAGTCAGTAACTTTGCCTCTAGAAGCAAGCAAACTGACCATCACACCACCCAACTCTCAATCTATTGTAGTATTAAGTAGCCTGCCGTTTTATGAAATACATAGACTTTTTGTCTGTCAGCTGCCCGCGAAGAATATACCTTCAATTATTGCTTACACAGATCTTCTACCTGTGCAATCCAATTGAGCTATTTCTATATTTTCTTTCTTTCTCGAATGTTAATCTTAAGTTATCGTTTCCAAATGTCTTTTGTCTTCATCTATTTCCTTTATCTTGAGGGTTCCAGACTACCTGGAGATGCCGTTAACTTGTTTGTCTAATGTTTGTCTAATGTTTGTCTAATGTTTGTCTAATGTTTGTCTAATGTTTGTCTAATGTTTGTCTAATGTTTGTCTAATGTTTGTCTAATGTTTGTCTAATGTTTGTCTAATTCACGTGCTCTTATAATCGTGGCAATTTGTTGTAATACAAGAAGGCAGTGGCGTACTAAGGGCGTACGAGGGGAACGGTCTGCCCTGGGTGACAGCCAAGAAAGGGGTGCCATTGTACATTATTATAATAGTGCTTATTGTTTAAAATATGCTTGCAAGTGTTTTTCTTTATGGCAGGAGGGTGCCAAAGGTAAGATCCGCCCAGGGTGCTAAATATTTTAGGGACGCCTCTGAAAGAAGGAACACATTCATGTGGACTATGTGTACGGAATCTAATGCTCAATGGGCTCATAAAAGTATGCCATACTACTAAAATGTCTGAGAGAATGAAGCTTTATTTATGTGGAAGGACTGTCTGAACATATCACGATAATTGAACGTGCGTATATTGTGAAATATACAATATGTCTGAAATTTATTCGCCGTATTGGTTAGGTTTGGTTTGAAGGATTATCTTCATTACACAAGGACTACTCCATCAGTGCTCCGATCTCCTGCCTTAAATCACACAAGGAGGATCTCAGCACAGTGCACGAACTCCGTAGCACCGGCGAGAATCCCAATATGTGTGTATAGGAATCACACATTCTATAAATATTTTTGCGGTGCGTAGGTTTCTAATTATTAAATTTTGCCAGGGCAGTGGCCTGATAGGATTCACCAGATTATAAACGTCAGAAACCTTGAGCATTTTAGTCGCCATGTACGACATGCATGAAGGTACAGTAGTCCTGATAATTTTATTGTCTCTTCGGAGAGTCCCAGGAATTACACGGGTCTGAGGACATAATATCCCCTCAAAACAACTAACACACGAAAGAGGCTAGCTTTCTTTATGCACACATCATGACTAATTATGATCCTGACAGATCTAATTCAGCGTTCATTAAATTGTGAGTGTTAAATATTTAATTTCTGCTTTAATTGATTAGTCTGCCAGACCGATAATCTAATTTCTGCTTTCATTACGAAGTTAGTTTAAACATTAATTGTGTCTTTCATGTTGGATCTAATTTTTGCTAACTCTAAATCTTGCAGGTCGGACGTTTTCTACTAAAGTTATGGCGATTAGTTCGCCTCGCCTTTAATTGTAGAGGCTTGGTTCCTTCAAACGCAGCCCAGAAATTCTGTCGCTTCTCTTAATGTAAGAGTAGTGTCAATTACCGTGGAGTGCTATTTGCATATTTGATGTGATTGGTTCGTTCATCTGTAGCGCGTGGTAATGGTATTACACTTTGGAGAAGTTTTTGTGTGTGGGCTATAAGCTAACAATAGGTTTATGAAACAGAATCGATTACTTTGCTAACTTCCAACTACATCATGGAATGCTATTTTGTTAGCGATTATAACGCTCGCATAAAATATATCGATCACTGTTTGATACAAGCGAAATCTACGTCATTGCCTTACATAAATCACAGTTAGTTCAATCGCCCGGTGATTTTCTAAATAACGTATTAGTGAATGTGCCACAAATTTATTCTGACATTAATTTCACATAAATATATAATCAAAGTTAAAAAAGAACGCCACCAGAATTGGGAAAAAAAAACAAAAAACGAAAGAGCTTTGATAAAAAAGGGAGTTTATCACAAATTAATTATCACATTAATTTCACATAAAGATATAATCAAAGTTAAAAGAACAAGAAAAACAAAACAAATTTACTTATTTGCCCCAGTTTTTCGTTACACTTTTGACGTAAATCGGCGTGGGGAGCTGCAGTTTTTTTGTCCTTGAGCTAAGCGTGTCACAATGGCTAATGGAAGCCCGTGTTGTTGTGTGGATTTCTGTAATATCGTCTATCTATTAGTCTCTTGCTCTTCACGGTCCTCTAATACCACATCTACACTTCAACCCCATGGTCACGTGGTAAGAGGTGGAAACATTACGGGTCTGCTGGGTGTAGTGGTGTTGATGGTATTGTATGATGGTGTTATTACTACATGTACATTGTATGAGGCCAGCTGTGAAGGCTCCTGAGATAAAATGTAGTTGAGAATTGTCAGAAGGCCTTTCTTGCTACCACTACGACCTCACACTTAATTTTTTTTTTTTTCTTAATGAATGTGGCTACGTAAAGTGTCTAGGGTAATGATGTGTAATGTGGTGTGTTAGTTATAAATACACCCACAGATATTTAAGAAGACTAATAAGATTAACAAGTGTTAAAATACACTGAACTAACTCACGTGTATAAAATTTTTGATATAATTATATTACATTTATTTGTTCTGGATCAAGTTTTATTTTGACCAGAACTTGTTTTAAAAGAAGGATTTAAAATTTATGAAAAAAAATGCATGGAATGTTACATAATCAATGCAAGAGCGTACCTATTTAAGTACTAGACTAGTTAGTTTTATTAAAAAAAAGTTCGAGTAGTCATCTCTTTGGGAGGATATTTACTGTTTGTGCTGTTGGGGTGGCCTCATCACACCTGTCTATATTGACTACACAATGTCCAGAAAATGGTGGGAATTTTTACGGGGATATTAGTCACTACCAATAGTTGGTGAATGTCCAGCAGACCAGAGGCTCACTCATCTTTTTGTAGCTCTGGTGCTGAAAACTTGCGGTCCCACCTCTCCGTGCTGGCGGGCAATAATGGTGGTCTCTGTCACAAGAACTGCACAGATACACTCGAGTAAAGTCACCCACCGAATAGACTCTGCTTTGTTGTCGATAGAAACTCACAGCTCTGCAATCAAAGTATGGGCTATGTGTCAAAATCTATTCTATACCCACGTCTGGACACCACACTGACACAACAACCACATCATACAGACAGGTCAGATCTCTCTGACCAAACAGCACAGTTACCATGGTGGGTTTACATCAGATAGATCCTCCCAGACTATAGATTCTGAAAAATATTTATTAGTTGTCGGCCCTAAAAGAAGATAGGTAATCTGTTTCAACGCTTGATATATCTTGCATAATCCTTGCTGTAGTTTATGTACCTTGTTGGTCCCTAGACCCTGACTTGGGCGGGGGGTCTAGAGCAACTCCCTACTTGTTTGTAAGGCTAGATTTTGATATGGCAGTATCAAATCACTCGAACATGAAACAATATTCAAAATATATAAAGAAATAATTTCAATCTTACCAGATTATGAATACATAACACAGAATTGCTAGCAAAACTCAGCTGAGCTGCTGGCTATAGTATGGCGTCCCTAAATTTATTCACTGTCTTTCATATGGGAAAACACCACACTTTAAAATCTGTGTCTAACACTGAATAATTATTGAAGAATGACCCCACTTTCGCGTCTGAGCGCTAATGATATGATTGTCTGTGGCCAATCACTGCCTAGTTGTACTTTAAATTTCAAATTTCTACACTAAAGTCATTTCAGTCATGCTTCAGTCAAGTATGGATGGTTATCTGTTAGTCTGTCCGTCTCTACTTGTGTTTCTAAAAAAATGTGCTTGATTTTTGAAGCAACCTTTCTCTCCCCTTAAAATTTTGTCGTAAAAAGTTATATTTAGACACAGCTACCGCTCAAAAACCCTCTCCTCCATAATAAGTAACTTTGAACACCTGTTCCCAAGGTCGTGTTTTTGTGTGCAAATTGTGACACTTTTTATTCAAGGCAGTCTGTCGATGATGTAAACTACACTGTCTTTTGTCATTATCTTCAATATTATCTATCCGTTTGTAAAATTAAGATCATATTATTTCATTGCTCAGAATAGGCCATCCGGCCAGCTAATTTTTATATTCCTAACATTAATATTAAGAAAAATTACTTTTTAAATTTTTGTAATATTCCTAACATCTGCGTTTTAGCCGCTGAATTCAAATCAAGGCTTGGTATCGCAAAACGTCCAATTCCGTACCTCGTGTCAATTTGGGGGACTTGAATTTTTTTACTTTCATCCATTTCCCCCCCCCCAATTGCGTCTCTTTAGCCTTTCCAGTCATATTTTTTTCCTTTTTGATCCTCCGTTCCCCTCCGGTCTAGCAAGTCAAATTTATGGAGGGTGATGACCCGCGGTCTAGGCGATCATGTACATCAGCAGCCTACGCATTATGTTTTTATCCTTAAATGTTATCCTTGGGAGGAATTTTACCGTTGTATCTCTGTCAATTTCACTACACATCTCCCCACCTGAAAACATGCCTATGGCAAGTTCCAAAACCAGCGATACACATAGGTAAAATTACTCCTCACGTCTGCCATTACTCTAATTTTGATCACAGGGGTGCCGACTGAGGAAATCTGCACCGACATTCAATTTGCCTGGGATATATTGGATACTGAACTGATACGGTTGAAGCAATAAAGACCACCTCAGCAATCTTGCGTTTTCATGCTTAGCCTGAGACAAGAACACGAGAGGCTGATGATCCGTCTCCACCACAAAAGTCCTACCATACAGATAGATTTGAAACTTTTTTATTGCCCAGATTAATGCTAAACATTCTTCTTCGCTTGTGGAGTATCCTTGTTCCGCCTTATTCAATTTGCGGCTTGCATAAGCGACTGGTTTAAGTTCCCCATCAGGTGAAGATGATCTTTGCAACAAAGCCCCTCCGAGTCCCACATTACTTGCATCGGTTCTTAAGACAAAGTCCTGTGTCAAATCAGGCAGTTTGAGAATAGGCTTGCTAGTGAGTTTTTCCTTTAACTCTTGGAACGCTAGTTCACATTGTGCAGTCCAAATAATTTTATCTGGAAGTCCCTTGCGAGTCAGATCAGTCAGAGGAGCACAAATGGCGTTAAAATTTTTGATGTATTTCTGATAAAATCTGCATAACGACACAAATGATCGCACGTCTTTTTTTGTTTGCGGCCTAGGTGCTCTCTGCAGTTTTTCCAAGTTCTTAGGATCAGGGGTCATATTACCCTGATATACAGTGTGTCCCAAGAATTCCAACTCTTTGCATCCAATACAACATTTTGTTGGCCTAGCAGTTAAGTTCGCCTCCCGAAGTCTATCAAACAACATCTCCAGAGCTTCAATGTGTTCTTCAAAGGTCTCGGTGGCGACGAGAATATCATCCATGAAATTTGTGATACATGGGTTATTCAGGGGGTCCAACAATTTTCGCATCATCCTTGAAAACACACTCGGAGCATTTTTCAGTCCGAATGGTAGCATATTGAATTCATAATGTCCATCCGAAGTGCTAAAAGCCAAATAAGGTCTCACTTCAGGCTTCACTGGGATCTGGTAATAGCCTTTACTAAGATCCACCTTTGAAAAGTATTTTGCCTTGTTCAGTCTGGAAAATAGCTGTTTTGTGTCTGGTAATGGATCCACTTGTCCTTCTGTGACAGCATTCAGTTTCCTGTAATCTATGCACAGTCTGTGTTCCCCAGACGGTTTCCTCAACAAAACGACACTAGAACTAAAAGATGATTCACTGTGCGAAATAATCCCCTCCTTCAACAAATACTCTATTTCTTCCTTCAATGCCTTCTCCTTCGCGAACGGAATAGAATAGGCTCTCATACAGATTGGGTTTGAGTCTACCAGTTTCATGTCATACTGTAGCAAATTTGTATGGCCTGGTTTATCTGTTAATACATCTGTATGTTCCTCCAGAACCTGTTGAACTCTCTCCCTCTGATTTTTAGTCAGGTGCTTACTGACTTTTACCTGTGCTGCGGTTTCACAAGGATGTAATGGGTATTCATGTGAGGTGAGTGGTTCCTTTTGCATCTGGGTTGCAATAGCTAAGGTCAATAAGGGGGTGCTTTCCTGGAGTGGTCTGTCCAGATACTTCTTTAGCAGGTTTACATGATAAACTTTTTCCTTCCCCTTTTTGTCAATTTTATAGTTTGTTCTAGACACCTTCTCTAGAACCGTATATGGACCTTGCCAACCGATTTGTAATTTATTCTGGCTTCCCGGTAGTAGAAGCAGCACCTTCTCTCCGACTGCCAGTTCCCTGTTCTTTGCCTTCCTATTAAAATATGCTGCATGTTTCTTCCTGGCTTATTTCAAATTATCATTTGCCAGTTTCCATCCAGCTTTCAAACGAGTGGTCAGTTCGTTCACGTATTGATACGATGAGGTAACAGTCTCTTCCGCCTTCTCATCTGTCCAGGTCCTTAATAGAGTTACATCTGGATCTTTAATTTATCATTCTTATTCTTCATGGAACTCATCTGGTCCCGTCCATTAGAAGCTTTATAATGAGGACTTTTCTTCCTAGAATCATCACTCACAAATCGACCACTACCAATTTTTCTCTGGGGTTTGTCTCCCCACTTAAGATTGTTTATGAGAGATCTTCGCTCTCTTGTCTGTTCCTCCAGTTTATATAAGTCTGACCGAGGGATTGTCATCCTATCCTGGGTTAAATTTCTTCTTTGTACTCTTCGCATAGCGGCCATGTTAATCCATTCAAGTGAAGACTGGGTGTGAAAAGGGGGCTCCCATTCCACTTTGTCTACCCGTGTATAATTAGTTTTCCTTTCAGGCCTAAAGTTGCCCCGTGGCGGTTCTAGGTCCTGCACATATTTTCCCTTTGTGGGTGTTCCCTCATGAAATACGCCACATGCTTCTACAAAGTTTTCAACATCGACATTTACGTCGGGCCAATAGTATTTTAGAGCAATCTTTTGGCAGATGGTACCGACTTTCTCATGGTCACCATCTTTTCCAACATGTAAGCTCCTTATCAAATTTGCCCTATATCTCTTGGGAAGAACTAACTGTCCGTGACCAGTGGATCTAGTTCCTGTCTTCCTGTATAATAATCTATTCTTCATGAAATATTCCCCCTTGCTCGGAGGTATTTCCTTAGTCGCCCCTTGTATTTCCACTGTTTCTGTGGTATACTGACTTGGGTCCACTAGGCTAGACTTCACAACTGAATCATAATCCAAACCTGTATCATAAAGGCACCTTATGGTGACCCCATTACAAATAACATCCTCACAAACTGGGGGGTGATAAGGTTCCTGTTGTCCCTTAGGATTAACCTTTAATCTTTGCGTCCCCGACTTCATTGCAGCAATGTTTGAAGGTTTCCTTCTACAAAATTCGGTGTTATGGTTATCCTTCTTGCACCATTTACACCATCTTTTTCCTTGGTTCAACGGTTTTCTTTCATTGAACTTTTGGTCATTGAACTGTGAGTTTCTGTCGCGACAGTCATTTCTTGGCCGCTCAAAGTTTGTCCTACCCTTATTTCCCTGCTCTCTATTATCAAATTTATTAAATTGCTGTGGAGCTTTAAAATTGTCTATGTGCTTCTTCTTAGCACCACTTACCTCTGCCTGAGCTGCCTGATACCTCTCAGCAACATTTAAAATTTCCCCCAACTTCTCTGCACCTTGTTCCATGAGAAATTTTCTCATGTCTGGAGCCATGGACTCTCTCAATTGCTCAATCATGATCATTTCTTTAAGATCTTGGGTCTTCCCCAGAGCCGTCCATTTCTCCAAATAGGTTTCTAGTCTGGCAGAGAATTGGTGGTATGTCTCCCCAGACAACAGTTTGGCATTTCTAAATTTCTTACGATAAAATTCACCATTCTTCTCGTACCTTAATAACAAAGCCTGCTTTAACATGTCATAATTGTCTTGGTCTTCCCTGTTCATTTTGGCAAATACTTCATAAGAAGCACCCCTCAATCCCTGTGATAGCTTTAAACTCCACCTCTCTCTCTCTCTAACCCATATGTAGTAGCTAATAACTCAAAACGTCCTAGGTACCCTTCTATGTCATCGTCTTTCTCAACAAAATGGTCTAAATGAAACCCCATAGCTGAGTTTGAGGCTCCCAGACTAGGCGTAGCATCTGAGGCAAAAGGGCTGGCACCATTTTCAGGGGCCGGGCCTTGTAATTCCAGCTCCCTTAGTCGTAATTCGTGCTCCCTCTGCAACCTTCTATCTTCAGCCTCCCTTTCGGCAGTCAACCTTTTTTCCTCTGCCTCCCTTTCGGCCTTTTTATCTTCTGCCTCCCTTTGCTGTCGTTTTTCTTCTGCCTCAATCTGCAGCCTCTTAATTTCTCTATCAGCCTCAATATGTAATCTCTTTTCTTCAGCTAACCTGTCAGCCTCTAATTTTCTTTCAGCCTCTTTTTCTAATCTCCTTTCTTCCCGTTCAATATATTTATCACATTCAGTCGTTACGTATTGAATTAAAATTTGACCATCCATCCCCATCTCCTTCGCAGTGAGCACAGCAGCTGATCTAAACTTTGCTAGCTCAGCCATACTTTTCAGACAATATAATAATATACAAGCTAAGTACTTCTTATGACTATAATCTAACTAATTCTAACTAACCAGTTAACTAATTAATTATTACTGGCTGTGAAGATTCACCAACTTTTATCTGCAGGGACACTTTTAATTTTAAAGGAAATTTTACAATTTATTTCCCTACTTTTATTTCTCCCACCAGGAGATCCTAATATTACTGTTGGGCTAATTATCCCGGACGAGCCCCCAATTTATGTAGTGGTGTTGATGGTATTGTATGATGGTGTTATTACTACATGTACATTGTATGAGGCCAGCTGTGAAGGCTCCTGAGATAAAATGTAGTTGAGAATTGTCAGAAGGCCTTTCTTGCTACCACTACGACCTCACACTTAATTTTTTTTTTTTCTTAATGAATGTGGCTACGTAAAGTGTCTAGGGTAATGATGTGTAATGTGGTGTGTTAGTTATAAATACACCCACAGATATTTAAGAAGACTAATAAGATTAACAAGTGTTAAAATACACTGAACTAACTCACGTGTATAAAATTTTTGATATAATTATATTACATTTATTTGTTCTGGATCAAGTTTTATTTTGACCAGAACTTGTTTTAAAAGAAGGATTTAAAATTTATGAAAAAAAATGCATGGAATGTTACATAATCAATGCAAGAGCGTACCTATTTAAGTACTAGACTAGTTAGTTTTATTAAAAAAAGTTCGAGTAGTCATCTCTTTGGGAGGATATTTACTGTTTGTGCTGTTGGGGTGGCCTCATCACACCTGTCTATATTGACTACACAATGTCCAGAAAATGGTGGGAATTTTTACGGGGATATTAGTCACTACCAATAGTTGGTGAATGTCCAGCAGACCAGAGGCTCACTCATCTTTTTGTAGCTCTGGTGCTGAAAACTTGCGGTCCCACCTCTCCGTGCTGGCGGGCAATAATGGTGGTCTCTGTCACAAGAACTGCACAGATACACTCGAGTAAAGTCACCCACCGAATAGACTCTGCTTTGTTGTCGATAGAAACTCACAGCTCTGCAATCAAAGTATGGGCTATGTGTCAAAATCTATTCTATACTCACGTCTGGACACCACACTGACACAACAACCACATCATACAGACAGGTCAGATCTCTCTGACCAAACAGCACAGTTACCATGGTGGGTTTACATCAGATAGATCCTCCCAGACTATAGATTCTGAAAAATATTTATTAGTTGTCGGCCCTAAAAGAAGATAGGTAATCTGTTTCAACGCTTGATATATCTTGCATAATCCTTGCTGTAGTTTATGTACCTTGTTGGTCCCTAGACCCTGACTTGGGCGGGGGGTCTAGAGCAAATCCCTACTTGTTTGTAAGGCTAGATTTTGATATGGCAGTATCAAATCACTCGAACATGAAACAATATTCAAAATATATAAAGAAATAATTTCAATCTTACCAGATTATGAATACATAACACAGAATTGCTAGCAAAACTCAGCTGAGCTGCTGGCTATAGTATGGCGTCCCTAAATTTATTCACTGTCTTTCATATGGGAAAACACCACACTTTAAAATCTGTGTCTAACACTGAACAATTATTGAAGAATGACCCCACTTTCGCGTCTGAGCGCTAATGATATGATTGTCTGTGGCCAATCACTGCCTAGTTGTACTTTAAATTTCAAATTTCTACACTAAAGTCATTTCAGTCATGCTTCAGTCAAGTATGGATGGTTATCTGTTAGTCTGTCCGTCTCTACTTGTGTTTCTAAAAAAATGTGCTTGATTTTTGAAGCAACCTTTCTCTCCCCTTAAAATTTTGTCGTAAAAAGTTATATTTAGACACAGCTACCGCTCAAAAACCCTCTCCTCCATAATAAGTAACTTTGAACACCTGTTCCCAAGGTCGTGTTTTTGTGTGCAAATTGTGACACTTTTTATTCAAGGCAGTCTGTCGATGATGTAAACTACACTGTCTTTTGTCATTATCTTCAATATTATCTATCCGTTTGTAAAATTAAGATCATATTATTTCATTGTTCAGAATAGGCCATCCGGCCAGCTAATTTTTATATTCCTAACATTAATATTAAGAAAAATTACTTTTTAAATTTTTGTAATATTCCTAACATCTGCGTTTTAGCCGCTGAATTCAAATCAAGGCTTGGTATCGCAAAACGTCCAATTCCGTACCTCGTGTCAATTTGGGGGACTTGAATTTTTTTTACTTTCATCCATTTCCCCCCCCCCCCCCCCCCCCCCCCCAATTGCGTCTCTTTAGCCTTTCCAGTCATATTTTTTTCCTTTTTGATCCTCCGTTCCCCTCCGGTCTAGCAAGTCAAATTTATGGAGGGTGATGACCCGCGGTCTAGGCGATCATGTACATCAGCAGCCTACGCATTATGTTTTTATCCTTAAATGTTATCCTTGGGAGGAATTTTACCGTTGTATCTCTGTCAATTTCACTACACTGGGCTGGGGTTAAGTATGGTGTGGGTTATACACTGGACCGCGCCAGTAGCCATGACGCTGGCTGGGATTATTCTGAACAGTATCTGGCCAACTGAAAATTGACTCTGCTATGACTGGAATAGTAACACGTTGGAAGTTAGTTTATTACTAATATTTTAAGCTGCAGAACAAGCGGACCAATATCAACAGAAGTAGGTCCAGTAGCGTTAGGAAAAACACCTAAGTAACGTAGCAAAAAAAAAAAAAGCAAAATTTGGCAGCTCCATGATTAAGTTCATACTTGTGACGGTATTGTCTCCCCTGCTCTGCAATAGCGGTCCTACAATGACCAACCGTAGAGAATAACAAAGAAAGTCTTAAGTGGTATCAATCTTCGCTTAAGAATACTCTTGGCACAGATATATATAGAAGAATGATGCTTCTACTTCAGGGGGCGTCACAGGATTTTACAGAAAAGCAAGCATAACAACTGGAACCATCTAAGCTGCCATAAACTTATTATTCTCCTGCCCCTTCGGTGAGGAAATATATTGACTCGTTTCTTTCTGAGCCCCCAGCTGGAGGTGATTCAGCTATTATTTGACTAGCTCTGTATAATTATGTATTTTTCAAATAAACCTGAGTCATACAGGTGCAAATTCACTCAATAATGATTAAATTCACTATAGATTTGCATTTACATATAACACGTTTAAAAATCAATTATGAGCTAACAGAATTAAAATAAATAAAGTTTTTTTTTAAATAAAAATGAATGCATGATATGTGTCTTCATTGGATGATATTAAATTTTCGTGGATAAGGGATTGTAATTGGAAATGTCTATTAACTGTGCTTGTATGCTACTTAACTGACGGTGTGGGGTCAGTTGGCGTCTGCTTCAGTCGCTGTTGATTCCTACTGGTGCTTTCGACTGGTCCTTCTATTCACAAGTCAAATCTGGTGGCAGTCCCTTGCAATAATACCGGAGTAACTACTTAGATTGTCTAGGCAAGCGTCATCAAGACCAGTGTCATGTACGCGTCTTGCACCGACTGCTGGCAACGAGTATCACGAGGTAATAAATACCTCTTTTTTAGTATTAGGTCTCTTTATTTGACATCAGGCGACCTCAGCTTCCATTCACACTTCATCCTCCTCAGGATTTTTACCCTCCATGAACATTAAGTTTAGACCCAGTGAGTCGAATGAAAGTGCTTTTGGACAGCGGAAGACGACAGATTATATATATATATATATATATATATATATATATATATATATATATATATATATATATATATATATATATATATATATATATATATATATATATATATATATATATATATATATATATATATATATATATATATAACTTACTAAAGCGTTAGTATAATAAAAATATACACCATGATATCACCATCCACTAGCTGCTCCATCTGAAGCGTGGACACCCTCTGCTTTTGGTTCCTTGTGAGGAAACCAGCATGAAGCAGTCACCAGGTCTTGCAGTGGTGGTTACTGAGACAAGTCATTTTACACGACGAGGCTGCTATCCTTTTATGCAACTGTACACTCACAAGCCATTTGTTTATGTCTATATATATATATATATATATATATATATATATATATATATATATATATATATATATATATATATATATATATATATGTATGTGTGTGTGTGTGTGTGTGTGTGTGTGTGTGTGTTCTTACCCTCAGGCACACACAGACGAGCCCGTAATGGTTGATTAAGGTCTGCTAACAGGTACAGAAGGCAAACATTTGCATTAACATTTGTTCCTTTTTTGCCGCTCTCTGTACATTCAAATAATAGTGACTGACCCGTGTTTGTTAGGCAAGTCTATTTATAGTGTGACCTCGGACGTACGAGATGGGAACCCCGAGGAATGTAATCACGATCAGAAAATATGGATACCGTTTTGCCTATCGTTCAATGTAGGAAAACTACTTTTTTAATTATCTCTGTTATTCCTGATGCGATTTTATTCCCTCAAAGCTTAAATTATACTTGGAAATAGGCTTTATATATCTATGTAATAATCTTTTAGTTTCCAAATTGCATTTTATGTAATGCATAGTTTAAACTGCTAAATTTAGGACAACCTGAAGCTTCGAATGCATTCAACCCAAGATTTCTCCCGTTCTATATTAGTATTAGTAAAAGTATTATTACTTATGGGTAGAGAAACATCCCTAATATTGTGTTGGTACCCTCTTTCAAGTGGTACTTCTTCCAAAATGCTGTAGTAAAATTCCGAGGTTACACAGATTATGCCTTGCCATCTTTATTTTCCCAGCGGTAGTAAACACAAGACCGAAAAAGCGTTTTCATTGGTTAGTGTATCATATCTTTCTACAATGTATGGCGCGCGGTATAGTCAGAATTATTTAGAATTCGTGATGTAAGACAGACGTCATTTCACGACATATATATATATGCATATATATATATACATATATATATACTGCCGTCTTTAAGTTCCGTGGAGTCGACCTATAGAATCACATCTAAGATGAAATTACAGGCTAAAACCTTGCTAGTGCAAAGTTCCTTGCGATCATCTGACTTGGTTTTGCCTCAGCTGTTTGCTATCTCGTGTACACTGAATAACACTGAACATTCTCAAGGCTTTATTAAAGAAGACGATTGTGCCCGTAACTGGATTGATGGAGAGGAAACATGCCCCTTGTATATCCTAATGAAAATGGACAAGAACAAAGATGGAGTGGTGAGAAGGATGGATCGGGAGTGAATATTTGGGTGAATGGCTTTGAGAAAATAGGTGACGATTCGCGTGATGAAGCCATGTTTTAGAAATGAGTGGCTACAAAGATGAATTGGGGCATGAGAGAAATTAATCATAACACGACATTAAAGAAAGGGGTAAAACTAGACAGATACACAGACAGACATACAGATAGGCAAAGACAGAGATTTCAGGAGGGTATATAGTTACCGTTCTCAAATACAGGTCACAGACAAGTTCATACACTGTCAGGCCAAATTACAGATGCACACACGTTTACAAACTTTCTGTCATCATCCCACACACAAACTAGTCGGCATATTCTTGAACGAAGTTACAAATAGCGCTAGTTCCCATATGCTAGCATCAATGATCAAATAAATACTGTCATACATTCTTACGTTTTGGTTTTAAGGATTATATTGTTACTAACATAGCCAGTAGTTCCCATATGCTAGCATCAATGATCAAATAAATACTGTCATACATTCTTACGTTTTGGTTTTAAGGATTATATTGATTGCCCACGAACAATTACATGCAATGGGAGTACCTTTTAGAGTACGTTGTTTCTAACAAAGACTCGAACAACTCCTGGGTTGCATGTAGCTAGACCATGTTACAGATACACCTAAGATCAGATATTTTCTCACAAGGAAAGTCAAATTAATCTCATAGCAGATACTGCTGTAGAGAAGTAAAGTGTTAGAGACTTCACTATACTGGGTTCAGCTTGGAGAGGTGAGGTGACCACTTCCCTTCATTGCTGCATCTACCTTCCCTAACCCAAAAGCAGAGTCAGGTACCCATTTAGAGCTGGGTGGACTGGAGCGAGACGCCACCGTGTTTCGAACACGGGGCCTTTGTCGTGAGAGGCCAGAGCTGTAACCACTGTCAACCGAATACCCTTGTTCACATTACGTTACAGTATAAAGATAGGTCACACAGTGTACTTGTGGTGGGTTTTGATGTTATTTATTGTTGTTGTTATGTTTACTTAGTGTACTGAATGAGGTCAGCTGTGAAGGTCCCTGAGGATAACAGTTTATGTGAGTTTACAGAGTACCTTGCTACTACCACCTACGACCTCAATCAGACTTATTCTGACTAGTATGTCTGATAGCTACGTCTAATGTCTAGGGTAATGAAATGTGGTGTGCTGGTAATTAAATACACAAACACACACACACAAACACTAATATTAATATCTATGATCAAGTCAATTAACACTGTGTTTAAAATTTAGAAATTACAATTTTTAAAATTTATTTTGTCCTGAACCAAGTTTTTCTTCTGGTCAGGACTTTTGAATCACTATGGATCAATTTCAATAGAATTTACATATAATCGAGTAAACACATGAAAGACTTGTACATATACATAATTTAAATTTCCTAATATTGGTACTAAACTAAAAGTCTGTAGGAACTAGTGATGGATGTCGGGTCGGGGTATTTGCATCATACCCATGTCTTTAGTTAACAGTGTTCATTTGCTCTTTAAACAGAATTAATGGTGGGACAAGTCTCTTAATACACAATGGAGTTTCTATTATATTATATTCGTTGATGAATCTCAGCAGGCCAGGTCTTTAATACTCTACTGGCCTGTGACGATTGAAGAAAGTAGTTCCTTAGGCCCACTCCTCACTTGCTCTGAGGTAATATGGTAGGCATCTCATTTCATACAATGGTGTATTCGTCAGAACATCTGGCACTTGCACAGTGCCAGACAAAGAAACTCTGAAACCATAAAATTAGGCTATGTCTTAACATACTACCTAATCCACCATGTTTACAAGCATTAATACATTGAAAAAAAAACATGGTCAGATCTCTCTGACCGACCCAGCACATCTACATCAATGCTGTTATCAAGTGGCACTAGTTTCCCATTCCTCTCCTCTATGGACTGCACTGCATCTGAAATATTTTCATTAATCTCTTTTTTCCATATAATAAGGTGGGTGATATGTTTCCACCTGACCACCTGAAAAGAAACATCTGTATTCTACATTTCTGATAGTTTATCTTATTATATTTCAACCTCTAGGCCCTGGACAGTCGGCTGGGGACCTAGAATAAGTACTCACTTGTCGTAATCATTTTTCATTATATGGCAGTATCACTCACTCAGAATTGTTAAATAAAAGGTTAATAATTTCTTCCTTACCACAATTCAAAATGAAAACACACAGGTACGTTGAAAATAGCACAAACTCAGCTGAGCTGCTGGCTAGACTAGGGCGTCCCACTACTACTAGCACATATATTCAATGGACGACAAACTTCTTAGCCTCAACAATCTGCTTGTATGGACAGTCTTCAACAAAATGGCAACGAGCCGGCAAATTTTCCAATAATCTTAACTATTTCGTCCAATGAGAGTACTTCCCCTCTACAATTTAAAATTTCAAAATAAATGTCCAATTTTTGGTCACATGTGTAGTGTATTTCTGTCGGTCGGTCTGTCCGAACTTGTCTTTTCCCAAAAATGGACTTGGTTTTGGCCTAACACTAAAAAAAATATTCAAATTTTCTCTCATTCCCTTCTTAGATTTCTACTGCGAAGATATTTTTAGATTCTATCCTCCTTGTCTCCCCCTTGTTTTCATGTACTTTTTTTCTGCCTTCGTCTCAAGGACGCGTCAAATGTAACTTTAGTGAATGCAAAGCTAACATCTGTTTGTTAGTTTGAGACTGAACAAATCAGTCTTTTGTCAATAACTTCCATGTTATCTGTCCGTCCTTTTATTTAAAAGCATATTATTTATCAGGAAAAGATAAGCTCTTAAACTAGCTAACTTTTGTGATTCTAAACCTATTAATAAGAAATTCCATATTTTTTCCATGTTAGCCTTGAAATCTTTACTACCACTCGTTCACTTCTTTTCCATGTACTTTCAAGCTAATTATGAGAGTCTCTCGTAGTACGTGAGAATTTACGTCATTCGCAATAAGAGCTAAGCCTGTTTTCGTGACAATTGGCTACATGTTCTTACTTTTACATCGTATTTCAAACTACCAACTACAAGTTCGCGCGTATGCTACTTAGATTCAAACGCGTGCAGACGGCATCATTTTTTTTTTCTTCCCTCCTTTTCTTACCCCGTCTAAACGAATAGGCCTTTCGGGTCCTCATGTTATAATTAGTTTTTTTTTTCAATGACACTAGAAACGATGGTACGGTCTACCACAATCAACGCGCCTGTGGCGTGGGCGAAGAAGCCGCAGCGTAACTTAACTATATTTTATCCCTACATTTTATTTTAACTTTTATATTTATAATTTTTTATCCCTACATTTTATTTTCTCCAAATCTATTGTATATTTGTCATAATGGAGGCGATTTTAAGAGTTCCGGGAATCCCAATGGTATATTCAACACATATTGCATATCCAATGTAATGAGCACATCAATGCTTCACCACAGTGCTCTCCAAATCTGGTATCAAATGTACATTCTGTCACAAGTGATAATGCTGCGACAAATTTAAGAGTTCCGGGAAATCCCAATGGTATATTCCAACACATTTGCATATCGCGTGCACGATTAGATCAAGAGCACAAACTATTGCACCATTTTAACGCTTCCTTGCGACCTGCGCACAAGCGAACAGCTCTAATGAGCACAACTGTCAGTGCTTGTGTAAATCCGGTCTCGCCGTTGACAAACGAGTCCGCGCTGGCTACTGTTAATAGATGGCCGAAGGAATGATTCTTTTCTACCTATCTCTTCCCCTAAATAGGTCACCTATCTCTGTGTATTTGTATTCTCCGGTCCTTCGGTCTGTCACGCAATCGATTTGGAAGAATATTGCAATTATTAAACCGATGTTTGACTAAATAACATTTGGTTTTTTAAGGACTATCTTCATTGCACACGGAATATTCCATGAGTGCTCCGATCTGCTCCCTTAGATCATACAAGGAGGATCTCAGCACAGTGCACGAACTCAGTAGCACCGGCGAGAATCCCAATGTGTGTATTAGGAATCACACATTCTATAAATATTTTTGTTGTGGGTAGGTTTCTAATTTTTAAATTTGTTTCCATATTTATTTAAAAAAATAAATAACATTACAATAAATAAATTATTATTATCATCTGTGGAGTGGGAATTTGACTTCGAACCACCTCCAGATCTGCTTTGGGTCGTGCGACTCTAACTATCTCACCACAAAACCCACTGTCCTGCGCCATATTTTCAAGTTTTTGTCAAATTGTCACGGGATTTACTCCCCTTCCTCTACAGTGATGGTCAAACAGTGGCCAAAATTCAGAGTTATCTACTGAGGGTCTTTCGCTCAAGATTATTCTTGGCAGAGATGTGAATTGAAGAATGGCGCTTCATTAAATAGGGAGCCTCAAACGAATTTAAGACATCAAGTACTACGGCTGATAGGATTCAGGCCGGGTAAACTTTTTATCTTCCTTGACCTTCTATGAAGAGTATGGATTTTATGCTCGTTTTGATGAGCCCCCCCCCCCCCCCCCCCAATGATTTAAATCAGTTAAAGATTATTCCAATAGCTCTGTTATAGGTGTTTAAAATGACTGAGACATACGGGTGCAGTTCACTCAAATTGACTGAATCTACTATAAATTTGTATATTTACAGATAACAAATTTAATAATCAATTATAGTTAACAATCTAAAACTGAATTATGATTTTGATGGACAGAAATGTTAGCTTTTACAGATTCATCACAGGTCATGATCTGGACAGGGTTTTTAACAAATTTTGTAAACAATAGAGTTCACTTGGTATCTTTAAGTGGGTACTTGGCTGCCAGTAAGATGTCGGTTGGTTTCTGCTCTAGCCGATGTTTGTTCTTTGCAGGTTTTTTGCCTGGTTCACTCGTCACTGGTCAGTTCTGGTGGCCGCAACACATCCCTCGTAGTATCGTGTGGTGATTGCGAAGATGGTCCAGCGTCTGTTAAGACCCGTCTGCTGTTGGTGTCTAGCTTTGACTAAAGGCCACTTATTCCACACACTTGTTCCACACACTTGTTCCACACACTAGTACAACCAATTGGTACCACCACCCTCTAGTATCAAGAAATAAGAGAGAAATAAATACCCTCCTGAATACTGGGTTTCCTGACACGAAAATCATGTGTCCTCCCCCCGTCCTCCCCCCCCCCTTTTTTTCATTCCACCATCCCATCTGCCTCAGAACTTTACCCTCTCGAGCATTTTTTTTTATAACGTACGCTCGCTACTACTCGAGGCGAAATCTCAGGTTAGTATGTCTAAACTGAAACTGATTTTACGTGAGTATCTTACTTTCCCTGTATGCTGACAGGTGTCCTCTCGCCATTCAGGCAGATACTCGCCGTGTTTGGAGAGTACCCATTAGAGCTGGGTCGGTTCAGGAGCCGTTCAGGTTATTCCAGTCCCTGGTTGACGACACTCTTTCAAATGTTCTCGCCAGGGCTCGAATTAATCCAGTCCAAATCCCGGTCGACGACACTCTTTCAAATGTCCTCGTTCGGGCTTGAACCTGGATCACCCGATCGCCAGCGCAGTGTGGTAACCATTACACAAGCGCAGCTCCAAGCATTTATGTTAATTCCACTGAGAAAAAAACATCCATTATATTTATACTGAACATGTTTATATTTACATATGCACTGGTCGAAAAGGTTAATATAATAAGTATGTACATCACTTCTGTCATCATCCTCTCCCTGCTCCATATGGAACTTGGGACTATATCTGCTTTTGGTTCTCCATGAGAAACCCGCATACAGGAGACACCAGCTATTGCAGTTGTGGCTCATGACATCATCATTCTATATGCTGAGGTTACCAGCCTCGTATGAACTTTAGACATCAATTAGCAATTTTCACATGTTAATAACGTAAAATAGAGAATTATAAAATGTACAACTTACCCCAAAATATCTTTGTGAATATACAATTCTGGCTCAAGGGAATAGCTAAGACAACTTGATTAAGATGCCTCTTACACGTAGTCTCGGGTATAACTTTACAATAGACTCCCTCTATGACTTAGTGTTCAAGTTCCTCAGATTCCGATCTTTCCGTATTAATAAAGGTACAGTATAAATGAGAATATAGACAGTTGAATAATGAGATACGAGTAGGAGAAATAACATAATAAGATTTCAAGTCAGAGGCAGTGAGACCCAAGTCGTTTATGGCAGCCACAGGAGAGAATGAGAGAGTTGAATTACTTCTTGTATGTACAGTGATGTCCAGACTTACTTGTACTGTACAGATCTAAATGTCATCAAACATTGTACATATGTTCGACCAGTGGGAAGCACCCAAATAAAGCTTTGAAAAGTCTGCAGAGTAACTCGTATATCGTTACTGAACGTAGTGTGAGGCAGTAACGGAGTGAGCGCATAGTAAATAGCCTAAGTAGCGAAAGTAGAATCTGCTATACAAATCACGGTGTAGGTTAGACTACCACATTGCGACCCCAGCGTTCACACACTAACGACTTCATCATCTCTTTCAAGATGGATACTTTTCGTAACCATCGCCTTTCCCAAGTCTTCCTGGAAATGATTATGTAATTTGCCTGGTCCAGCCAACACTATCAACAACCTGGTCCGACAGAAAATGTTATCAGTGATAAGATAATCGGCTGCAGTCATCCCAGTGTTGTTTACTTATTAATCGGGCACTCCCATGCACTGCTTGTCGGAAATGTGTTACGCATTAGTAAACCCCATTTCTCTCTACAGATCCAAGAATATGGGTTCAAACGGAAGTGATTGATTACCTTAATCAGCAAAGATGATCGCTGAAGTCCCGACAAGCTGCAGTAGTTGCCACGTACGCCATAAGGAAAATAATGATGATGGTCGTTTGCAGGCAGTGGCATAGAAAAGGCCCCAGTAGACCTTACCATGCTTAGAGCACCGGACATAATTTGGTAAACAACCCTGCACATTAATCTATGCATTAACCATTAATGCCTTAACTGGGGCATATTAGTTTACACTGAAATCAGAAGCACGCTAAGTGGAGTCATGTGACGATAAATACACTGTCAAATTTTTATGTAAATGAGAAACGGCGAGGGGGCGGTAGCAAGCAATCATTGTTCGAACCTGATGCCATTCCGTAACGCGAGAACAATTTTGCCCACAGCCCAGTTCGCGCGGGAGCTAACAAAAACAAAAAACAAAACAAAAACGTCAGGAGATCTAAACAAACTGTCTCCCGCGCAAGTGTCTACCAAATCCTGGCCAATCTAATCCCGTTGCCAGAGTCCACATTTAGGACAACTGACGCCCGTCTTAAGAAAGACTTGAGTACATACCCTTTCCGAGACGCCCCCGAGAGCTCAAAATGCTAGAAACTTGTATCCGTTAGCATCAACTTGGATACCATCTCATCAGTTTAGGATGTTGGCTGCAAAGCCTGGCCATGAGAGATAGCACGAATTGCAGACGGAAGAAATTGTGAGTGGATATTTCTCAGCTGTTGTTCGATAGGTCTCCGAGGCTTTAGTCATGTTTTAAAGGTTTCATTTACTCATTTATTTATTATTTCTTTTTTCCCTTCTCTTGTTCGTTTTTAGTATTTCTTTTCGCTCATTCATTCTTTTATATCAGGGTTTCCTAGCCTTTTTGTGTGCCCTTTGATAGTGTGACGGTATTGCCTTCCCTGCTTTGCAGTAGTGGTCCAACAGTGAACAAACTCAAGAGTATCTAATATAGGCTTCAATGGAGTCTATTTGTACACAAGATTACTCTTTGCAGAAATGTAGATAGAAGAGTAGTAAAGCTTCTATCACATGGGAGTCTTCACACGAAATTCAGGTAAGCAAAAACAATGCTGGCTGTCGCTAAGCACGTTAATTCTTTAACCTGCCGACCACTTTGTGAAGAATTCAAGCACTTATTTATCAGCTCGTTAAGCCCCCACCGCTGATTTACTCAGTGGAATTCTCTTATTAAAGTATGGCTCTGTTCGGAATGTGTGTAGTAATTGACTGAGACAAACATGCAGTTACTTTAAAATGATCAAATCGAAGTTAATTTTGTAACATTACAAATAACAAAATTTAATAATCACTTTAGTTTTAACAGTTTGAAAATAATTTGAATAGTTATGGATAAAGAAAAGCTATCATCCTCGTATTTGGGATTGCGAAAAGGGTAAGAAAGTTCAGATGGCAGCATATATTTGAACTTAGCTGCCAATGATGGTTCTGTCTTTTCACACTGATCACTCGTCTCTGGTCAAGGTTGTCGGGTGAAGCTCGTCTCCCAGAAACTTCAAGGAAAGTCTACACAGTGTTCTTTGTCTTAAAGCGTAGGCCACTGATCCCGTCTTGTTCCAGAAATAGTACGTTCTGGTTGTACCACCAATAACTGTGATAGAAGAATAGAAAAGAACGCTCTTCTGAGTATGGCGTTCTCCGACACAGTTATGTGTCCCCCCTCTTCTATTTCACCATCCCATTTAACTCAGAGTTTACCCTCGATGAGAATTAAATTTAATCCCTCGGGATAAAACTTCCTTTACATTTAAACTGAATAGCTTTGGCTTTACATTGCATTTAAATGAAAAAGGTTAAACGTACATATATAATATGCTTTATACTTACATCTCCACTGTTTGCAAAATGTTCACAATATAAATTCATTCGTGTTTCATTTACATTTACACTTGTGGAAAAGTTTGAAACTTCTATTAATTAAAATGAATATTTTCACATGGACATTTACACTGGTTTAAAGCGTGAAACCTTACATTAATTTTAAAGTGAATATGTGTATAGGGACATTTACACTGTTTAGAAAATATAAGTCTTATGCTTAGAATGGACATCATTTCTTTTCATCTTTCCCTCCCTGCTCCATAAGGAGCCTGGAACTACTTTATGCCTGTAGTTCTCTTTACGAAACTATCAAGAAAGCAATCACTAGCCCGTGCAGTGGAGGTTCATGAATCATTATTCTATTCGCTGAGGTTGCCAGCCTCAAATGACTTTCACATCAAATAGCGAGTTTCACACAATAAAATCCACATAGTAATATATACATATATATGTTAGTTCATATGTTAGTAATAAAATATGAAAGGTAAATCACACTTGCGCCAATCCTGGCTACAGACTTGTCGCACAGATGAATAAAAGAGACGAATCGTTCTCTTACAACACGTGTCTGGGATTTCTTTTAATTTTAACATAGATTGCCCCTTCTGACTTCGTGTTTCTTCAATTTCCTAGTCCCGGTTGTTCCTTATTAAAATTTGAAAGAGATTTCCTGTGCTTTAAAAGTCTTATCTGGTTCTCCAATAAAAGGTCCGGATAATAATTCGGAATTATGAATCTAGTTCTTCACTCTGGCGAAGGTCTGGTGTCTTGGCAAATCACAGAGAAATAAAATTGTGAAATTGTCAGCCTATATTCCCTCCAGTGATGTTATGAATCTAATCAGAAAGATCCAATCATTTCAAATCATGCAGGACAGGTTGTGATATTTCAAAATAGCCCCACGTGAAATAAGAAGCGTGCCTGCAAAGGTCACGTATTACCATATATGGACATCTGAAGCCTTGTATACACTCTCTCACACACATTTGTAGACTCATATTATCTAAAATGTAACAAATCCATGATTACTTTTTAACCAAGGACCGGAAGCAATTACATCACATTTGTCTGCCCACCCATGTCACACAGACGGCAATGTCGTCTTATCAGCGGTTCAATCTAAACGCGCCGGCGACTATCTTCTCAGCTTTTCGTAGGCTGGGATGACCAGATAACAAACCGGTGACATATCTGCAAGGAGTGTCACAACTGTGATAGTTATCACCTACAGGGTGATTTGATAAAATCACATATCTGCTACTTAACAGACAAAGAAAGAAAGAAAGAAAGAAAGAAAGAAAGAAAGAAAAGTGCGATAATTGACAGCACCTAATAAAAATCAGTACCACAAATGTACCGATAATGCCGGAGAGAACCAAAGATCGATAGAGGTCGCCCCGTTTCGTCACAGATAGTGCGATGAAGGATATGAGTCCCTTTGATTATCCGATGAAGGCTCTAGATCAGGGGTCGGTAACCAGTCGATCCAGATCTACCGATGGATCCCAGTGAATGATTTAGTCGATCTTTAGACAGCTAGGGGGAAAAACGATTTTTGAAACTGGGGAAATTCCTGACAAGACCTTTCCCACTGGCATTTAAAATCACGGTGTCCCCGGGATCAAAGGTACTTTTACCGCATTCACAATGGAAACTCTAAAGAGTTGGCTACTAGAATATATGTATATTCATGAACTGTATGAAACAGGAACTTAATCCTTTCTTTGTAGACCCCTGCTCTAGATCCATGGGGAAAGGGGGTGTACATAAAATCAAAATAAAAACAACTTTACTTTTGAAAGTTTAGGTTATGTTTACGGGCCCTCTAGAATCAATTTATGGACCCCGAAGTGGGGGCCGTGGACCACCAGTTAAGAAACCTTGGTTTATACCTTACCCGTCAGCTGTCAAGGAGCAGAGGTCCTCTAAGTCCCACTGTCCTGTGCCATTCGCTTTAGGTCTTTCAATGTCTTATTTATCCAGCTCAATTCTATCTCCAGCTCTTCTCTCTCTCCATGTTTCTTTTCTTCTGTCTCCCGTTACCTTTCTTACCCTGGGAATTTAATAACAAGGACCTGCTTGGTGACTCCATGCGTCATGCGGAGTGAAAATGAATGATAGAATATACGTTTTATGTAATAAGACATCACATATGATAGAATATACGTTGTATGTAATAAGACATCACATAATTTCTTACTTAGACTTGCTCCTCGTTTTCTGACCCTGACTTTTCGATGAACGAGATGTAAGCGTCATTTTTTGTTCCGCTGCCTTGTTCTTTTAGAACGGTATTGTCAACAATAATTAAAGTAATCGATCACATAATAGGCGGTGTAAATTGGAATCGATTGAGCACTTTTGTATAGTATCCATAAATAAAAATAAAAATTATAATAAATGATTGGCTTAAGAAAAAAGTCTGGAACATTGAATTAGTTAGAACTTGAGTTAGCAAAAGAACTGATGTGAAATAGATAGGTAGTCCTATATCTGATAGTGCTTGCAGGTAGACCATGTTACAGGTACATCAAAGATCACATATTTGCTCACTTTCATGATAAAGATACCCCATAGCATATACTGACGTAGAGGAGTGAAGTTTAAGAAATTTCATAACGCTAGGTCCAGCTTCACGAGGTGTGTTGACCAGTTCTAACCGCTCTGCCAGTAGGACCCTCTGTGAAACAAAGAGAGACTTAAAAACCCTTAGTTAGACTTCGAAGGAGTAAAGAAATGTACGAAGATGAGATAGATAGATAGATAGCTGGATAGCTGGATAGCTAGATAGATAGAAAGATAGATAGATAGATAGATAGATAGATAGATAGATAGATAGATAACTAGATAGATAGATAGATAGATAGATAGATAGATAGATAGATAGATAGATAGATAGATAGATAGATAGATAGATAGATAGATAGATTAATAGATAGATAGATAGATAGATAGATAGATAGATAGATAGATAGATAGATAGATAGATAGATAGATAGATGATAGATAGATAGATAGATAGATAGATAGATAGATAGATAGATAGATAGATAGATAGATAGATAGATAGATAGATAGATAGATAGATAGATAGATAGATAGATAGATAGATAGATAGATAGATAGATAGATAGATAGATAGATAGATAGATAGATAGATAGATAGATAGATAGATAGATAGATAGATAGATAGACAGATAGATAGACAGACAGACAGACAGACAGCCAGGCAGCCGGACGGACGGACGGACGGATGGATGGACGGACGGATGGATGTATGGATGGGTGATAGTTAGGTAGGTAAGTTGGTAGGTAGGTAAGTAGATAGATAGATAGAGAGAGAGAGAGAGAGAGAGAGAGAGAGAGAGAGAGAGAGAGAGAGAGAGAGAGAGAGAGAGAGAGAGAGAGAGAGAGAGAGAGAGAGAGAGAGAGAGAGAGAGAGGGAGAAAAAGAGAACGCCTAAAGAGAAAATAGGAACAAAGGAACTTAATTTTTACAGAGATTTCAGACACTATGCCCTCTATCTCAACTCTCATTCTGTGTCACATTATTCTCTCGTGTCTGTAGCTTAAGGAAGGTCAACACTTTCATATGCTCCGGGCGTAGTCCCCGTGGGTACATGAAGAAACAAAGGAGAGAAGAGGACTTGTGCTGCCTGAGACATGTAGTCAGCGACAACTAAAACGAGGCTGTGCTTGGAGCTGGCAATCTCATCATATACAAAATATTGCTGCAGAAACAACAAATGCAAGAATAATTTGGTGTAGGATTCTTGTGAACCAGCTGCGAGATGGTCCCATAAGTCCGTACCCTTAAACTAAAAACAAAATCTAACACCGAACCCTGTCCAAAGTTATTACATTTGCACCCAGCACTTTTTGCTTATTAATTTTAAAATTTCATATCTCATGTTTTATAGTATCTCGTTACCAGGCAACCCTGTCCTGGAAACATAAAAATTCCCTCACTGCACTTTCCCGCCTCGTAAGGCACCCGGGTTTCTATTGTCTATTTGTACGTCTCGCTTGCCTGATATTGTGAAATAAGTTGAGAGAATCCGGCGGCTATAGTGCTGGGATCTTCAAGATCACGTGACATGCTTTTAAGTTGTTCATGTTGGAGAGGCATCGAAGGGTCTGAACAGTTATCCTTTAGAGTTATCTGAACTCAGCTAATGGACTGGTTTTACATGAAGAGTTTAATAAGAGTGGTACAATAAGGAGAAGGAGGGTGGGTGTATGAGGACAGGGGCAGGAGTGAAGGAGGGAGGTTAAGGAAGTACGGGTTTCTTCGTTAGTAGGAGAAAGAATATGGTGGTCTAAATAGAGATGAAATCCTAGATAGGCGGTATTGAACATGTATGTATTAATGGGAAGAAAACGGTTGGCAAGGAATGACTTGACGAACAAGAAACACTGTGAACAGCGAGGTTAGGATGAAGTGCTGGGTAAAGAGAAATGTAAAGATTAAGGCAAAGAAGGGAAGACCAAAGAGAGAGAATAGAATGAAGGCTAGAATAGAGCGATAGAGAACTAGCCTGCGCTCGTAAAGCCCATAGACCCAGAGAGTGAAGAAGTTACAAGGAGAAAAGGAGAGAAAAAAGCAGATGATACACAGAGTGAGCTGGAAGACACAAAACTGATCACATAAGTATACAGAGAAAGGGCCATACAACTGACAGCTAAACTAATATGTAGTTGTTTATATGGCTGGCATCTTACCGTGTTAAACACGTTGCTATAGAAACTATCACTGCACGAGCACAGGAATATTTGTTGCAGGATTCCTATAAAGCGGCCAGCTGCGAGTGAGGGAACAAGGATAACAAGAAGAGGAAAAGGAAGAAGAAGAGGAACACGAAGAAGAAGAGGAAAAAACAGAAGAGGAAGATGAAAAACAGAAGAGGATGATAAGAAAAAAGAAGAACAAGCAGAGGAGAAAGGTGAAGATGAAGAAGAAGAAGAGGTAGTAGAAGAAGATAAGGAAGAGGATGAAGTAGAAGAAGAAGAAGATGATGAAGAAGAAGAGGAAGAAGAAGAAGGGGAAGAGGAGGACGAAGAAGAAGAGGAAGGTAAGGAAGAAGTAGAGTCAAAGAAGGAAGGTGAGGTAGGAGAAGAAGAAAGACAAGAAGACGAAGAAACTATCAAACTGATAAGGAGAGAAAAACAGAACTGTACACAGATATATGCAGACAAGAGAAAAACAGAACTGTACACAGATATATGCAGACAAGAGAAAAACAGAACTGTACACAGATATATGCAGACAAGAGAAAAACAGAACTGGAAGCAAATGTGCAGAGAAGGGGTAAAAGAGAGACTTAATAGGAGACAGAGATATGCAGAGAGGGGCCACAAAGAAACAAAATTAAGGAGAAACTGGGAGAGAGGTCTGAGAGAAACAAATTTGGAGACATTGATATGCAGAGAGGGGTGACGGAGAGAAAAAAAGAACAGCATACACATATATGCAGAGACGGAGTCAGAGAAACGCAGATGTACACAGAGTAACGCAGATAGAGATGGGGCAGAGTGAAACACAACTTCTGACACAGATATACAGAAAACAAGGAGGGTTGGGCCAGAGACAGTAGAAGACAGATGGATTATGTCAGAGACGTGCTATATGACTAATAAAGTAATTGTGAGAGAGACAGAAATAAATAAGAAAACCACAGCAAAGATATAAAGATATCTGAAAGAAGTCCACATTGTCTGTGACTGAATGCATGAGTTCACTAATAATATTGACTTAAGAAAAAGCAACAAATGTATTGATTATGAAAAGACCAAACGGGTTTATTTATCCTAGGCTTTAGACTGGAGGAAATATTTATTGCCTACTTGTATTGAGTGTTCAGTACGAGATGGAAACTAGGGAAACGGAGGAGTTTGGAGTGGAGTTAAAGGATGAAGGTGAGTTTAGTTTTAGAAATGACTCATTCTCTTAATCCACGTGTAGGTCCCCGGGGTGGGGGGGGGTCTCTGATGATACATAGAAAGAATATGTCTACTGCACCCTCATGCATGTCGTACAAGGCAATTAATATAAGGTAATGTATAAGGCTGGCAGCATCATAATGTAAAACTAATTGAAACTATCACTGTAAGAGCTTATGGATGTTTGGTGCAGGTTTCCCCAAACTAGTTCAGCTGTAATGGCGGCTCTATGCTCCATAAGGAATGAAACGAAAAAATGATGATGATGTTGATGATCACGGTGACGATGACGGTGATGATGATATTGATGATGATCACGGTGACGATGACGGTGATGATAATATTGATGATGATAATGATTGTCCCGGATAGTTCCAGGGGTTTTCGAGGAGAGAACAAAGGAATAAGATTGTTTTATTGAGCATGTCGTAAGTGAGGAGAAATGTGAGGTTTTACACTTGGAGAAGTCACTTGAGCCACAGACGTGATTCTTTGGGCTCTGTGCAGGACGTGACAATTCCTTGGGAGAGCCCAGAACATCAGCACAGTATTTTAGCTCTGCATAGTTGGAGAGCCCCCTTGGATGGCGGGGAATGCACCGTATGCCACGCGCTTCTTACTCCTAGCTTGGCACCAGGTTATACGATCATTTAAATGCAAGCCAAACTGGAGAAACTGGAGCTCATGACTTCAACTCAACATGTTTCAGAATGGTAGAAAAGCCACAGGAAAAGCCTAGATATACAGTGTAGATAATACCAAGGTCAAACTGGTACTGGCTGCAAAAGAACAAGAAGCTCAGCAGCCCTAGTTACACAACAACAACAACAACAACAACAACAACAACAACACGGGGTTTGCTAGATAATTGTCTTAAACAAAATGCTACATAAACCACTGTTACAAGAGTACTGGGCCTTGGATGCAGGTTTACTGCAAGAGTACTACCTGTAGCGGTGGACCCATACACCGTAATGAGTGAAACCAAAGAAAAAATTTTTTTTTTTTAAATAAAATTATCCCACGTTTTGGTGAGGCGCGTCCCGTTCAACCTAGCCGGTTATATTAGGGCGCATGTCCAAATATAAAAGACCTTTAGGTCTGGAGAATTAGTTATGTGTTAGTTATGTGTTAGTTATGAATTAGTTATGTGTTAGTTATGTGTTAGTTATGTGTTAGTTATGTGTTAGTTATGAATTAGTTATGTGTTAGTTATACCATAGGAAATGAAGTTTCTGATACTCTATTAGTTTTGTCGTCATGTGTGTAATTCTTAAAGTCAGTGTTTCCCAAATTTACAATAATGCGTACCCTTCTTGACAGTTCAGTCTTACTGATGTACCGGTCTTAGTCGAAAATAATTTGGGGACAGTTTTAATAATACTATTTTATCTTCACTGGCGTGGGGAATGTATAATATATGCTATTAATTTATAAATATTTGCGACAACAGTTATACAGTAAATACCATATATATATATATATATATATATATATATATATATATAATAATTTAAAAACAAAACGTGACGCACGATTGTGTGTTTCTTCTTCTTCTTCTTCTTTTGCGTCTTCTTCATCAAATACCATGCCTGGTGGCGTAGGAGATCAGGTCTCTCCACAACTTCCTAAAAAGTATGATACAGTAAATTTGTAAAACTCTGCCGTGCACCATTTTAACCCCTTTCATCGCTATCATTATCGTTACTCTTCAGCTCCCAAAGGAAAATATGCTTTCAATAATTCTGTGACAAAATGGCGTGTCCTGTGCCATCCGCTCAAGATCTCTCCATATATTCTTTGTCCCTTTCATTTCTGTTTTAAGTTCACTTCTCCGTGTGATTTTGAGCCCCCTCTTCCTCTCTTAACAAGGAGAATCCAGAATAGGAACGCCTTGTAATGCTATCAACATGTTTTATCAATGTATTACCTATGTATCGCTAATCCTATTTATCTCATTTCGAGTTCTACTGGCACCTTATTTTTCGTTTGTATAAACATTTTTCATATGTATGATCATTTTTTTGACTGAAGTGTGTATTATGTTTTCTATGGTCAAAGGGACATAATCCGAGTTGTCGAAACTACAATTTTTAGGAGTTGCCTTCTCTTGTATAGAGACACGTTCGGTCTATAATTTCTTGAACGAAGCGTGACCACATCTCCTTATTTGGTAGTATCAGTCAACTATGGTAGATGTCTGAAACCTTTCTTAACGCTTCTTTTCATGACCATAAAAGGCGCGACTGTGTAAGACTTTTATCTCGAATGTTCTTCGAATCGTCTTATTGTGAACGGCAACTCAGAGATTGTCGTTCTGCGCATGTCAAAAACCGGGAGTTCGTTCTGTGTGTTCCGCCCAGTTGGGCAGTTTAGAAATGGTTTAAGAAGCGAGCAGACGCAACTGCGTCTTGTGATTCTCTGAGGGAAATACAGTGTCTTAGTGAGTTAGTTAGCTAACTAGACTATTTCCCAGTATTATGCAGCCTGCCTGGAGGCATATGTTCATGGTTGATTTTCCGAAATAAGGTAATTCCTCTTGTATCGAACTTTATGCTATCGTCTAGAGGTTCGTCATTTTGTCGCCTATTTGCTCGCCTGTGTGATGCAAAATGGAGAGGTACTTTGACTAGGATTAAGTCACCAGTATCTGTATACCTGAACTAGTTAAATATATATGGGTCGCTCTAGACCAACAAGACTGTTGTCTGTGTTCCAGGATTCGTTATATCAGAGATCACGTCCAAGTCAGATGGTTAGACTTAGGAACATTATAAAGGTCGAGCTGACCTGTAGCCCATGTATGCTATTCACGTGCAGACAGTGAACGGACTTATTGTATACAACTGATCTGCTAGCATCAGAATGGGAGCATTTATTATTGTTTATGAACATTGAAGATCTGTAGCTGACACTGTTGCAGAAGTTATAGAAATTATTATTATTTATACAGCTTCACGAACTAGCACTCGATGATTGATGAATTTCTGAATCTATTGAACTGTGATGTCTTATGACGCATATATACAACAGCTATCATTGCTGACTACAGAAATTGTTTTCAATGTGCCATATCATCTTGCTGAACTCGTTAACCATGTTGATGTCATAAGTATCATGACTGTTTTGTGGCGTGCAATAAATGAAAGAAACTTATACAACGAAGTTACCCTTTCTATGACTCTACACGTCATGTTGCCTGTGTGATAACCCTGTGAACTGTTCCACTACCACATACACAGCAACATCCTAAATCAGAGAAGACACCTACATCTTACACTTTAACACCAGGTGTCGATAAGGGTGGCAAGTTACCACTTCAGCACAAATCCACCCTTATCATTTTTGGTGGCCAGAGCTGGTTCTATCATCTGATATTTTGGCGCACCATATCATTTTTGGTGGCCATAGGTTGGTTCACTCTGATTCCAGCTATCAAGGGGGTCAGCAAACCCAGACATCATCATCATACTAGATACAACTACAGCATCAACTACCACCTTACAAGAAATTTTATTGAAAGTATCCGGATTTTCTGACAGTTGCTGATTTTGAAACTACCCGGCGCTGCTCGGCAATATTGAAGTTTATGTAAAATTAGAAGGACAAGTACCGAGCGAATGGATTTCCTGATCTGGTGAAAAGAAGGACAAGTGCCGTAACAACTGTTCCGGTCTCAGGGGTACTGCTGCGGGTTCAGAAGGTCAAGTGCCGGTTAAATCAATTTAGAAGATTCAGAAGGTCAAGTGCCGTAACAACTGTTGCAGTATTAGAAGCTCATTTCCTTCGTCATGGCTGTTTATGGGAGCAGAAGTTAATCAACGTTGGATCATTATCCTCAGAATGCTGATTACATCCTGTTCTGCACCGTGCTGACGCTGGATTTATAGAAGTTAAGTGGCCTGTTTTGTTTGTGAACTGTGCCCTTATGTTCTAACTGAGCCTTCTGTACTTTCACACTTTCTCCTATTGTTTTCATGATACATGTTTATATGTTATATGTTATTTGTTATTTGTATATTTATATGTTTATATTTCAGCGGGTTTTCTCGGTTGGGCGGAGTCTTGCAGTAGAAGATACCACGTCACAGAGGTTCTACTGTTAGCGTTTTCGTTAGGGACTGTGCGAATTTCCTACAGTGAAATTTGCTAGCGACAATCGTTGCTATATCTGTTTAGTTGTGACGAGTTGTGCTTTATTTCTGTTTCTTGTATATATATATTTTTTTTTTCTTTTTTCTTTTCTCTCTTTCTTTGTGTTTTTAGTTTCGATTTCGATTGTTTGTATTTGTAGGTCTCCCCTTTGCTATTATTCAGTTCTTTACGTATATTTTTGTGTATACACTGTAGCGTCATTTGTTAGTCATATCTTCGCATATTTCTTTTTAGTTTTGCTGTTTGTGTATTTGACTTATGCGAATGTTTTCGTTTTCATATGTTTGATCTTTGTTGATTGTTTACATTGACTCTGATCTTTGTTATTGTTTACATTGACTCTGATCTTTGTTATTGTTTACATTGACTCTGATCTTTGTTGTTGTTTACATTGACTTTGATCTTTGTTATTGTTTACATTGTTGATGACCTTTGCTATTGTTTACATTGTCTTGTTATTGTTTACATAGTTCTTGCATAGTTAGCTTTCACTATTGTTGATATATGCTCATGCACTATTGGTCTATAGTGCACTTATCATAACAAACTGGTGTTTTTGCTTATGCACTATTGTAGTGCAGTTATGATAAATAACTGATGATTATGCACTGATTTGGGTAGTGCACTGTTAATTAAGAGGTGACTTGTGATATTATTATACATTTGATAATACAAGTTGGTGTCAACTCCTGTTTCCCACAGAGATTGGGTTCAACATAGAGATTATACAAGCACTTTATTAAGTCTTGTTGCTATTTAACATTGAAATAAGATAATTAATTATTTCAGGTTCTGTACTCACATTTTGGACATCATGTCTACATTTGAGTACTTTATTGAGCAGGGTAAAGCCCTTGGGAAGACAGGTGATAAATTAGAAGAATTTGCGACTGTTCAATATGCCAAGGCATTGAAGTCGAAAGAAAAGAAAATGAAAGAACAAACTGAACAAAAGAGAATAGAGGCTGAAATAGAACAAAAGAAACTGCAGATGCAGGTGGAGGAAAAAAGATTTCAAATGGAAATGGAAAAACAAAAAAGAGAAGCTGAAAATAAGAGACTTGAAAAAGAAGCTGAAGAAAAAAAGTTACAGGCCCAGGCTGAAGCTGAAAATAAGAGACTTGAAAAAGAAGCTGAAAATAAGAGACTTGAAATAGAGGCTGAAGGAAAAAAGTTACAGGCCCAGGCTGAAGAAAGAAAGTTACAGGCTGAGGCTGAAGAAAGAAGGTTACAAAGAGAGGCTGATGAGAGAAAAGCAAAAATGGAACATGATGAAAAAGTCTTAGCTTTAGAGTTAGAGAAGTTAAAGTTATTGAACACTGGTAATGCTAATGAGGCAAATAAGGTGTCAAATAAGACTAATGCTAAGGATTTCAAGCTTAATCTACCAGCATTTAATCCCTCAATCGATGATATAACATTTTATCTAGATAGATTTGAAAGTGCATGTAATGTACATAATATAGATAAAACATTATATGTGTATCATCTGTCCAAGATACTTAGAGGTGATGCTTTGACTTTGTTGAGTATGGTAGATGTGCCTGACAAAAACAACTATGAGGTTGTCAGGGCGGCATTGTTAAAGAAGTACCAACTTAACGAGGACGGATATCGTCTTAAATTTAAAACCATGTTACCAGAAACTGGAGTTGAATTCTCTGAATTCATCTCAGGCATCCGTCTTACTTTTTTACGATGGGTTGAGTTGTCTAAGACAGAAAATACATTTGAAGCTCTTATGGATTTACTACTTAGAGATAAGGTTATGTCTTCTGTTAATGAAGCTTTTCTATCTTTTCTTCATGAGCGTAAGCCTAAAAACATAAAAGAAATGGAAGAATACTGTAGCCAGTATGTTACTGCGCATCCGCACATAACCATTAGTAACTCTAAGGTGAAAGAAGGTCTGCCAGTTGCTTCGGCAGCACCTTATGGCCCAAATTTTATGCGTAAATTTCAGGGTAGCCAGAAAAATTTCAATAAAAAGAGTAATCGTAATTATGCCCAGAACCATAGTGATCAATTCCAGGGTGATTCTTCTTCCCAGAACTGGAGACAACCTAATACTACACGTTATTCTACTCCGGTTAACTTTAGAAATTTTCACAAAGGTAATCGGTATAGAGGAAAATATTTTATGCAGAGACCTCAATACCAAGATAATAGAGGTTCTCAACAGCATAGAGATAGTAATGACAGTTATGGAAACTGGAACTCAAACCAGGATAAAAATTACAGTAGGGACTTTAATGATAATTGCAGAGGCAATAATGGTCGCGGTAGATCGCAACATAAGAGAAAAAGATATCAACAGACAAATTCTGTTCAACAAGAATCTCAGGGAGCAGATAAACAGGTTAATAATGATAAAGACCATAATGCTATCGGATGCTCATCTTTTGATTTTCGTAGGGCAAATAAATGTATCCAATGCAGTACTTTATTTGATCCGAAAACCATTAGTACTCTAAGCTGTGGTCATCCTTTGCCCGCTCTTCCTGCTAATGTTGCTCATGATGGGAGAGGTTCTCTTATATTACATAAGGGGCTAGTAAATAGTAATCCAGTCTCAGTGTTGTTTGATTCTGGATGTACTACTGTCGGCGTTAGGCAATCTCTTGTAGATCCATCCTGTGCTACAGGAAAAGTCATCAAATGTGTCACATTTGGTGGCACGTTAGAAAAGTATCCTACTGCTATAATACACATTGCTACTCCTTTCTTCACGGGAGAGGTCCACGCGTGTCTACTTCCAAACCCTATTGCGGACCTTATTATTGGTCGTATTCACGGAGTTAGGGAATGTACCCCACAGCAGATTGCTGTTTGGGAAGAGCAAAACATTGAAGCTACCAATGCGGTGGTCACAAGAGCACATGCTCTGGATCCACCTCAAACTTCATTAACTAATAATGATGAAGTAAATGACCAAGATAGTCACTTGACTATTACACGTGACTCATTTATCAAATTGCAAGAAGAAGATCCTTCTTTACAAAAATTCTTCATTCTAGCAAAAAAAGGTGATCCTAATCAGAACACTAATAGGAAATCTTGGATTTCTATGAAGAACGGCGTACTTGTACGTATGGTACAAGACTCGACTACGTCCACTCATTCACAAATTCTTGTGCCTAAGAGCATGAGATTGCAAATATTGCAACATGCTCATGACTCGCAATGTGCTGGACATATGGGTTTTTCCCGTACAAAGTCGAGGGTTCTTGCGGCTTTCTTTTGGCCATTTGTGAGCAAGGACATACGAATGTACTGTCGCTCTTGCAAAGTATGTCAGGAGGTCAAATCTAAAGGACCACGACATGCTGCGCCTATCCAGGCTGCTGACATTCCTATTCGCCCTTTTCAAAAAATGGCAATAGATATTATCGGTCCTTTTAGAATTAAGTCGGCTAGAGGACATCAATTTATCCTTACATGTGTCGATATGTGCACACGTTGGCCAGAGGCAATACCTCTCAAGAGCATCTCAACTGCTGATATCGCAGACGCTCTTTGGCTGATATTTTCTCGCTTGGGTTTTCCCGGAGAAATATTGTCAGACCATGGCACTCAACTTATATCAGACACTATGTCACAGGTAATGTCTATGCTACACATTAAAAGGTCTCTCAGCAGTATCTATCACCCAATGTCTAATGGGTTGGTCGAACGTTTAAATAGGACTCTGAAAACTTTACTTGGTAAAATAACTGAGGATCATCCTCAGGATTGGGACAGGGTCTTACCCGCGGCTCTCTTTGCGTATAGAGAGGTCCCCAATGAACATACGGGGTTTTCCCCTTTTGAACTTGTCTTTGGCGCGCAACCGCGCGGCCCTATGTCTTTACTTCACGATCTAATCACTGCCGATAATATTAGCGATGAGACTCAATCTTCTTATGAGTACGTCATTGCTCTTAGGCAAAAGATCATCGAGGCATGCAAACTAGCAACTTCGTCTTCAGAATTTGCTAAAGAAAAGGCAAGGCAGTTTGCAAATAAGAATAGATGTCTACGACAACTTTGTCCAGGTGACAAAGCTCTCGTTCTACTTCCTTCAAGGGAGAACAGACTTCTAATTGCATGGAAAGGTCCATATGCAATAGTCTCCAAAATTTCTGATGTCGACTATGTTGTCGATATTGATGGAAAGCATAAAACTTTCCACATAAATATGCTCACAGAATTTTATGAAAGACCTGACTATTTGCAGCCTATTTTCCAGGCTACGGACAATTCACAAGCAACTCATGGTCAGTACTCATCTCTGTCAGTTATACAGGATGAGGAAACTACTTTTTCTGATGTCAATCTTCCTCTTTCTATGGTCCCACTTTATTCTACGGAATCTTGGAAAAACGTGACCGTTTCTCCAAATCTTTCCGCTGAGGAACATCGACAAGTTTCTTCGATGTTGCAAACATTTCAGGATGTTCTTACAGACATCCCGGGACACACACATGTCATAGAACATGACATTGTGCTAACTGATCACAATCCTATCAGAGTCAGACCATATCCAATACCTATTCATTTCCAGTCTCAAGTCGAAAAAGAGTTGGATGAAATGATACGTTTGGAAATCATTGAACCATCCACTTCAGCATACTCTTCGTCTATGGTTATTGTTCGAAAGAAGGATAATAACATTCGCATTTGCGTAGATTATCGCAAATTGAACCAAGTTACGAAGTTCGATGCTGAACCTATGCCTTCATTAGAAGAGCTACTCAATAAACTTTCTAATTCTAGATTCTTTACCAAACTAGATTTGTCTAAAGGTTATTGGCAAGTCCCGCTAACTGAACGTGCCAAACCTTTTACAGCTTTTTCTACACCTAGGGGTTTATTCCAATGGAATTTCATGCCTTTTGGTCTTATGAACGCCCCTGCTACATTCGTACGCATGATGCGGCGAATTCTCGCATATCGTACAGATGTCATAGCATACCTAGATGATATCTGTCTATTCAGTGATTCTTGGGAAGATCATTATTTGGGTTTATACGAATTACTGTCTACTCTTCGCGAGTATAACTTGACTGCAAAACCCTCTAAAGCCTTTATAGGATTTAGCGAGATTTCTTTCCTAGGTCATCGGGTTGGTCATGGTCTTTTAAAGACAGAGGACCACAATGTTTCAAAAATACTTAACATTTCGGTCCCTAAGACGAAGAAACAAGTAAGGAGTCTATTAGGTTTGATTCAATTCTACGGACGATTCATTCCGAATCTGTCCTCCATTATGGCACCGCTTTCTACTTTATTGAAGAAAGGGTCGCCTAATCTGATCCGCTGGTCTAAAGAATGTCAATCCTCATTGGACCAGGTTAAAGCCCTATTTTCATCTCCACCTATTCTTAAGTTACCTACTATTGAGAAGACTTTTGTTCTTCGAAGTGACGCCTCGTCAACAGGGATTGGGGCAGCACTAATGCAGGAGTATTCTGATACTTTGCATCCGGTGATGTATATCTCTAGGAAATTAAACGCTGCAGAAAAGAATTACTCGGTTTTAGACCGTGAGTTATTGGCTATGGTATGGTCTATTCTGAAGTTACAAAGATTTCTTCTAGGCGCACATTTCATTGTGGAAACCGACCAGAAAGCGCTTACTGCTATTCAGAGCAAAAACTTGAAGAGCTCGAGGTCCACTCGTTATGCCATAGCTCTTCAACCATTTCATTTCTCGGTTCGAGCTATCCGTGGTTCGGATAATGTAATGGCAGACATTCTGTCCAGATGTCCACACGATTCCACATGATTCTTCTGTCATATATATATATTTCCTGATATACAGTCCAATGTTATAATGACATGTTAGTAGATTTTGTCTCATTTTTTTTTTTTGAGGGAAATTTATAACATTGTACCATGTAATTATCTAAGAAGGCTTAGTTAGTGATATACGGGCCAAAAGATCACTCGGCCACATTTAAATAAATTATTTTCAGGATTGTATTAAGAAATTTACCAGTTGTCTTTAAGATTTGTGTTATTGATATTTTCGCAGCACATCATTGAAGTCTGCGAGTTTATGTCCATTGTGGAACTTTGAGGATATCAAGTCCTGTCCTACATTGGGAGCGGATGATGTCCACATCTTCTTCTATTGAATGTTTTGTGTCACCGAAGAGCAACACATGTATTACTTATTAATTACTGTTACTTTATATAATGTAATAATATAGTGCGGTATATTAGTAAATTACACCGCTATTTGCAACACATTGTATGATAACACATAATATATTTAATTTCATATATTGGTATGAGTATAATTTGATTGTCATTATGTTGTTGCCATCATTGTGGCGTGTGTTGGTGGCACCTTCCTGGAATATATCAGCGTATACTTAGATAAATTTTTTCTCTAAGGATCTGAGATATGATCTCAGTGTCGCTCCATGCGTTGAGCTAATTTGTTAGGTAAATATCCACGCATCATACGTGCGTTAGGAGCCTAGATTTTTTCCGGCTCCAGGATTTAAAAAAAAAAAAAATGTTTCATTTTTTTTTTTTCCAGGGAGGGTGCGGTAATGTTACGCACGGATCATTATTATTTTTCGTTTGTATAAACATTTTTTCATATGTATGATCATTTTTTTTGACTGAAGTGTGTATTATGTTTTCTATGGTCAAAGGGACATAATCCGAGTTGTCGAAACTACAATTTTTTAGGAGTTGCCTTCTCTTGTATAGAGACACGTTCGGTCTATAATTTCTTGAACGAAGCGTGACCACATCTCCTTATTTGGTAGTATCAGTCAACTATGGTAGATGTCTGAAACCTTTCTTAACGCTTCTTTTCATGACCATAAAAGGCGCGACTGTGTAAGACTTTTATCTCGAATGTTCTTCGAATCGTCTTATTGTGAACGGCAACTCAGAGATTGTCGTTCTGCGCATGTCAAACCGGGAGTTCGTTCTGTGTGTTCCGCCCAGTTGGGGCAGTTTAGAAATGGTTTAAGAAGCGAGCAGACGCAACTGCGTCTTGTGATTCTCTGAGGGAAATACAGTGTCTTAGTGAGTTAGTTAGCTAACTAGACTATTTCCCAGTATTATGCAGCCTGCCTGGAGGCATATGTTCATGGTTGATTTTCCGAAATAAGGTAATTCCTCTTGTATCGAACTTTATGCTATCGTCTAGAGGTTCGTCATTTTGTCGCCTATTTGCTCGCCTGTGTGATGCAAAATGGAGAGGTACTTTGACTAGGATTAAGTCACCAGTATCTGTATACCTGAACTAGTTAAATATATATGGGTCGCTCTAGACCAACAAGACTGTTGTCTGTGTTCCAGGATTCGTTATATCAGAGATCACGTCCAAGTCAGATGGTTAGACTTAGGAACATTATAAAGGTCGAGCTGACCTGTAGCCCATGTATGCTATTCACGTGCAGACAGTGAACGGACTTATTGTATACAACTGATCTGCTAGCATCAGAATGGGAGCATTTATTATTGTTTATGAACATTGAAGATCTGTAGCTGACACTGTTGCAGAAGTTATAGAAATTATTATTATTTATACAGCTTCACGAACTAGCACTCGATGATTGATGAATTTCTGAATCTATTGAACTGTGATGTCTTATGACGCATATATACAACAGCTATCATTGCTGACTACAGAAATTGTTTTCAATGTGCCATATCATCTTGCTGAACTCGTTAACCATGTTGATGTCATAAGTATCATGACTGTTTTGTGGCGTGCAATAAATGAAAGAAACTTATACAACGAAGTTACCCTTTCTATGACTCTACACGTCATGTTGCCTGTGTGATAACCCTGTGAACTGTTCCACTACCACATACACAGCAACATCCTAAATCAGAGAAGACACCTACATCTTACACTTTAACACCAGGTGTCGATAAGGGTGGCAAGTTACCACTTCAGCACAAATCCACCCTTATCAAGCTAAGATTACTTGAAATTGGCATCTGTCACGGGTTGCCTCCTCTTTGCTCTGCAGTGATGGTCCAACAATGGCCAAAACCTAAAGTACATACTGTGGGCCTCCAAAGGTATCTACCTTCACACAAGAGTACTCTTGGCAGAGATACAGATAGAAGGATTATGATGCTTCTACCTTGAGGGAGTATTCAAAAGATAATTCAGACATCAAGAACAATACTGAATTGGACTGAGCAATTGCTAACTGCCCGACACGTTTTATAAAAAAATTATTATGTACTTTAGCTCGTTCAAGCCCCCAACTGATTTACTTCGGTGAAATCTTAATTTAGTAGCTCTGGTTTAAGTGTATTTAAGATGACTGAGACATACGGGTGCAGTACACTCAAAAGGATTAAATCAACTATAAATTATTATCAATACAAATAACAAATTTAATCTTCTCTTCTTCTTCCGTCCTTAGCCACCGACCGTCAAAGCAGTCAGTGGCCATTACGCCTAGTGGCGTCTTAGGGCAACCGCAGATAGGTTTTCTTTGCCATTGTTTCCCATCACGCCTATTGGCGTCTTTAGGGCAACGGCAAATCAATCCATTTGCTGTTGTTTCCGTAATCGAAGTGACTGGCAAACGGGTGATCAGCCCGTTGGTAACAAATTTAATAATCAATTATATTTAACAGTGTAAAATGAATAATTCTCTTTAAAAAAAAGGTTATCATCACAGGGTTGATGTTATGGATATTGAGGAAATTTTTATGAAAAACGTTCACTTGGCAGCTTTTAAGTTTGTACTCAACTGCCCGTAAGTTTGGTTTCTGCTCCAGCCGACGGTTGGTTCTTTGCAGGTTATGGACTGATGCACTCTCGTCACTGGTCAAGTCTGGAGGTTGTGACACGGTCCGAGGAATATCAGGGAGTAATCACAAAGCTGGTCAAGCGTTTTCAAGACCCGTCTGATGATGGTGTCTAGCTTTGACAGCAGGTCACTTACACCACACACTTTGTTCCAGAGATAGTACACTCAACTGGTACCACCGAGTTATATAATGAAAGAAGAGAAACAAATACCTTCTAGAGTATTGGGTTTCCTGACACACAATCGTGTGTCCCCCCCCCCCCTTTTTTTCATTCTACCATCCCCTCTACCCCAGAACGTTATCCTCTCTGAGCATTAACATGAATCCCAGTGTGCGGAAAATATTCACTACATTTATATTGAATATCTTTACATATGCACTGGTTGAAAAAGTGAATAATATAATAAGTATGTACCTCAGTTCTTTCATCATCCTCTCCCTGCTCCATATGGATCTGGGGACTACCTGTGCTTTTGGTTCTCTACGAGAAGCCCGTTAAAAGCATTCACCAGCTCTTGCAGTGGTAGTTCATGAAACCATCATTCTATATGCTGAGGTTGCCAGCCTCAGATGACTTGGACATCCATTAGCAATTTTCACATGTTAATAAATGCAAAATATAGAATTTTAAAATGTACAACTCACCATAAAATCTCTTTAGGATTACTGACTCCTGGCTCAGAGCAATAGTTAAGGCAACTTGTTTAAGATGCCTTTTACATTCAGTCTGGGGTATTACTGTACACTAGGCTCCCACTCTGACTTTATGTTGCATATTCGTAGGCTTCCGGCTTTCCGTGTTAATGTAGGTAGAGTTTTCATGGGATATAAGTCAACAAGATGCTCAAACAAGGTCCGGTCCGATAAATGGAATTCTGATCCTATTCCTTACTCTGGCTAGCTGTTTGTTTTGTTGACGAGGTGAATTTCACAGTGTTCTAAACCGGCGAAAGTGTTAGATTATATTGCAACTTTCGTCTGATGTGCGTGGTTTTACAATCTGACCAGGCTCCAATCATAAGTGTTGTTTATAACATCTTGAATCGCCCAGCCAATTGTATTCAATCACGAGTGCTATGATAACGTTCCTCATGGAATGTTCTGCATGACTCATCCGTTTGTAAATTTCCAACGGTCGTTTTGCGTATAAGGAGTTGGTGTTTCCGTAAATTCTAGGTAATGATTACCACTACAAATTCTTGTATTATCACACATAATGTCTTCGTAACAATTCTATCCGGAAACGATTACAAAATTTCCGTCGCCTTCAGGTGTGTGTCTACAATATGTCACCACCTGGATATATTACTGCCCTGTACAATTGCAAACGAACATTCATCATGTGACCAGCTGGGTTATGTTCTCGCCACGAGAGAAATCATGAAATCACAGTAAATATACTAAATAAACTCGCTGGGACGAACTTCGTGTTAATCCGGCACGGCCATGTTTGGTACACGAGAATTTTACCATCTTGACTGTCGGTCAATATTAAATCATCTGTCTACTCTCTCAGCAGGGATATTCAGGTAAACAGACATGACGAATTATTACAGGAAGAGGTGTAAACAATGACTCGAAAATACTAACTATTGTTCGAGGTAGGAAAATAGAACGTGAAGAGCGCAAAATGAATTACGGGATGGCACAAGAAAGAAAAAGTTTCAAGGTCATTCTGTGACAGCATCAAACGTAAGACTTGCAGGGGTGGACGTATGAGAGGATTCATCAGGCATGTATACAACTATCGCGCTACATGAACAGTTAGCATTCATAATCTTCGACATTTGCAGAGGGAGACTGAGCACCTATGGGTTTGCCTGGAGTGCAGTGGTGTCGATTCTGATCATAATAATAATAATAACCCCTACAGTCATAGCTGACTATGGGAATGCGCCCCTGAGGTGACAGCCCTCATCTGCTTATTTTTCATTTGGATTCTGATGAACAATAACAACAATTATTCCGACTTCAATATATTTACAACAAGTAATTAGGGCTCTTTTCTTATTGTGTTTTCTTAAATAATCTGCCCCCCCCCCCCCCGTCGTGTACTCGTTATTACTTTGGTTTTCTTTTCTCTCTTTTAACCTCTTCTTTCTTCTCAATTCTTCAACTTTCCTTTTTTCATCTAACATGAGACAGGTCGAACTCTTAAAACGTAGTCCTGTTTTCTCTGACTATCGCAACATGCGGTCAGACATACTGCCAGGGAAATGGCTGGTAAATATTTGTGCTTGCCCTGGCGGCCGATGGTACGGGCCGGATGCTCAGACATTTGCACATCACTTAAGAGTGTAAAATTTGATGATCCTGCCGCCAAAGTAATGGCTGTAAACTTGTCCATTTCATTAATAACGTATGATTTCTTTCATTCGGAACAAATAATCTTACATTTTGATGTTGTATTCGTCAACGTCTTCTAAAGCACGTGTGTGTTCCACTTCGCCATTCCATTTATTTTTTGTTCCTTTAACTTATTTACTTCCTACTTAGACTTTCATGTTTAGACTTTCATCGTCTACTTTGGGGTGTAGAAGTGTTCACTTAATCCACGGTTTCTTAACCTGTGGTCCACGGATTCTTTGGGGGTTCGCGAAGGGATTCTAATGGGATGTGACGTTACCTTCCTTGATCAGCCCTAGTAGTCCACGAATGGTAGCAAGAGATTCAGAGCACTGGAAAAATTAAGAAAGGTAGTAACTTTTGCACAAGAATTACTTTTGGCAGTAGTATAAATAGAAGGACTGGGTTCTTATTTAGGGAGGTATGCAGGCTTGAAGGAAGTCAACTAAAGAAAACTGAGTTATCTCGATTTCTGCAAGGTTGTTACCTCCGCCGCTTTCTGCAGTATTAATAAGTCAACATTGACAATGGATTAGTAGACGATTAGCCCCAAGCTGAAGGAAATACCCGAGATTTAGAGTGTAAACTTTTTTATTCATTCATTCATTCATAACCCTCCACTCCCAAAGGAGCATAGGCCTTCAACAAACACATGCCAAGTGCTCCTGTCACGTGCCATCATCTCAAGTTCCTTCCACGTTCTCCTTATCATTTTCATCTCTGTTTCCAGCTCTCTTCTCCATGTGCTTCTTGGTCTACCTCTGCCTTTCTTGCCCTGGGGGTTCCAGAACAAGGACTGCCTTGTAATGCTATCAACAGGTTTCCTCAGTGTGTGTCCTATCCATCACCATCGTCTTCTTCTCATCTCTTGTTCCACTGGCACTTGTCTAGTTCTTGTCATCAGTTCCACGTTGGTAACCTTGTCATACCATTTTAATCCCTCTATTTTACGCAAGCACCCATTTATGAAAGTCTGTAGCTTTTTGGTAGTTGTCTTTGTTGTTCTCCATGTCTCAGAGCCATACAATAGGACTGACTTCACATTTGAGTTGAAGATTCTTATTTTCGTGTTGGATCCAATTTCTCTTGATCTCCATATATTTCCCAATGCAATGAAAGCTCCTCTTGCTTTTTGTATTCTTATTTTGATATCACTGTCTGTCCTTCCAACTTTGTCTATATTGCTGCCAAGATATGTGTACGATTCTACATCTTGTATTGGTGCTTCTTCAAGTTCAACCCTGTTTTCATTACCTGCATTTATTCTCATTATCTTTGTCTTTTCCCTGTGTATTGTGAGACCCAATTGCTGTGACCTCTGTCGTGATTTTAGTCTGTCTAACAACACGGTCATCTGGATATTTAGGAGTAAATCTGACCATTCTTCTTCTTCTTCCATCCTTAGCCACCAACCGGCAAAGCAGTATGTGGCCAGTACGCATAGTGGCGTCTTAGGGCAACAACAAATTGATCAATCTATCGCTATTTCCACCACGCCTAGTGGCGTCTTTGTGGAACAAAAACAGACCAAACAATCTATCGCTGTTTCCGTAATCAGATTGGTTGGCAAGCAGGTGATCAGCCCACTGTGCGAAGTTTTTACGGGATGGGGTAAACAGCCCCATGCCCAAACCCTCCTTAGTCGCTTTTTACGACATGCGTGGTAGGGTGCAGTGTTACTATTCTTTGCTCCCCTTTCGGGCCCCGGCAACACACGGGTGAAATCTGACCATACCGCACGCCATATGTTAAGAACTCTCGGATACAATAGCCAATGGAAACGCACCCTTATTATTGTGTGTTAGGAAACGTATTATGCTTGAACATAGAGGCCCATTCTCTGTAACCGATAGGGCAATTATATTTAATTTTGGATAGAATAAAGAAGTATCACAGGAAAGGATTATATAATTCAACAACGGGAATGTTACTTTAGAGGTAGGTGTAAAAACTTTCTCGAATAGTATTTTAGTAAGATACAAATATCGAGTGAAAGAGCTTCGTTATATCAGGATTAGTCCCAACTTAGCTAGTTAAAACATGCATATATTAAAATGCAGTTTGCAAACTAACTAATTAGTAGATAGATTAATGCAGAATAATTCACCGTATAATTCAAGTTTTAGATGACCAAAATCGACCCATAAATAAGGAAGATAATTGAAAAACTAGTTTTTACTCATTGAACAGATAGGAAAATTATGCCTCAATTTGAGATTTTTATCACCACTTTTACCCCATGTCATCCGATACGGCGGATGCACTAGTGTATAAGACCTTGCCCTTCGCTAAATTGAGGCCACACAATTCAAAAACTGCAAGCTGAACAGAAGAAGCGGTAACAGTGTAATAGTCGTGTACCTTTGCCAACCGCATCTGTAGCGCAGACATTAGATGCCATTAACAGCTTGTGTGTTTTGCCTGAGGGTAAGAATGACTATATATATATATATCTATGTATATATTTATGTATTTTTGCTGTGATTAATCCAATGGTGTGTTAGGAAGTGCATAGCCTGTGTTAAGAAGATATTACAGGACGAGTGTGCTGTCGGCTGGAAAGCAAGCATGTGTTGACTTTTAGAGACGAAAGCCAGCATTGTGAAATGTGTAGAATAATTGAGAATGATGGCAAAAATACGACTGTAAGTTTGATAATGTATTTGAAGGAGTATTTCTTAAAGGAATGACATTTATCAGGAACCTAAGGAAGGATTGACAGGAATTGTTGTAATGAATCGATCAAGATATTACTTAGTAATTTTATACTAGACCAAATCATTGTATGGAAGCAGATCATGGACAAAGGAATCTAACTTAGGATTTATAAGGAAATTGTAGTCACAGTGAACTGGCTGTGATTGGTAGTGAGGTAAATTGTCCTGTGCATATGTTAGCACAATGTCTGACACTGTGTGTTATGTCCATTGTATGTAGGGACAGAATAGTGCTGGACCATACAGGGGTTGTGATTATTTGTATTCCAGGTTTTATCCTGCACACTACTAGAAGTATCTGAATCATCTAACTCTGTTGGACTCTGAGGTGCAAGTGCTCGTGAAGTCATTGTAGCCAGTCACCCATTTTCCACTGCCTGGCAATTCACAGACGTGTTTGTACCTCTATACCTCACGGTAGAAGGGGAACGACTAAGTAAGTAAGTTAGTCCAGGGCGAGAGTGTGTTTGATTTCTTCCACTACAAGATAAGTGGCAACACATAGCCACTGGTCAGCCTATTCAGCATATACCAATAGAAAATAAAATATAAAGAAATAAAAACACAGTGAAGGATTATTACTTATGGACAGAATGTATCTATTACTACCTTCACAGTTCAACTCAGTGACAAACTATAGTGAATTATAATATTAATTGGTGTAGAGAAAAATAGAAACTTAAGTACAGGATTCTGTTTGATAATTAAAGTTTCTATGTTTATTTATTTTATGCTGTAAATACTTTTGAGTTTCTTTAAATTACCTAACCGAAAAGAGAACCAGTATAGGTTAAATAAATTGTAAATATGTACCATCAGACTTGCTGACATTATTTACATTGAGTTAAACGTTTTGTTGATACATATTATAGTTATAGAGATAGACCATAATTAGTACCCCTAGCACAATTAGCCAACATAAACAGTTATAAATTATAAATAATAATAATAATAATCATACATAATATCAAAGGCGGATCTTGAAAGGGAGCAAATAGACTTTCAGGACATTCACTATCATTACACCTGGAGGTGTATACAGCTTGATCCTACCTTTGATTGTCGATACACCCTTACTCTTTTCAGAGAAGGGGGTATTTCTTGTAAGAACAGTCTCTTATCTGGCACTATCCTGGTATCATCTGATACATCTGTTTGTCCAGGATACCTTATACTTTAAATAACAACGACCCATTTGTGACAACCTCTCATCAGTTGTTTTCAATTTGCCCTGCATCTGATTACGGTTATGGGACAGAAGAGCCAAGTCATCAGCAAAATCCAGATCATCCAACTGCTTAGTCAGAGTCCACTGGATTCCATTTCTGTTGTGTGTTGTTGATGTTCTCATAACCCAGTCTATTGCTAATAAGAAAAGAAATGGAGACAAAAGGCATCACTGTCGTACTCCTGTTCTTATCCCAAATGGTTCTGTAAGCTGTTCATCATGAAGAACTCCGCATGTCATGTCTTCATATGTTTTCTTTATTAAATTAATGATCTTCAGGGGAACTCCATAATGCCTCATCAATTTCCAAAGTGATTCTCTGTCTACACTGTCAAATGCCTTTTCGTAGTTCACAAATCCGATGTATAATGGTGAATTCCATTCCAGACTTTGTTCAACTATTATTCTCAAAGTGGCTATCTGGTCTGTACAGGATCTGTTTTGTCGAAAACCTGCTTGTTCATCTCTCAGTTTCTTGTCTATGGACTCTTTTAATTTCTCAAGGATAATCCTATTTAATACTTTTCCTGGCACTGATAGTAACATTATTTCTCTATAATTTGTGCACTCTTGTAAATTTCCTTTCTTAGGCAACTTAACCAGATATCATTCCTTCCATTCTGCTGGTATCTCTTCCTTTTCCCAGACTTTGCCGAGTAATTTATATAACATTTCTGTAGCTTGTCGATATCTGCTTTGATGGCCTCTGCTGGAATGCCATCAGGTCCAGACGCTTTTCCATCTCTTAGAACCTTCATGGCTTTCTTTATTTCTTCCTTCGTTGGTCTTTCACCGTTAATTTGTAGCTCTTCTGCTGGTTGGCTGGATCTCTGGGGGGTTTTGTGGAGCTGGTCTATTGAGAAGGTGCTTAAAATATTCTGTGCACCTCTTCATTTGCTCTTGTATATTGCTGTAGCAAAGTTTGATTTGCTGGGGAGGTTATGATGGTATCCTAAAAGAATGAAATCCGTGTCTGTATTAACCGTGTGAGGTCAAGCACATGTAGGCCCCTGACTCTAAAAAATGATGATGAAATATTTGCAGGGAACCTAACGCTACCTCCCTAGATCTCACACGGTCACTATTTTGGCTCTAGTGTCTGGTGTATGATGTACCTAGTGTCTAGGGGAGAAATGAAATGATGGTACACAACACAAAAACACTTTACTTTTCTATGAGGAAGTGAATAAAACCAGTGGTTAAGTTTTTCTTTAAAATGAATGTTTTTTCTGTACAATTTAATCTGCCTGTCCAGCCATATCTTTTGGACAGGTCTTTGAAAATGAGGACAAGATAGTTTACAGAAAAGATCAACTAAAAATGTGTGGACAATTTGCCCAAATACTATAAAGTCAATATATATCTTTCCTGTTGGAATGTTCACAGCTTACACTTTATTCATCTAAGAGGGAGAGTCACTGTGTATGAGGGGCTGTAGTTTCATCACACCCCATAAACATCCTGAGTATGATTTGAAATACCAGTGTTTATTAAAACGAAAATGTCAGATATACCCAGATGCTTAACACATCACCTGGGATTCCTTGTGGAATGATAATACAGTATGAAGTTGCAGAAAATCTCGATCTCTCAGAATGCCCAAGCTCCTCCCGTTATCTTTTGACAGCATAAACGAATGGTCGGAGACTTGATGGCTTTATTCTCACTCAGCAGGTTTCCTGTTACCGGCTGGCAACAGAAAATAAAACCTCTGCAACAAAAGGACACCCTGGCCTTTTATATCTGATCACTTATTATATTTAATATTTTCATACGGTGATATGGGGTCAGCCTCGCGTGCATTACACTCGCCCCTAATTTTACATGACTCCCACCTTGCTGTGACCACACCTCAGGTCCCTATGGCAGATACGCCACTGTACGTTTACATGGTCTTCCTCAATAAAATAATGTGGAGTAACCACACTTCCTTTGGTATGATTTTCTCTTCTTTTCTTTGATAAAATTAAATGCTTCAGGCATGTTAAACAGTGTTCATGGAACACCGAGGCTTACTAATATATTCTAATGCAATAATATTAAAACATAATTGTTAAGACTCATACTGGCCAGTAGTTGTTAAATCACGCTTTATTTGTTAAATGCCGTGAATGTCCACCAGTTGATAAATGTAGATGTTGGGACTGGTGTAGTAAAGTGTAACGATTGTCAACTCATTAAACCCAGCACAGTTTTGGTCATACAGGTCATCTTGTCCTGGAACGTGATGAGGCTCCGACAAGAATGTGAGTGTAGACAATGAGTGTGTATATGAATGTCAGTACGCGAATGGTAGAATGATTCGATAGAGTTGACAGGTTGGTAGTACATCACTCATACTCACACTGTTCGAATTCAAGAAGTACTGGAACTACGGTGGTCTTTTTATAACATTTAATGAGACGCACACTTGGACAGTACGTGTATGGTTACAGGAACAAATGTCGACATAGACAGCATAATGTTGATCACAGGAATATCATCTTAAGTTAGCATTCATAGTTCCATCATGTAAATCATCTGGCTTTACCGACTGGGTACGTCAGTCCATAACCAATATATAGGAAGGCTCCTAGACTTAACCTCGTCTAGCGAATATCCCTTCACATAAAGTTCAATATATATATATTTTTCATAAAGATATAGGAATCCCAGACATGGGTTCTCACATGTAGCAGTGATCTCTTGGTTCATCGAGCGATAGTACAGGCATCCCTTTTTCTCACTCGATAAATACAAAGTATATGGATTTCAACATGGCTGTGCTTCTCTCGTGAGCTTCACTCACTATTGGATACAGACCAAAATTGGTCATTCGTTAAATGTCCTCATTTCTTCATAGCTTCTATCATAGAGGTAATTGAATAATATCATATAATCTAGTGCTGATACATAGGAATGTCATCTTCCTTTGAATAAATATTCTTTTCAAAAGTACCACTGTGCATCTGCTTATCGACAACGATGGCGAAGCCCAAGTTCATAATAAATTGTGGTTTTACCTTTCTATGCGAAATATAACTTTGCCATTCCTTGGCAAAAGAGAATAAACACTGGGGTAAAGTACATACAACATGTCTAAATGACTATCACTTTTCCCCATCTACTTATAGATCACTTTTCGGCGATAAGCCGGCTACAACAAAATTCGACATCCCGTCAGGATGACAGCCATGAATCACACCCCCTGCTAGCGATACTTCCGCTGCATAGCCTTTGACCTTTTCTAGCGACAACCAATATAGTTCGACTTAGAAATGTAAAGATATCCATATATAAGACAGACTCGTCCTACTCATACAAACACTACGTATAAATTCAGGCCATAGATATACTGAAGCAAGAACAATCTATTCCTACCCAGCCAAAGAATAAATCGCAGTAGGCCTAGATTCGTCCGCGGAGTCCGATCGAAGATGACGGAACTCCTTTCAAGGGGAGTAACTCAAAAATGACTTCTCCTTAAGCACTTAAAAAGGAAATACTTTGTTTACAAAATATTTGCGAACATAATAAGTATATAAATGTATTATATTGCAAGATAGTAAAGATTGCACTTTACAGTCTTACCACACCTCCCGGGAAAAAAAAAAAAATTTTTTTTTTTTTAAATACATCTAGGAGCAACGTAGAATAGGCTCACAACGCAAGAATACTGCGCAGATGAAAATATCAGGAATAATTATAATTCCTAATATGACCGGTGAGAATATATCTCAAAATCTGAGAGAAATTGTTTCTCTACGAATAAATGTTTCCAGGAAGGTGTGATGTACGTATAATACAATTCTGGTAATTATACAATGCATACCAAAAATTCACACTATAATCTTAAATTTATGATTTATGAAGAAACAATCATCAAAGAACAGCGGTGAATAAACATCAATAAACCGCTAAGTAGCGATACCATCATTCTATTATTAAATTACAAATGTGTATCTTAGTAAAGAAACAAAAAATAACTGTTGTAAAGTTATACATATTAAAAAGATCCAATATTTAACAGTTAAGTGGCATCATGTGGGCATCTGGACAGAATGTCCGCCATCACATTTTCTGAACCACGGATAGCTCGTACCGAGAAATGAAAAGGTTGAAGAGCGATTGCGTATCGAGTTGATCTCGAGCTCTTCAAGTTCTTACTTTGGATAGCCGTAAGAGCTTTTTGGTCAGTTTCCACTACGAAATGCGCGCCCAGAAGGAATCTTTGGAGTTTGAGAATTGACCAAACCATTGCCAATAATTCACGGTCTAAAACCGAGTAATTCCTTTCTGCAGCATTAAGTTTTCTGGATATATACATTACAGGATGCAGAGTTCCAGAGTACTCTTGCATTAGTGCCGCTCCAATCCCAGTGGATGAAGCGTCACTACGAAGAACAAATGTCTTATCTGTTGTAGGTAACACTAAAATAGGTGGTGATGAAAACATAGTTTTGATCTTCTCTAGTGAAGATTGGCATTCATGAGACCAGTGAACCATGTTAGGCGACCCTTTCTTTAATAGTGTAGAGAGAGGTGCCATGATAGAGGACAGATTCGGAATGAAACGTCCATAAAATTGTATGAGACCTAAAAGACTTCGCACTTGCTTTTTAGTCCTAGGGATAGAGATGTTAAGTATCTTAGTGATATTATGGTCTTCTGTCTTCAAGAAACCGTGACCTACTCGATGGCCTAAGAAAGCAATTTCGCTAAAGCCAATGCAAGCTTTAGATGGTTTTGCTGTCAGGTTATACTCACGCAGAGTTGATAATAATTCAACTAACCCTGAATAGTGATCTTCCCAAGTATCGCTGAAAAGACAGATGTCGTCTAGATAAGCAATGACATCTGACCGATACGATAGGATTCGACGCATCATGCGTACAAATGTAGCTGGTGCGTTCATAAGGCCGAAAGGCATAAAATTCCATTGGAAAAGGCCTCTGGGAGTAGAGAAAGCGGTAAGAGGTTTGGCGCGTTCGGATAATGGAACTTGCCAATATCCTTTAGACAAATCAAGTTTAGTGAAAAAATGCGATTTAGAAAGACGAGTAAGTAGCTCTTCTAGTAAAGGCATAGGTTCAGCATCGAACTTCGTAACTTGATTCAATTTGCGATAGTCAACGCAAAGACGTATGTTATTGTCTTTTTTTCGAACAATAACCATCGGCGAAGAATATGCAGAAGTGGATGGTTCGATTATTTGTAAATCTATCATTTCATCCAACTCCTTTTCAACCTGTGTTTGGAAATGTATAGGGATAGGATAAGGTCTAACCCTAATTGGAGTATGTTCAGTTAGAACAATGTCATGCTCAATGACATGAGTTTGTCCAGGGATGTCAGTGAGGACATCCTGAAATGTTTGTAACATAGACGAAACTTGTCGCCGTTCTCCTAGAGACAAATCAGGAGAAACAGTAACGTCTTTCCATGATTCACTAGAATGAAGTGGGATCATTGGAAGCGGAAGATTAACATCCGAAAAACTTGTTTCCTCATCCTGTATTACAGACAGTGATGAGTAATGACCATGTTTGACATGAGAATCGTCCGTTGCCTGGAAAATAGGCTGTAGATAGTCAGGACGTTCATGGAACTCCGTAAGCATATTGATGTGGAAGGTTTTATGCTTCCCGTTAATATCGACGATGTAGTCAACATCTGAAATTTTCGATATTATATCGTACGGACCTTTCCAACTAATAAGGAGTCTATTTTCACGACAAGGTAGCAAAACAAATGCTTTGTCACCAGGACAAAGTTGTCGTAAAGTTCTCTTCTTATTAGCAAATTGTCTTGCCTTCTGCTTAGCAAATTCAGAAGAGGACGTTGCCAATTTGCATGCTTCGATAATCTTTTGTCTCAGCGCGATGACATACTCGTAAGAAGATTTTGTGTCATCGTCAATATTGTCAGCTGTTATAAGATCATGCAGCAAAGACATTGGGCCGCGCGGTCGCGCGCCAAAGACAAGTTCAAAGGGAGAAAACCCTGTATGTTCATTGGGGACCTCTCTGTACGCGAAGAGGGCCGCGGGTAAAACCCAATCCCAATCTTGAGGATGATCCTCAGTTATCTTCCCTAATAAGTTCTCAAGTGTTCTATTTAGTCGCTCGACCATCCCATTGGACATAGGATGATAGATGCTACTCAAAGATCTCTCTATCTGTAGAGTAGACATTACTTGAGACATGGTATCCGATATCAGTTGGGTGCCATGATCTGATAATATTTCTCCGGGGAATCCCAGCCGAGAAAATATAAGCCAAAGAGCATCTGCAATGTCAGCGGTAGTAATGCTCTTTAGAGGGATAGCCTCTGGCCAACGTGTGCACATGTCTACACACGTTAAGATAAACTGATGTCCTCTAGCAGATTTGATCTTGAATGGACCAATGATGTCTATCGCCATTTTCTGGAATGGACGAATAGGAATATCTGCAGCCTGAATAGGCGCAGCATGACGAGGACCTTTGGATTTGACTTCTTGACATACTTTACAGGATCGACAATAGATCCGTATGTCCTTGTTCACAAAAGGCCAAAAGAAAGCCGCAAGAACTCTTGACTTTGTACGGGAAAAACCCATGTGACCAGCACACTGAGAGTCGTGTGCATGTTGTAAAATCTTAACTCTCAAATTCTTGGGTACAAGAATCTGCGAATGACTTGACTTAGTGGAGTCTTGTACCATACGTACAAGTACGCCATTCTTCATTGTAATCCAAGATTTACAATTTGAATCTTTATTCGGATCACCTTTCGTTACAAGAGTGAAGAATTTCTTAAGAGTCGGATCTTCTTCTTGTTGTTTTATAAACGAGTCACGAGAAATTACCAAGGGATCATCTTGGTTATGCACTTCATTATCTTCAACAGATGAAGTTTCAGGCATATTGAGAGCTTGAGCTCTAGTGACTACCGCATTAGCAGATTGCATATTTTGATTTTCCCAAACGGAAATTTGCTCCGGAGTGCATTCTTTGACTCCGTGAATGCGACCGATGATAAGATCAGCGATCGGATTCGGCAAAAGACATGCGTGTACATCTCCTGTGAAGAAAGGAGTAGCAATCCTAATGATAGCGGTAGAGTATTTCTCTATGGTGCCGCCAAATGTTACGCATTTGACTACTTTGCCTGTAGAATGAGAAGGATCTATGAGTGACTGCCTAACCCCAATAGTTGTGCATCCAGAATCAAAAAGTACTGAGACTGGATTGTCATTTACTAAACCTTTGTGTAAGACAAGAGAACCTCTCCCATCATGCGCGATTGACGCAGGAAGAGCGGGAAGAGGATGCCCACAGCTTAAAGTAGACACTGTGGTTGGCTCAAATAATGTTTTGCATTGGGGGCACTGAGATGCTCTCCCAAAATCAAAAGCGGCACATGCCATATTATTAGAGTCATCATTATCTTTATTTTGTTTATAGGCTTCGTGGGACTCTTGCTGTGCAGAGTTCGCCTGGTAATGAGCTTTATGTTTTTTGAATTGTGCTCTACCTCTGTTATTATTGCCTCTGTACTTATCATTGTTTCCACTATTATAACCGCTACTCGGGTTTGAATCATAGTTCCTTTGGTTACTATCATCATATTCATTATAATGAGTATCTCGGTAATTATGATCCTGTTGTCTCCATGAAGGAAAACTTGGATAGTTTCTAGAATGACTTCCTTTGCGAAAGTTCCTGTAATTATGACCACCCCTGAATCGAGGGCTGTCAGCTCTTCTCCAGGTATTCGAAGAAGAACCCTGAAATGATTGGTTACCTTGGTTCTGATAACTGTAATAGTTACCTTTTTTATTAAACCTATTTTGAGGTCCTTGGAATTTGTGAGAGTGATTAGGGTTGTATGGTGTTGCAGAAGCAACTGGCATACCTTCTTTAACCTTACTGTTGCTAATAGCTACGTCCGGATGTGCAGTGACGTATTGGGTACAATACTGTTCCATTTCTTTTAGAGACTTAGGTTTACGCTCATGTAAGAATTCGAGGAAAGGTTTATTTATACTTGACATAATCTTGTCTCTGAGTATCAAGTCCATAAGGGCTTCATAAGTCTTTTCTGTTTTGGATAGCTCAATCCAACGATCAAATGTAAGACGTGTCCTTGCAATGAATTCTGAGAATTCTACACCTGCCTCAGGCACCATTGTCTTAAACAACTTCCGATAACCCTCTTCAGACAACTGATACTTCTTTAATAAGGCTGCCCTAATAACATCATAGTTATCTTTGTCAGCCTCTTCAACCAAACTTAAACTAGTCAGAGAATCACCTTTCAGATTTTCTGATAACTGGTTAGCATATTGTGATTTGTCCACATTATGGGCTCGACAAGAGCGTTCAAATCTATTTAGCCAGAATGTTATGTCATCACTGGAAGGGTTGAACGCTGGTACCTTGACCTTGTAAGTAAAGGGTTTACCATTACCACCAGATGCTTGATTACCATCACTTATGTTTGTTAACTTTAACTTTTCTAACTCAAATGCTAAAAGTTCTTTTTGGTGTTCATGTTCTCTTATTGCTTTTTTCTCTTGAGCTTCAGCTTCTCTTTGTAATCTTTTCTCTTCTGCAGCAGCTTGTAATTTTTTTCTCTTCTGCAGCAGCTTCATCTTTTCTTTTCTCTTTTTCCATTTCCATCTGGAATCTTTTTTCATCAGTCTGTATCTGCAATTTCTTTTGTTCATCCTCTCTTTGTAATTTTTTTTCCTCAGCTTCTAATCTTTTCTCCTCAGCTGCTAATTTCTTTTCTTCAATCAATGCTTTTCTTTCTTCAGCAGCAGCAGCAACTTTTCTCTCTTCTGCAGCTAATGCTTTGTCATATTGAGCAACTGCCCATTCTTCTAATTGCTGACCAGTCTTATCAAGAGCCTTGCCTTGTGTGATAAAATAATCTAATGTAGACATCTTGTCTAATAAGATCAGTAATTTGCAAAAGTAAATAAATTCACTTTCTTAGTCTTAATCAAAGACCTTGTATGATAACTTTGTAACCTGTGGACAATAGTACTTAACTATCCCAATCACTGTGGGAAACAAGCCTTACAAAGGTCTTGTATAAATCCTATAATATAAGTGCAGTGCACCAGAAATAGTGTTTTATATCATCAACTGTGTACCTTTAGTAATAGCAATTAACTATCAGTTGATTCTTGTACATCAATTTATATGATCAACTATATTTTAAATAGTGTATGTCGATCAGGCACAAAACAAAACAGTTATACAGGAGAACATGAAAACATTTGCGGAAATGAAATAAATCAAATGGGAAAAACAATAAAAGATAAACCGCAAGAGGATAACAAATACAAATAACGCCACAGTATATAAATATAAATTGAGAATAGAACTGAAAGATAGAATAGGGTAGACCAACAAATTACAAACAAATCAAAACAAACTAAAGAACAGAGGAATATTACAAAAACAACAATGAGTACAGTCTTCACAGCTAACACTAATAGCAACAGCTGTCGCAGCAAATTTTCAATCAAGAAAATTGCACCTATAGAAACGCAAACATCAGACCCTCTATTACGTGGGATACTCTGTTGTGTGACACCGCCCAACCAAAACAACAACCCGCTGGATACAAACAAATATCACATATAAATATTTAAACATAAATACATAAATTCATAAATAGTATGGCAATATGATGTAAATAGAGTGTTGCAGAAAGCATGTGTTGTAAAGAAGGCTCAGTTACACTGCCTAATAGTACAGTACTGTGGTACTTTATTAAACAAATACTTCTGGTCTAATTATTTTAAATTCAACACAGAAATAGAAGCTCCATCGTTGATGTGAATGATAACAATCGATGTAGGACTTCTCAGTTCAATAACATTTCCTTTCGCAAACACTGTCAAATATTCTCCAGTCCTGATGTGTAATGTTCTATGTTTCAACCAAGCTTGCTGTGTAACACTGTCAGTTGTATGGCAAATGTCCAACGAACCAAATGTCAACAAACGCTGACCTAGTTACTGCATACTGTCGACAGGACAGGTCACGCTGACATCACTGTAGAGTTGTACTGTTGATGTATTTGTGTGTCGTAACAGACCCCAAGGAACGTCTGGTCTCAGTAGTTTACTTCTCAATATGGTCACTGTGCAGGTTGACCCAGGAAGCTGGCACACCAGTTGTTAAACTCATACTGGCCAGTAGTTGTTAAATCACGCTTTATTTGTTAAATGCCGTGAATGTCCACCAGTTGATAAATGTAGATGTTGGGACTGGTGTAGTAAAGTGTAACGATTGTCAACTCATTAAACCCAGCACAGTTTTGGTCATACAGGTCATCTTGTCCTGGAACGTGATGAGGCTCCGACAAGAATGTGAGTGTAGACAATGAGTGTGTATATGAATGTCAGTACGCGAATGGTAGAATGATTCGATAGAGTTGACAGGTTGGTAGTACATCACTCATACTCACACTGTTCGAATTCAAGAAGTACTGGAACTACGGTGGTCTTTTTATAACATTTAATGAGACGCACACTTGGACAGTACGTGTATGGTTACAGGAACAAATGTCGACATAGACAGCATAATGTTGATCACAGGAATATCATCTTAAGTTAGCATTCATAGTTCCATCATGTAAATCATCTGGCTTTACCGACTGGGTACGTCAGTCCATAACCAATATATAGGAAGGCTCCTAGACTTAACCTCGTCTAGCGAATATCCCTTCACATAAAGTTCAATATATATATTTTTCATAAAGATATAGGAATCCCAGACATGGGTTCTCACATGTAGCAGTGATCTCTTGGTTCATCGAGCGATAGTACAGGCATCCCTTTTTCTCACTCGATAAATACAAAGTATATGGATTTCAACATGGCTGTGCTTCTCTCGTGAGCTTCACTCACTATTGGATACAGACCAAAATTGGTCATTCGTTAAATGTCCTCATTTCTTCATAGCTTCTATCATAGAGGTAATTGAATAATATCATATAATCTAGTGCTGATACATAGGAATGTCATCTTCCTTTGAATAAATATTCTTTTCAAAAGTACCACTGTGCATCTGCTTATCGACAACGATGGCGAAGCCCAAGTTCATAATAAATTGTGGTTTTACCTTTCTATGCGAAATATAACTTTGCCATTCCTTGGCAAAAGAGAATAAACACTGGGGTAAAGTACATACAACATGTCTAAATGACTATCACTTTTCCCCATCTACTTATAGATCACTTTTCGGCGATAAGCCGGCTACAACAAAATTCGACATCCCGTCAGGATGACAGCCATGAATCACACCCCCTGCTAGCGATACTTTGTTTACAAAATATTTGCGAACATAATAAGTATATAAATGTATTATATTACAAGATAGTAAAGATTGCACTTTACAATAATCAATGACAACATACATCAGTTAGATACAGTTCAATGTGAGGACTCAACAATGTCTGCTCCTGGCACGTCCTTCACTTTTCCCAATAGCAGTATCTAACTTTGGCAGTGGGATTAAACATAATAATTCATAAAGCATTCTTACCACAAATGTCAAGAAATATAAACAAATGACGCTGACTTGCAAAGAAGTGGCCTCAGTTTCTTCTGCACTGTCCAGACTGTGAATACTTCTTTATTTAATTTTAAAATTAACACAGCTGATCTCAGCGTATTTGAATGAAAAGTTTTGTTCAACTGGCAATGAATAATGAAAGACTTTTGCTAATATTTATTAGCACTGGCCAATCGAAAGCTTGCGACTACCAGAATTCAAATGTAGTTTTTGAAAAACAAAAATAATTCCAAACAAAATCTGCGTCTGGTAGTCGATTGGCCAGCCTGCTTTAGTTATGCCAATACAAAAAGATGTTAGTTTTGGGTAACAATTTTCCTACCGCTCCCCTCTCCTCCTATACTCTTGTTACCCAAGCGAATTTGAATTTACCTCAATGCCTCTTTTCTAAGCTGCCGTCCCCACTAACGTTATGAAAAAAATAAGCAGGAACAACAGTCTGTCTGGTCGCGCGTCCGTAGACATTTAGTATTTTCTCAATAACTTGGCTAATACTTGGACTACCATATTATTTAAAACACATTCTTGCACAGTGGACTCTAAGCTATACTACCATATAATTTTTATGGTCAGTTTCATTATGGTTTAGATTTTCAATTTTGTCACGGTCAATCGTCAAATAAAAATTTTACACAAGACGGCCATCTTCCCCTCTCTCTCATCTCTCGCTAGCATGTATTTTCAAATAACTACTTGTTTTAGTGACGTTAGAAATACTACCGCGAGGAGGAAATAAAATTGTCTGCGTGTTTGCCTCTATTGGCTTTGCCGCAGCGTGTATATATGTAAGGCACAACGTGTCAAGCGAAGCGGGGTTTTGAGCGGCGGGTATTTGAATAGGCGTTAAATATTTGTATTGTCTCGTGTTACACTACCAAAAAATGTAAGGATTACTACTTATTACCAGCGTTAAAGTCAAAATATTACGTTAATTCAGACAGTAGTTTGGCGGCACACTTCCGCAAAATCGTTAATTATAAGTCTTGCCACAGTCTCTATCAGATCGGGCACAATGTTAAAAATGTACGTCACAAGGAAAGCGAGTAGGTTTAAGCGGTGGGATCGGTTCTAAGCCTTCCATGGCACAAAATTCAGCGCTATGCTGGCGTGTGAGAGGATCACAGTCGGACACAATCGGGCGGGTTTATTTATTATCATTTTATGACTAAAATCTTACTAAAATGAGCGATTATTCTCGCAGATTTTACTACAATTGCTGAGCAGTTTTCCATTCTTGTCTTTTATGAGGCAACTTGTTTGCTTGTATTTCCCTGTCAGCTTCTTTGTTATACAGTTCTCTCATATTTCCTTTGGCTGCAGCATCTTCTGCCTCTCTTGCCAACTCCTCAGTATACTTCCTCTTGTCTCTTTTGATACTTCTTTTAACTTATTTGTTTCCTTCTGTGTACACTTCTTGAGCCTTGGCTTTGGAACTTCTGGTTTTGCTTGTGTTTAAATCTGCTTTCTTGTTTTTTCTGTCTTTTATCTTATTGATGGTTTCTGTTGTTATCCATGCTTTTTGTTGTCGTTCCCTTTTCCCTAGTATTTCTTCACATGTCTCATTCCATACCATTTTGATTTGCTGCCAATAATCTTATGTATTCTCTACATCTTCCAGCTGTTGGAGCACTTGGAATTTGTTGGATATTGTGACCGCAAATTTGTCTCTTGTTTCTTGATTTCTTAGATGTCCTACATTAAATTGTTGTCTATAATTTTGCATTGTTGCATATCTCTTGAGTTTCATTTTTACTTTGGCTATCAGAAGCAGAAGTTTGAGAATAGTTCCCAATTTTCATTCATTATTCCTAGCCCCTGTTTTTCCATGACTTCTTCAAAGCCGGTGTTGGCTGTACCTATCTTTGCATTCATGTCACCCATCAAAATTGTGATGTCTCTTCTTTTTACTTTTTCCATAATTTCCTGTATCTAGTATAAAATGCTTTTTTCACAGACTCTTCTTTGTCATTAGTTGGTGCATAACATTGGATAACATTTACATTTATTTTATTTTTAGCTGTTTTAAAAGTAGCTGTTATTATTCTGGGTCCAACGGCTTCCCATTCAATGAGTGCTTTCTGTGCTTCTTTAGATAACATAAGAGCTACCCCTTCACTGTGGTGTGAACTTTCGTCTTCATGTCCTGAGGACAGCATCAATTCACCTGTGATGAGTTTCTTGTTGTCTACCCCCTTCCACTTTGTGTCACACAGTCCCAGAACCTCGATTTTATATTCCCTCATCTCTGCTGCTACTTGTGCCACTTTCCCTTGTTCGTTTAATGTCCGAACATTCCAGGTGCCAAATCTGGAAGTTCTCCTAGAAGAAAGAAGGTTAGTCAGTAACACAGACTCCTTTCGGCTTTCTCTGTGTTGCATCATACGTCTCCCTGCGAGAGGACATTCCCATGTCTTGGATGGCTGTGTTTTATTTTCTTTAATTGACTTGTCCATGTTTGTTGAAGTTTTTTATTATGCGATTATATCTTTTTTTTTTAAAAAGGGGTAGATAGCCTTTACTGGACAATCAAAGAGGTCTCGGGTCAGCCAAAAAAGTTAAAAAGCCCGGCTTGAACCTTCGAAGCACTTTCTATTGACGCTAATTTCTAATTTCAGAATTAGTCAGTGTGTTTTACATCACAATGGTTGTTACAGTTTTATAAACCAAAAAAAAATTGTCGTCTTGAAAACACCATCTTTGCAAGCGTGAAATGCAATCGCGGACGATACCTAAATTATAGTAAGAATATCTCTATGACGACCAGGGAATAGAATCCACAGAAAAATATTGGTGAGCTTTTGATAAAAGCATTAGCAGTTATTGTTTCATGCCTACACATAATGTTTAAAAAAACTATTACTTCTTTGCGTTCTTTCTTTTTTTTCTTGTATATTTAATGTTTAAACCCTGGACTGTAACAGATGTAATTAATTATTGATTCCCAAATGCAGTTGACGCAGTGCACTATGGTCTACTGGCACGTTCTGCTTTCTTAAAATATATTTTTTGCCCCTCTGTCGATAATCGTCTGGTCATCCTCTGTTTTTGGTCATAAATAGTAAAAGATGGTTAGGGAACAGTATATCATCAGATGAGCTTCACATGCCTCCGGCCATCTGCCATCTCGGCAATGAGCCTACGATGCTCAAAGCAACTTGTGGTTATAATTATGTTGTTTAGGCTGACTTTATTCTTAGTTGTGTATCTTATTTACAGCAGAGTGCAGTGCTTATTAATGTGATATAATTTGTGCGCTCTCTTCTCCTCTCCGGCAGTATTGAACTACATTTGTTGTGCGTACTGAATTAGGTGCATTATTCTTGTGTTAGCACTCTTTTTTCCCCTGCTGTTATTGTTCATGTGTCACGCTTCGATGTATGACATGGCCAGACAAGAGTATCGCTCATCCCTGAGAAATTACTTGAGTCCCTAAAACGTGATAATACCACCTTGACTCCATGTAAATGCGAGCACGAAGTGTTTGCTAAGATTGCATAAGTACTTCCGACTAGACAGGAAAAATGTAATAAGTTGTAACGTAAACGGGACCGAAGACGCAGCAAAAGAGATGAATGCAATCAGCGACTCATAGCTTGACTGCTTGCGTCAGGGTCAGCGAACCAGAGCTGACCAAGACCCTACTCCACCTCCAAGTGTGGGTCCTGGAAACCGGCTGCTTCAGTGCAGTCTGGACGAGAGAGTAGGGATCGAAGAGGGAAGGCAAACATGGTCCCAAAAAATGTCGTGCGGAAGTCGAATGTGTCGGGCCGAAAGGAGCAAATATCGCAGCTTCGCTGCAAACGGCGACACGAAGCAACCAACGCCCTTTTCAGGACGAACGAGGAACAAGAAGTAACGTAAACAGGGCCAAGAATAGTCGGATGTAGCAACTCCATATATGGAGAATGGTTGTTTGAAATTTTCAAACGCATGAGTCATACATAGTACTGCATGAGGAAACGTTCTCATAATAGGAACTTTGAATGTCGTGGCTGACATTTGAGACGCCAATAAACAACCACGTGATTGGAAGATTTGTCGGAGCGCCATGCTGGAAGCGTGGGCCGAGAGCTACGACATACCGTAGAACATCTAGTATACGACACTGCATTTCTGAAATCGTCAAAGTAGACAGCTCTAACCTTGCCACACACACACACACACAAAAGAGTCAGAATTCTGAATTTTTAGGAACGGAAAAACGCATTTGAGCATCTTTTATCCACTGGAAAAGAAAACTCGCCAATATTAATACGGAACCGGACTCCCACAGAAACAACTCACAAGTCACAGAGGAATTCTAGAATGAGAAATATTATCCCAGGCGTGTGTTCGAGGAATCTGTTAAGTTGCCAAGACTATTTACCTGAGCAAGACGTCTAAGATTTGCCTCGTTACTAGGGTGAGTTATACATATTTTTATATTTTGAATTTTACTGCTTTCTACTAGCTAGGAGTGTTAAAGATTCATACTAGGCTGGCAACCTCATCATTGAAAAGGATACCTTCATGAACCACCACAGCAAGCGCTTGTGATTGCTTCCTGCTAGTTCTCACTGAAGAACCAAAAGCAGAGGTAATCCCAGATTCCAAATAGAGAAAGGAAGTGGACGATGATGACATCATTATATGTATATATATATATATATATATATATATATATATATATATATATATATATATATATATATATATATATATATATATATATATATATATATATATATATGTATATATATATATATATTATCATTTGTAATGAGTTGCATGTTTGTTTAAAGTTGTTCCTTCAGGCACAAGCCACTTGCCGCTGTCGAGTTGGAATTGTTTCATTTCATTAACTAAAAGAATGGTGATTAATTTTCACATCCCCTGAGTTATGTGATATACCTTTATGGAGAGTACAAATTCTGATTTAAAAAATCGGTGACGGACAGCGGGGACAGGTACCTGATCTAAATCAGGAAAACAAATACTTAGCAGCGAAATGTGTTCTTTTATTCCTTCTAAAGTTGGTGGTACGGATTGGAGAGACCATTTGAGATTCTACTCACGTTACCAGCTGTACTAGTCTGTGGTTCGAAGCTTGAGATCGACACGTGAAACCTAGATCCCACGAGTGGTGAAGATCCCTGCCTTGACCGGAAGCGGTTACCTCCAGAATCCTTTTAGACGTGCCATGGCCAAAGAGACGAAGTAATGGCACCAGCAGCACCAACATGTCAGCAATTTGGAAGCTAAGTTATAAGTTTAGAAGGCCACCTGAAAAGACTATATTTTCATCTCCCAAACCGAGATCTATGATGAACTATAATTTCTCATAATTACCATGTCATTTTTATTTACATTTGTTTTAAAGTAACTGAGCATTAAATTTGTATATGTTGATTTTGACAAATTCATAATTGAATTAATCATTACAGAGAGAAAGGCATATGTATGATCCAGAACCTCTAGTATATATTCATTAATACATATACATATCTATATCGAGCTAATAAAAGGAATTTCGCTGAATTAAATCAGCTGGGGGCTTGAACGAGCAAATGATTTATATCCATCTTCACAAAAGGCGGTGGGTCAGATACAAAGTTAACGTGCTAAGACTAATTCAGCATTGTTCATGACTTCTGAAATATCTTGTGATAAGTCCCTCGAGGTAGAAGTATCATTACCCTTTTGTCTACGACTCTGCCAAGAGTAATCATGTGCGAAGGTAGACACCTTTGAAGACCTACATTAAATACTCTAGATTTTGGCCACTGTTGTACCACAACTGCAGAGCAAGGGGAGGCAACCCATGACAATTAACTTTTTTGACATCCCGCACAATTGTATGGCATCTTATGAAGCTTCGCACCCCTTTACTGTATTTTAAGAAGCCCAGCACCCCTTTAAAGCATCTTAAGAAGCCCAGAACCCAGTTACAGCATTTTAAGAAGCCTCGCACCCCTTTATCTTTCAGCTCTTAAAATGTGCCAACAATGAGAAAAAGATGTAACGGTGTATTTTCCGAGAATGTTATTTAACAAATGTGACTAAGTCTCGGTATCTAATTCACGTTGTCAGTGTTATGTTTGGTACATGTACATTTGAGTTGTGTGTATAGTCTAGTGTTTATGATACTTCACCTTCTCAATAATCCGGCATAACTCGCACCCCAAGAAGGTTGGCCTCGCACCCCAAGAAGGTTGGCCTCGCACCCCAAGAAGGTTGGCCTCGCACCCCAAGAAGGTTGGCCTCGCACCCCAAGAAGGTTGACCTCGTACCCCAGGGGGTGCACGTACCCCTGTTTAAAAAGCGCTTTCATGGTGTTATCGACAGTTACTGTCCAGTGTTTAAATGACGTGTACTATCTACGTACGATTTTCGTGTTTGCTTTTAAGTTGATTATTTAAATTACTAGCAATAACCCGTCAACATTGACAGGTTATTAATGATAGTGTGTATTTTCTGTTGCATGTATTACAGACGGTACTATCACTAATGTGGTCATTTCATTGCAAGCGACTGTCATTAGATATTTGTAGTGAAAATTATATGGATGTATTAAATATGAAGACATGGAGTAAACTTGCCTAAATGACATGTGGAACAGTGATAATGATCTAATGGACCGTAAATTGACTAAATAACTAACATTTCTTTTATGACAACATTTCTCGTAATTGTTCGTGCATCTTGTAAAATCTTGCCCTGGTCGACTTACTGCCTCTGAGAAGCCATGGTCGACTTACTACCTTTGAGAACAACGTTTGAAGTTTGACGAAACTCCAGTTCATGTACTGTTTATCAATTGTGTTGTTGGCTTTTTTCCATAATCAAACAGTTCATGCACACCTTCATTTGCGCACTTTTTCTATTTTCGGGAGAGTACATACAAGGAGAAACAATTCAATTATTGTCTAACTTTCAACCACAGTTGCACCCCCTTAGCTGTGGTTGAAAGTTAATGTACTCTCTCGAAAATAGTTAAAGTGCGCAAAGGACGGTGTGCAAAATGCGACTGACCGACCGACCGTCCGAAGTACTTACGGAGGCAATTATGGTATTTGATGTTCATTTTATTTTTGCAAGTGTTAGTGCTTTATATGTTCTTCAACAGTGAAAGTAAAGTATTTTGTTATGCTCGCTCTGTTTCATGTGGTAGAACATCTCAGCGAAAGGTGGAATCAACGAACATCTCAGCGGAAAGTCGAATCAACGAACATCTTAGCGAAAGGTCGAATCAACGATCAACTCAAATTCTAACATAAGACGTAACTAAATATTAAAAAAAGGAGTTCTGGTTATCTCGACCCTCTCTTCCCCCCACAGCCTCTCACAACGTCCGGTTAGACTTACTGCCAGAGAAATGGCAAGCAAATATTTGTCCTTGCATTGGCGTATCCTGCTTCGAGTGGGACACTCAGACATTTGTAAATCACTTAGGAAAGTACATTTTGATGACGCCTCTGCTGGAGAAATGATTATGATTGTAGATCTTATTAATAATGATTCGTACGGTTTCTTTCGTTCCGACCAAAAAAAAGAATGTATCTTTTGTTGAAAGAAATGTTATCATAAATGTGTTTGCAATGCAAACAGCAATTATTCGGCAGGGGCAAGGCGCAGTTCAATGTATTCTTCTTCTTCTTTGATCCTTAGCCGCCGACCGTCAAAGCAGTCATTGGCCATCACGAGTAGTGGCGTCTTGTAGGGCAACAACAAATTGATTCCACTTTGCTCGGTCGGCGGCCATCCTTCGTACAGTGCCCCAACTCTGGTTCATTCTTTGTATCTCAGCCTCCACAGTCCTCCGCCAGGTTGTTTTTGGTCGGCCTCTCTTTCGTTTTCCTTCAGGGGTCCAAAGCATAGCTGTTCTTGTGATGGCATCGGGGTCTCTTCTGAGGACATGGCCAACCCAGCTCCAGCGTCTGCCAGCTATAGTTCAATGTACACGTTTCTGTATATACATATACATACGTGAACGAATGTTTACAGCGAAATATTAAAGAGAGCTACAGAAACCGGTTGTTGGGATTGTGACAGAAAACAGAAATAAGGCATTAGATCAGTAAAGGCCTTAATAACAAGAAGGCAAATGTAATAATCATCTTGAAGAAACATAATTTTCCATAATAATAACAGTAATAGTAGCCCAGTTAGTCATAAATGACTATGAGAATGTGTCCCTGTGGTGACAACCATCAGCTGCTTATTTTTCTGGTGTTTTATTCGAAGTTTTCTCCTCTCTTCTGCTTGTTGTGAGAGCTTCATTTCGCCCAATCTGAGGTGGCGCCGTAGATAGCATCGCCACTTGGTGCGATTGGCAGCTTCATCCTCCCAGGTTACTGGATTTATGCCCAGTGCCTTCATGTCTCTCTTGCACACATCTTTGAACCTCAGCTGCGGTCGCCCAAGTTTCCATATTGTTCCATGACAGTGAATAGAGAAGTACTGAAGAAAGTTCCTCGATTACAATATTTATGCAGAATAATACGAACTAGACAAAAGATACATCGCAGATATAAGTAATACCCCAGCTAAACCAACAACGTCATGTGCACATAATCTTGATCAATTTTAGTAGGAGATTTCTTTGGTGTTGCACAAAGCTAACCCTATCGCGTGGAAGCAAGTAATGGATAATCATTAAACTGAAAAGAAAACTTTTTTGAAGGCTACAGAGACGTGGTATTGCAGAAAATTGGTAGAAAACCGTGGTCGGCTAATAAGAGTAATGATTATGTCCTGAAGGAAGCCAATGTGCAACAGATAGCTTATTACACATATTACATAGAGGTAATCCACGTTCTATGAGTATGTGACACGGGGAATACAGGACTATTAATTTTAAAAAAAGATATAGAGGCTATACCACTCTACCTTTGTTCCAAAGGGATCGGAGTGGCTAAGAGGTATGGCGCCCGCCTCGAATTCTAAAGGTACCGGGTTCGATTCCCAGTAGAGGGAATGTAATTTATGGACATTTTTGGTCTCAGAAGCAGTGGTCTAAATAATGTCATACTACCCCTGGTGTCATGGGTTGTGAGACCGGATGCCTTGCCTTCTAGGATAAGGGCAAAAAATAGGAGGTCCCGTGTGCAAGTTGTGTACGTTAAACATGCCTTGGCATTTGGAAATCGTAAAGAGTAGGCCATGCGGCCACTGCCCTCGCTAAATTAAAAAAATTATAAACCTACCCACTACAAATATATTTATAGAACGCGTGATTCCTATATACACACATTGGGATTCTCGTCGGTGCTACGGAGTTCGTGCACTGTGCTGAGATTCTTTTTGTGTGATCTAAGGAAGGAGATCGGAGCACTGATGGAGTTGTCCGTGTGCAATGAAGATAGTCCTTAAAACTAAACTAAACCAAACCTGTGCTCCAGTCATGACTTATAAATGTAAGTCAAGAGCAATGACTACAACCCACAAAAGCCAGCTCCAAACCTCAGAAATGAGGTATCTATGGAAAAGGGTGAAGTAACCAGGAGAGACATGGTCCGCAACCAGACGATACTTCATGGCCTCAAAAACCAGCCCCTGAAGACCAGAGTGGAGGAGTCCTTTGTGCGATGATTTGGCCATGTCTGCGGAATAGGAGAAGATCGGGTACCAAGACAAATATGAGAAAATAAGAGCCAGGGATCTAGACTTCCAGGACGACCCAGAATCTGAAGGGAGGACAAAATCAGACAATCTGTAAAGGACCGAGGACTAGATTGGAACCAGACAGCTGATAGAATAGTATGGTTCTCTCTCTCTCCCTCTCTCTCTCTCTCTCTCTCTCTCTCTCTCTCTGGCAAACCTCTACACCCCAGGTTAGAAGAGGAACGACTAAGTAAGATCTGGAGGATGGCAAGAAAAGAATATCTGGTCATTTTAATTCGATGGCATGCAAACAGTCGCATGATTATCACACACGCATTTGGTACAAGAAGATATGATGAGACATGGTCATCTACTCTAGTCGGCATAGTACTTGAAGAAAACAAAGGAAACTTAATTCTATATCGGGAAAATGCTGCGTTTATTTACGTTATCATGTGCGTCTGGAAAAAAAAACGAAACGTACAATTTTATGTATGACACCGTGTCAACAAATTCTCAGGAAAATCATGTTTTCCAAACCAAACATACCTTACAACTGCCCATGTGAGAGATACTTAAAGGCCAAAGTCTCCGACTATCCGGAAACAGGTCAGAATTCAATTTCTCCTTTTCTTATGCAGTCTGTCTGCACGCGAGGGATAGCTGGACTATAAAGTAATTATCAAAGTGAAGACTCACCACGCAACATTTCTGCGCATCAGTGATTAGTTCCGGAACTGATATGGCTACTAATTGTCTAGGGGTTTCAAGCCGGACTCGGCGAGCCCTAATGTTGGTTTTTATCTTGAAATAGCGGGTGGGTTTCTGGGTAAAAGGACCAGTGACCTAGACAACCAAAGAGTTAAAATAAAGTAAAGACCCACGCAGTGTCTAAGTGAAAAATTGACACGTCAGAGAGCAGTATAAAAGCGTCCATATATTATATATTTTCCATACAATGGTTGTGGAGCGAAAAAAAATATTTCAGTGTTGATTAATTGTTTTCAGTCCGGGACAAATATGATAGCCTGTTGCGCCGTTATGTTGTTTGTCTTTAATATGTTTTTTTTTAATCCTTGATCCACGTTCTTCTGTGTCCGTCTCCACTCGTGGTTCCTTTTGTTCTTAGATTATTACATCAGTCGATGAACGAAGAATCTACAGCTTTTCATTAACTGGTAGTTGCTTAGATCAGAAGGATTGAAGTAGTGTGGCAAGATCACGAATGTAGATTTGAAGACACGAAACAGACAAGTCCGTAAAAAGCATTCAACAAACTTATGCTATGTCTTCCTGTCACGTGCCATCAGGTCAAGGTCTGTCCATCTTTCTTCATTCCTTTCATGACCGTCTCCAGTTCTCTGTTCTTTGTGATCTTCTATGCTCCTCTTCCTCTCTTACATTGGAAGTTCAAGAAAAACGACTTTCTGGTAATAAGATCAACATGTTTCCTATGATTTGTGCCCTATTCATCGTCAGCATCTTCTTCTCATATTCCACTGGAACTTGTCGGGTTCTTGTCAGCAGTTCAACATTAGTGATCTTGTTATACCACTTCAATACTTCTATTCTACGCTTTGGTTTAACTTCAGGTCAAATATGTCTGACAAATGTTTGTGATATGCGTTTTTTAACCTGCTTTGCTGCATTTTTCCAATGTTATTGATTCTGTGCAAGCCAGAAGGTTCATGTGAGGTGGTAACCTCTTTTTTCATGCAACAATTGATGTCTATACGTTATGTATATGGGAGCATATTATTGAGAAGTTCAGCTAACGCCATTATCAGCCATCTTGGCTTGCAAACTTCTGTTCACAAAAAAGATGACGTGAAATGTCTTCGCCTATTTTCACAATAATGGCGCCCTCAACACATTTTTTTCAATTTTAAACCCACGTTTTGCAACCTCTCAATTAGTATTTTCATTTTGTCTTGCTAATGTATTACTTATAACATGTTAATTGAAATTTGTTTCGTTAAGAGTTAGAATTGTAAAATGTACGTCTCGAAGATCCAGCTGTATCTTTTAAGTGATATCGAACTTTGCTATCCGTTAAAAGTTGAACTAATGATTTTATATTTAACCGTTTCTAATACACGGGCCATATGACGTGCCACGAGATAGTGCTTTATTCTCAAACAGCCCGGCCTCTGCGACCGTTTATTTATTTTCAGGTGTCCTCATGTCTGTCCGTGTAGTTACAAGTACTTCCCGAGGGTCTCTGAGCAGATAAAGAAATTATGTGAGTGCACACTCTCACGCATGTCGTACAAGGCCTCTAATGTGGGGCTGTGCATTTGGTTGATAATCTCATCGTGTGAAACAAGTTGCCACAGGAACCCCCTACTGCAGGAGCATGTGAATGCTTGGTGCAGGCTTCCTGCAAGGGAACCATCTACAGTGGTGGCTCGATGCACCGTATGGAGCACAAAGTAAAATGCTGATCATGATAATGATGATGATGTCTACGTTTTACGCGATATAAAATAAACGTATTGGTTACGTATACGCTTTACTTACTTACTTACTTGGTCGGTCCTCTTCTGCCAAGGAAGTGTAGAGGTTTGGAAGAGAAAGCATCATACTATCCTATCGGTTATCTTCCTCCTGGCCTGGCTCTCCTTCAGAGATTGTCTAATGTTGTCCTCTCACCGGACTCTGAGTCGTCCTGGAGGTCAGGATCTCTGGCTCTTAGTTTCCCATACTTGTCGTTGTAGCCGGTCTTCTCCCATTCTGCAGACATGGCTAAACCATCTTAGTTGAGACGGTTCTACTTGAGTCTGCAGGGGTTGAGTTTTTAGGCCATGACGTATCGTATGCCTTACAATATTTATCTCACTGAGAAATTAATATATTCCGAGCTCCCTTCATGCCTTTCGTCAGTTCTCTTCTCCATGAGTTATTTGGTCATCCTTTACCTTTCTTGCTCTGAGGATTCCAAAAGAAGGACTAACTGCTATTGCTATCAACAAGATTTATCGGTACGTGTCCTATCCATCTCCAGCGTCGTCTTCTCATCTCTTGTTCCACTTCCGCTTCTCTGGTTCTTTGTGGCAGGGCAGTTACTTGTGCGCAGGTCACGGCGCCAATTAGTATGTTATGTGGCAGGCCAGGTTACGGCATCAATTAGTTATATTGGTTGTTATATTCAATTAGAGTTAATCCTTCTTCATATGTTGTGGTTCAAGTGCTAACTGGCCTTTCGCCAGAGATGGTAATACTTGACCTTTACTCATTTTTCTTCTTCTTTCCAGGTTTGTTCTTCCCTTTAAATTTGGTGATAAGCAAAACAATTTCAGCACAACAACGTATATCCAAAAGAAATTACTGTAAATTTCCACAAACAGCAATTCAGTAGAAAATTATTTTAAAGTTTATTGATGTCATTAGACAAACACTGTAAATTTCACAAAATGATTGTTGTTTATCCAAAATGAAAAATATATAATCAAACTGAATAATATACACACTTGTCTACTCAAAAAAATACTTGTCTTGATATCCTCAAAGACGAAGTTCACCTAACGCTATCTAAAACAAAATCCTCTAGTCTAAAATCATGGAATCCTTGGAATCATAAATCCTGAAATCATCCTTATCGCCCACATCTCTCCTTTTTATACTGTTCCTGTCTTTTTTCCCGCCTTTTTCCACACGTCCCATTCTTTTTTCCACACGTTACAATTTCTGCACACGTCTTTCTGTTTTCGACATTTTGCACACGACTTTCTGTTATTTCGACTTTTTTCACATGTGTGATCTTTTCCAACTTAACAATTGGATTAAAGAAAAAAACCAGATCACACAAACATTCATTTCCCACTTTCCGCGCATAAAACCCATTCATTATTATTATCTGGGACTGACCTACGTTTGCCTTCTCAGAGCAGTGACTGCCAACTGAACTTTGAATGATACTGCGTTTTGTGTAAAAACGTCTTATTTGCTTTTGAGGTCTGTCATTCTTATATGTAGCATATTATAGCACGTATAAATGCTTAGCGTGGAAGTAGTAGGGATAATGCTAGCGTGGAAGGCCATGCGGTCACATCTTGTCATTAGTTCTACATGAGTGATCTTGTCACACCCCTTTAATCCTTCTATTCTAAGCAAGCTCTCATTAATGAAAGTCTGCAGCTTTTTGGTTGTTTTACTGTCCATGTTTCAGAGTCACACACTTATTTTGGTGCAGCCTAAAGTTGCCAAGGACAGAACCGGTTAAAGGACTGTGTTAGGGACGGGTGAACAATGCATCTGCAGACGTGAATACTCGGAGTTCTTACTAGGAGGTCAAGGATAGATTATATCTGAATATGCCAGATGAGAACCGAGGGCTTTAAGGAAAGAATACAGTTTAGATCCAGTAGATGGGACCAGGCTTTGGAGTAGGAGATAAATCTAATATTAGAGATTATAGAATATGATTTTATCTACGCATAGTAGCATAGTATACGATGATGTGTTGATCAATGAAAACGTGTTAATCAATAAAAAAAAGTGCAAGACGGAATAACTTAAATCCATTTAGAAGGAAGTTCGTTTTTAAAAATGGATCTTTTAATTTGTTTTTCCTCTTTATTTCTTGACGACGGTGATGATAGTGCAACATTTGTATTTTTATGAGCTTGAACCAGTTCATCACATGACATGAATATCACAATATATAATCTTTACGTGACATGAATATCACAGTATATAATCTTTACGTGACATGAATACCACAGTATATAATCTTTACGTGACATGACTATCACAGCATATAGTCTTTACGTGACATCAATATCAAAGTATACAATCTTTACGTGACATGAGTATCAGAGTATATAATCTGTAGGTGACATGAGTATCAAAGTATATAATCTTTACGTGACATGAGTATCACAGCATATAGTCTTTACGTGACATAAATATCACAGTAAATAATCTTTACGTGACATGAGTATCACGTTATATAATCTTTATGTGATATGAGTATCACAGTACATAATCTTTACGTGACATGAATATCACAGTACATAATTTTTACGTGACTTGAATATCACATTATAAAATCTTACTTGGCGTGATTATCACAGTACATAATTTGTACGTGACATGAATATCACTGAATATAATATTTATGTGACATGAGAATATCACAGTATATGATCTTTACATTACACGAATATCACATTATATAACCTTTACGTGACATGAATATCACATTATATAATCTTTACATAACATAAATATCGCAGTACATAATTTAAACTTAACATGACTATTAAATAATATATGAACATGTGATATATCACGCGGCTGATTATTATATAACATGAGAATCAATTGGAAACACAGACGAATTCAAATGTCAAGTAAGTTCTAATTGTCTGGCTCTGAAACATGGAGAACAGAAAAAAATAATCAACAACCAAACAGCCACAGACTTTCAAAAATGGATGCTTGCGTACAATAGAAGGTTTGAAGTGGTGTGACAAGATCACTAATGTGGAACTGATGACAAGAACCAGAAACGTGCCAGTGGAACTGATGACAAGAACCAGAAAAGTGCCAGTGGAACTGATGACAAGAACCAGAAAAGTGCCAGTGGAACTGATGACAAGAACCAGAAAAGTGCCAGTGGAACTGATGACAAGAACCAGAAACGTGCCAGTGGAACTGATGACAAGAACCAGAAAAGTGCCAGTGGAACTGATGACAAGAACCAGAAACGTGCCAGTGGAACTGATGACAAGAACCAGAAAAGTGCCAGTGGAACTGATGACAAGAACCAGAAAAGTGCCAGTGGAACTGATGACAAGAACCAGAAAAGTGCCAGTGGAACTGATGACAAGAACCAGAAAAGTGCCAGTGGAACTGATGACAAGAATAAGAAAAGTGCCAGTGGAATTGATGACAAGAATAAGAAAAGTGCTAGTGGAACTGATGACAAGAACCAGAAAAGGGCCAGTGGAACTGATGACAAGAAACAGAAAAATGCCAGTGGAACTGATGACAAGAACCAGAAAAGTGCCAGTGGAACTGATGACAAGAACCAGAAAAGTGCCAGTGGAGCAAGAGATGGGAATAAGACACTCGCGATGGGTTGGACACACACTGAGGACACCTGTCGATATAATTATCTGGCAGTACCTGTTCTGGAATCCACAGGGCGAGAGATGTAAAGGAAGACCAAAGAACATATGGAAAAAAGAACTGGAGACAAATATGAAGGGCATAAAGAAGGTATAGACTACTTGAGCTGATGGCACGAGACACGAAGACTCACCACACGTTTGTTGAAGGCCTATGTTCCTTGGGGAGGTGAAAGGTGATGATAACACGAACCATCACATAGCATGGCGTGAACGTCACATGACAACAGTATCTCATGACATAAACATCACATAATGTAATTACCACACAGCATAAACATCTCACATCATGATCAGCAACATACATAACAGACATCAAACAGCAGGAATATCACATAACATAAGCATCACTGTACGTGGCAAGAACATCATACGCACAACATAAACATAGTATGATGTAAACATCAATAAACATCACATGACATGAGCAGCACGTGTCAAAAACATCACATGACAAAAATATCACACCATATGATTATGAACATCACACGATATGAACAGTGCCAATGCACACACCAGAAAAAAGGGACATCATATTAAGGAACATCCCATAACATGAACAACGCATATAACAAACATCATATGGTGCATGTTTTATTAAGCTAATACAACAATAACAATTATAACAGGCAAGCTGGGATACATTGCTATGAATATTAATCTTACATTAGCAAAAGAAAATGATAACATTGCAATGATAGATGCCCCCAGGATTCACCGAAAGGGGGGAAGATGATGAATCCACAGACGCCTCATTGGAATCCACCAGACCCGTTAGACGGACTTCGAGCTCTGAACAACGGCTGGAATTTCCATGTGCCTGTGGTAGGGAATTCTCTACTCAGAGAGTAATGAAAATCCACAGAACGAAAAAGGGGTGTGGGAGGTCATCAGGGATAGATCAACAGCGCTCTGTCCCGACGGATAAGACGTTAGAAGAACGTAGCCAGGAGTCAATCCACAGTGCTGAGTACATTCAAGTTGATCTGCCAGATGATGATCTCACACACATCTTGGACGGGAAGAGAGATACAATCACGTTTCCACCTGCCTGTACAAAAGGGCTCTGGGAACAGCTGGACGAAGCCTTGGCAAAAGAGTTGGATAACAACCTGAAGCAGATAACTTTGGAGAAGAAGCTGGAAATCTTCGGCGACATAATACATCTGCACTGTCGCAAAGTGTTCGGAGTGAGAGAGGCAAGGGAAAGTAACCCACCACGAAAAAGTAGAAGACACATTAAAATAGAAGAAATCAGGAAACAGAAGAAGCATGCCCGAAAACTGTTCAAGAACGCAGTTGCCACAGAGAAGGAAGGATTACGACAAGTTTGGGAGCACCTGAAAGGCCAACATAATGCCCTTTGTAGAGCAGAAAGGTTGTGCAGGAAGAGAAGGAAGACTCGAAGGGATAGGGAAAGATTCTTTAGGGAGCCCTTCAAGTTTGCCAAAGAAATGTTTGAGCAGCCACGGTCGGGTATGCTAAACATCAGGAAAGAAGACCTGGAAGAACACCTTAGAATGACATATTCAGATGGTCGCAAAGATGAGCCGCTCAGCAGCATGGCAAGCCTTAAATGGCCGAGTAATCCAGGAGCTGAATTTAACACCAAGCCCCCAACAGTGCAAGAGGTAGAAAGCATTGTCCAGAAAGCTCGGTGCAAGTCAGCTCCAGGTCCTAATGGTATTCCATATGTGGTGTATAAGAGATGCCCTGAGGTGCTCAAAAACAAATTTCCACATACATCAGTCAGTTCAGGCCAGTCTCACAACTCAATGTGGAAGGGAAGATATTCTTCTCAGTGATGGCGAAAAGACTCACTACATACCTCATGGCAAATGGGTACATTGACACTACCATTCCGAAAGGGGTATCCCAGGTACACCAGGATGTCTAGAGCATGCCACAATGATCTGGGAAGCAATCCAAAAGGCAAAGTCTGACAGAACAAACCTCCATGTAATCTTGTTGAATTTAGCAAATGCTTATGGATCCGTTCCACACCAGATGTTGTGGCAGTCCCTAGAAATGTATCATGTTCTACAAGAGATTGCAGCAATGCTGAAGCTGTATTTCGCAGGGTTTTCTGTCAGATTTTCAACCAGAGAGTACACAACGAAGTGGATTGGCCTTGAAGTTGGAATTGCGATGGGATGTACCATCTCTCCGATACTATTTGTGATGGCTATGCATGTAATCCTCAATGCGGCTGAAGGAATGGCTATAGGTCCAAAGCTCGGTGGAATGTGTTACGTGCCACCGCTCAAAGCATTCATGGATGACACAACAATTCTGACATCAGATGAACATCAGGCCCGGAGGATGTTAGCACGCCTGGATGAACTAGTCAGCTGATGCAGAATGAGCTTCAAACCCAAGAAGTCGAGAAGCCTATCAGCCAGGAAAGGGAAGATTGCAGAGGTCATATTCACGGTTTCCAACCAAAGAATCCCTACTGTCATTGAGGAACCTGTTAAAAGTCTTGGCAGGGTGTACGATGCCTCATTAAAAGACTAGAAAGCAGTGCAACAGACAATAAAAATGGCAGACAGAGGACTACAGATCATAGACCAAAGCAGACTCCTGGCAAAGTTCAAATTGTGGTGCCTCCAGTTCATGTTGATACCGAAGTTGCTGTGGCCACTGCGTATATATGAAATAAGCACAAGTAAAGTGTAAGCTATAGAGCAGAAGGTCAACAAGTTCATGAGAAAATGGCTTTCAGATGTAGCACTGTACTGCAAAAAATCAAAACTTCTGCTTCCCTTCAAGTCAGTTGTTGAAGAGTACAAAGTTGGAAAGGCAAGGCTTGCAATGATGCTACGCGAGTCAGCTGATGACTTGGTTAAGTCCATTCACTGAAAACGGGAAGGAAGTGGAGAGTGGAAGAAGCTGTTGATGCTGCCCAAGAGTCACTCAAACTGAGGGAGGTAATCGGATACACACAAACGAATAGACGGGAATTTGGTCATGGAGACATCCGCTGGTGGTCCAAGGCATCAAGCAGGGAGCGCAGAGACATGGTAGTTCAAGAGATACGAGGAGCTGAGAATGATAAGAGGTTGCAAAAAGCAGTGCAGCAGGTCCAACAAGGCCAATGCACAACATGGGAAGGAGCCCTGCAGAGGTCCTTGACATGGAATGATATATGGCATATGGCACCCCTTAGGCTCAGCTTCGTCGTTAAATCAATGTATGACCTGCTGCCGTCGGCCACCAACCTTGTGAAATGGGGAAAGTCGGATTATGAGCAGTGCCCCCTGTGCCAGGGGAAGCAGACACTTGAACACGTGCTCTCAGCTTGTAAGGTGTCATTAGGGCAAGGGCGATACACTTGGCGCCATAACAAAGTGCTAAATGAGCTTGCTGCGACAATAGATCTGGCAAGGATGAAGGCGAATAGCAAACCCAGGCCGAACATCGCAAATACATACTTTCTGAGGGCAGGAAAGTCAGTATACCCCAAACCGAGTAAACCTGGTAGCAGTTTACCATCTCTTCTTGACTGTGCAAACGACTGGGAGATGGCGGTTGACCTACCTCGACGAGGGGCATATCCAGAGAGTATCAGAAAATCGCGGAGACGGCCGGATGTAGTGCTTCATTCTTCAGCAACGCTTCAGGTCATACTGATTGAACTGACCGTGCCATTTGAATCCAGATTAGACGAGCAATATTCGTTCAAAGCGGCCAAGTATAGTGATCTGGCCGCGGATCTGAGACACGATGGGTTCACTGCAAGGGTCATGGCTGTTGAAGTGGGCGCAAGAGGGCTTGTGGCTGCATCAGTGTATGATTTATTGAAACTGTTGGGGCTGAGGGGACAGTCGAGAACAAGGGCACTGAAGAGGCTTAGTGAAACTGCCGAAAAGGCATCAGGCTGGCTGTGGAACAACCGCAATTGGCAATGGAAATCGTGACAATAAACGCTGCGGTACAGAAAACACCAAAATTTTTCTAAGTCCACAATACGTTGAGTTTTTTTGGTGTACTAGTGTCAGAACAAGACTACTTACACTATGGATTTATTAATGCTTTCACACCCTTGGCTCTAACCACTAGGGGACGACCATAGCATACAGTAGCTGACATGAATAATACAATAACGCCTAGAACAGTAATATCCCTTTAATGAGTACGGTCCACACACAGAAAGCCATACACGGTTCTCACTACGCATGAAATGCAAAAACACAATGCCAATAACTTGCCAACAAACTGCAGCACAATATAATATCGAAATAACCATGGATAACACCCAAACGATGGCTACAGTGATTATCGCTCACAGGCGATTTCCATGACTGAAACATCGTCATACATGACTGCGCTAATATTATCAGAACTATCATCCAGGCGAAAAATCACTAGACACCACAATATCAATCTAGTGCACAATCGACTACTCCTGAACGTATACAACGGCAAGAAATATGAACAAACTGGCATCCATATACTTCCCAGCACAACTGCTGACAAAGGCAACCAAAACTTCCTTCATCGGACGGCGGACATAGCAAGAAAATCAATCTTGCGCCAAATGGTTTTCCTACCCACTTCCGTTTTTTCCAAAACTCGTCCAACGGGTTTTACAAATGATGAACACCAGTGTTGTCACTCTTCAGTGTGGCCACTATAAAATTTAGTGAATGTTTCTCCTGTGACAACTAGTGAAAGGGCTGTGACTGAGGGGCAACAGAAAAAGCCTACAGAGAAGTGAACTGAAGACAATGAAAGTGGTAACGAAGATTAATGAAGCGGAGAACTATTGAACAACAGATGAGAAATATCCACTCACTATTTCTTCCATCTGCAATTCGTGCTACCTCTCATGGCCAGGCTTTGCAGCCAACATCCTAAACTGATGAGATGGTATCCAAATTGATGCTAACGGATACAAGTTTCCAGCATTTTTGGGGCGTCTCGGAAAAGGGTGTGTACTCTTTCTTAAGACGGGCGTCAGTTGTCCTAAATGTAGACTGTGGCAGCGGGATTAGACTGGTCAGAATTGGGCATGTTGTTGTTGTGGACTTGTGATCTTCGTGGAACTAACATGTATTGATTGACAGACTGATGTTAGTCTAACGAAGGTTAGTTTTTTTGTTTTTGTTTTTTTTTTTCTCTAACCAGCGGCACTCGAGCTTTCCAGCCCTTTTGGCCCAATGACATGTCATTGCGAGGCTGGGGTGTCAGTGGACTTTCTTTCCAACCCGGTCAGGAGCTTCGCTCCTTCCCATCCACAGAGCGTTTATGTGCAGGAGCCGTTCAGGTTATTCAGTCAAATTCCCGGTCGTAAACATTCCTTCAAACGCTGACACCCGGGCTTGAACCTTGAAAACCTCGTCGCCAGTACAACGTTGTAGCCATTATACCAGCGCGGCTCCCGAAGGTTAGTGTTAAGGAACGAATATTGATATGTTTTGTATTGTTGCCACACATAGGCTTATTGCCATTACTTTTGAGGAAATATGTCTCTTTGTGGTAACTCGTGCTTTTTGCACGGTTTTTAACTTACATTGAACGTTGCATATTTAATACGTCACCAGTTGTCAATGACGTAACACGTTTGCACTAATTTATTCTAACGGCTAATATTCGTGGCCTTTCGGTACTTCAAGTTGTCCTAGTAAGAAGTGTTTTTTCAAGCTCCAGGAATTGTGGAGGAAGATATCTATTTAAGTGGCATAACTAACTTCGTAGGCCGCCACTATGTTTTCTAAGATGGTCCTGAACTTATATAGAAGTTCCACCACTTATTGAGAAATATAAATCAAGTGATTGTAATATTCACGTCGTCTGGTCCACATTACTTGGGTGTTCATGGTAATGCTAGCACCTCCAGTACAGCGGCCAGGACTGAATGATTGAGACGAGACAGATGGAAGATTAACTACTATATTTGCCTTGTATATGCATTGACCATTAAGATGTTTTCCTGAAGTAAATAAACGTTGAAGCAGATATTGTGGACCCTATACCCGACGTCTTGTGTTCTTCGGCCAGTGATGTCCTGTGATGACCATACCCGTATCCATTCGTGTTTGTCAGCATGATGCATGAACGTTTGTAATTCTGTATGTCATCATGATGTCCCATACCCGTATCCATTCGTGTTTGTCAGCATGATGCATGAACGTTTGTAATTCTGTATGCTACTTAAACCCACACAACAAAGAGGAACACCACATGTAACAGTTAGTAGTAGTAATAATTGTGGTAGTAGTAGTAGCAGTAGCAGCGGCAGCCCCGTTCAATCATAACTAACTATTGGGAATGCGCTGCTTAGGCGATAGCCCTCAGCTGATTTTTTCCACTGGTGTTCCTTTCTACGTCTTCTTTTCTGTTTCTGTTTAGCGTCCTCTCCAGGGCGTCAGCATGGGCACAGTTATATGGAGATCAAGCTATTGCCCTTGAAGCATGTTTCCCCTCTTTACATAGCCGGTAGATCCAAAGGAACGACAGTAGCCGATACAGTTTGGTACGCGCCACGTCGCAGGATTGCCAGAATAATGTCCAGTCAACAGTAGACTGCCATAGGAACTCCTGCTCCGGATTTATCCTCAGGTTTTACCCCCGAAGCCTTTCCCGTAAACGGATATTCCCGCAAGACAGTGATGCTGTGATCAGAGTTTTACCTTCTCCTAGATATACTACCAACCAAGGATCACGAGCTCTATCTGTCTGAAATATCTGCTTTGTCCACGACTGTTTATTCAGTATTCTCAGCTAAGCCATACGCCTAGAGGTTCTACAATCATACTCACCCCGGTTGATGCGCCTAGTACGAGGAAAGTTTCCGACCCCATGCCAACAAAGAAAGTGTAATATAATAACATGGCCATCTAGAAAAAAGTCCTTTCATCATCATCATCTGTATTCAGCTCCGCACGAACAAACGTATGCCAGGTCTCCAAGTCCAGGTCCATGTGCTCGAGATCTTTCCGTGCCTTCTTCATGCCCTCTCATGTCTGTCTCCATTTCTTTTCTCCACATGTTCCTTGTTCTCCATTTACGTCTCATATGCTGGGGATTCCAGAAGAAACACTGTCTTGTAATACTATCAACAGATTTCCTCAATGTGTGCCCTATCTATCAACATTCCTCAATGTGTGGCCTATCCATGTCCAGAATCTTCTTCTCATCTCTTGTTCCACTTGCACTTCATTATCTCAGACCTAAGAGTTTTTTTATATTTAGACATGCACCCTAATATAACCGACTAGGTTGAACGGGACACGCCTCGCCAAAACGAGGCAAAACTTTATTTACAAAAAAATCAAAAAAAACTTGCACTTGTCTGGTTCTTATGGTCAGCTCCACATTGGGGACAGAAATCCGTTGGGCAGCTCCACATTGGTGACAGAAATCCGTTGGGCAGCTCCACATTGGTGACAGAAATCCGTTGGGCAGCTCCACATTGGTGACAGAAATCCGTTGGGCAGCTCCACATTGGTGACAGAAATCCGTTTGGCAGCTCCACATTGGTGACAGAAATCCGTTGGGCAGCTCCACATTGGTGACAGAAATCCGTTGGGCAGCTCCACATTGGTGACAGAAATCCGTTGGGCAGCCACAATTAACTCACAAGAGACACAAAAACAATAAGAATAAAGAGAAAATCGTTGACACATTCAGCAGAAATAACATCCATACATTGTGTACAGTAAATTCACATTAGATGGAAGTAATTCACTTTCTGTAAGCATGTTATGAGAAGGAGAAAGCTGAAATATACTACTGGACAAAAGTTAAGGGCCGCCATTCAGTTTAGACAAGGTTTATATAATTTTTCCTGAGCAGGGTCGATTTTTCTAATGTCCAGTAGCTTGAAATCTCTCAAGAAGTCTCTGAATGGTAGAGTGGGACACTGCTAAACGTCTTGCAACATGACGAACAGATTGACCATCCTGAATCCATGCCATGGCTCGACCACGGTCTACAGTGCTGAGACTTCTCCTTGGTGGCATGGCTAATGCAGTGATCATTTCGACCACTTGTCATACTGATTTATTGCATACCAACGGTGAACACTCTTTACCGATGATCATTTTCCACGTGCATTCAAATTCAACTCACTTTTTCACCTTTTGAACTAGTGCGGCGTGTTGCAAAAACCATGAGTATTTGCAGCAACAATGGCAATTTTCACATGCGGGTTAAAGTGACCCAACTTTTGGACATTTAAAATAAAATTAACCTAGTGCACACAGAAATGTATACACATTTCTCTGAGCTCAGTTTTAATGACATTTTCACTTGTCTTTACAGTTTGCCAATCAATTATATAAACCTTGTCTAAACTGAATGGCGGCCCTTAACTTTTGTCCAGTAGTATATATTGTGACAACAGCCACTACTCAAGGAAAATGAGACAGAGGACGACAAAGAGCTGAGCATTTTGACGTCATGACATGGGAAAATAGTAAACAGAATTAATAAACAGTGATGGGAAGAGGAAATCATCAAGGTACATGATCACATACGCTACCTGGCATTGTAATTAATGTAGAAAAGACGTACTTTTATATGTAATATGTATGACTGGAAAGTAACAACATACGTACAATAACAATAAACCATACTGAAGGCAACAAAGATGAAAAAAGACGAAATTGATGAAGATAATGTCAGCAACACGGAAAGGGAAATGTCAACAGAATAGCTGAAGATGATCACAGAGACGAGACGCTGTGAAAGGGCATGGTCACTTGTGCCAGTGACAACAGCTGCTGATGATATTTCAACAGTCTTAGAGAATATGCCTTCACAAAAATGAGCAACTGAACATTCAGAAAGTTATTGATACCAAAGGGGTGTTTCAAGAAGTCAAGTGACCCACTAGAAGATAGAGTGGGCTAAAATACGTAGTGCATCTTTTCTAGAGCATGGAGTAGGACATTTACCAGTTTCGAAAAACAAGTAGCGCCACGCTTTATTGTATCGGCTATTAATGATTCTGCTCTTCAGTTAACGACGACAAATGCAGCAAGGAAAGTAACCGATCATACCACGTCATAAAGATTGAGACCTATTATAAGTGAAGTCTCCAACATTTCACTCCTCTAAGGCAGCATCTGCTATTGGACTTGTTTACAGTTACCTTTTCCTAGGATATAGAACAACTAATGGTCTACGTTACGACCAAAAGGTTTTTCTTCAGGTACAAACTATCGGTAACAGTAGAGACAAGAACGAGAACAATTAACTAACTGCAGAAACAAAACCAAAATTAACGCGGCCTGCAAAAGTAACTTACTGTAGCCACTCTGGGAATATCTCAAACACGTAAACAAGAAAACATGTGTTAGGCTACACACTTTGATCTTACAATTTACTAAAAATTGAATAATTCTGTTACCCTGTGCCCAATTTTGAGTACGTCACCAAGTTATGGGATCCTGTTCACAAATTTGTGTACAACGTCACCAAGTTCTATGACTATTTCACATCTGTAAGCTTACAAATTTTGTATGTCGTTGTCGGCTTTAATTTGTTGTATGGCAAGCCAGGGACAGGTCAATCGGGGTTCCTTCAAATTGTGATAGTTTAAAATGTTTAACGATAGAGGATCCTGTGCAGTATTTCAGCTGCATGGGCGTATCTGAAATCTAGTGACCCAGGGGCTCAAAGATTTGAAGCATTCACATAACTCTCATATTGTTTGATTACCCCTTGCTACCCCACGAGCTGTATGGCCCTACAAGATATAGTGCATTATTTTTTCTTATAGTTACATTCCTCGTGATTACACTTAACACTTTATACAAGAAAGTTAGTAGCTGTATATAACTTATAACACTTAAAGTCACTTTCAACCACGTTACAACGATATTTTTATGCACATACAAGCAAGTATACCCGTCAAAACAATGCTGGGACATGAATTAAAGGCAGCATCTTACAATTTTACCATCTGCAGCACATTTAGAAGATTGATAAGTTGGAATAAGTCAATAGTGCGTAATATACTAAATATTTAACATCTCTTCAGCCTTTTTATGTTTTTCTAAATGTACGGTTGTCTTCGAGATGTTTGCCTTGATAGCCCGTGTTTTCAATATATGCTTTAACATTGTCTGGATTTTTTCCTTGCGTGAGCGCTACATAAAATTGACCATGAGCGAACGAACGAACGAACGAACGAACTTTATTTTCGAAGGGTAAAGAATTTGGCGCGCAGGCCCGTCTAACATTCTGCCCTTCCACTCTCATTAATCTGGTAGGTATACTCCTAAATGATGAGCTTATTGCCACTTTGCTTTGTTGATTGTCATGGAAGAAGCTAAAATCACAAGAAACTGTCAAAAAAGCGGGTATAGTTTAGCTCTGAATTGATGCGTGGATTGATGCTCACCAAGCTTGGTTACAGCTATTTTGATTTGTTCCATTGAAAAAAAAATATTGCAGCATCTGCCTTCAGTTTTAACAGAATTTTAAAGCTTTAAAATAATGAAAATAAAAAGGTTGGCTCTAATATTATGAATCTAAATTATTAAACTCAACCGTCATTTCATGATGAGTTACTTGCAAAGAGATCTGTTAAAACCGAATAAAGTATTTATGTATATGTGGGACAGCTGTCACTCAATGCAAATTTCCGTATTTCTCCGAAGACCTGATGCGAATGTTTCTAACACATGGAAAATGCATCAGGAAAAGATTGAAAAGCATTACTGTTCTTTTAATGGGTGTTTTGGATACCTTACACAGTGCGAAGAGCGCCATTTCCGTTGTTTCTTTAAAAGCTGCTGCGATTGTTTCTTACTTTCTTTCACATGGACGAACTGCAAATAAAACTCTTATTCGATAATTAGGTATTTTCCACAACTTTGTGTGTTCACAGCTGTTAGCTGCTTATCCTTTACAGGACGTGGCAATCAACCCCAGCTTTTATTGGTTGTTTTTGATTTTTGTAGGCAATTTTTTCATTCAGTAGTTTGCCATTGCTTTCTGAACGGTACGGCGCTTATACAATTGTTAAAAATCAAGGGAAAAGAAAGAATTAAAATCTTTGTCATCTTCATTAGCGTTTACGTCATGTTTGTTCCACGAAGCCTTGAAGGTAGTACACTCATGTAGTTTTATGATTCGATTAACATTCTGCGTCTTGATCTATTGTCCTTTTGTATTAAGATGTGTATCGCCCCCTCAATGCATCTTCTTCCGCGCTGATGTCTGTCCTTGAATCGTTTCTATTTTGAAGTATACGCTTGTGCAACTGGGTTCGTCGAACTTTTTTCCGCCCAAACAAGTGGTGAAAATAAAACGTATTCTTTGTTTGTCAGTCAACACGTATGGCGTTCTAACGATCGTTCTGTTTGTAGTTCATTATTATGTTCTTCATTAATTTACTTACTAAGTTCCCTGTTAGTTAATTAACCTGATAAAGAACACATGAATCCATTAAATAGACATAGTTCTGATAAACGACAATTTATAGAAGCCATTAAATATGAACTGGAGTCAGGCAGGGATGCCTCTTGTCACCATTTCACTTCTGACAAAGGTAAAGGTAGTCTCATAGCAGATATTGTCGTAGGGCAGTGAAATGTTCGAGATGACACTAAACTAGGTCCATCTGTTAGCGTTCTCTGCCTCGCATCTTTCGTCTTTCCTAACTCAAGAGCTGAGTCAGATACCCATTTATAGCTAGGCGGACCGAAGCGTCAGGCTAACAGGTTTCGAACGCAAAACCAGGTAACTTTGGCCATAAAAACCAAGCATTCTAACTACTCCACCAATACGATTTCTCTTGGGCTATGAAAACCATAGCATTAGCCATCAGAACTGAGTTATAGTGGACTAAAAGAATCCCTTGACAATCTAGATTTGTCGTTGACGTGACTCGTCGGTCCTAATATATCACTAGAGAAAAGACAAAATAGAAATATTTGATGAGAGGACACAGTTGTTGGGTCTGATCATATGTAAGGAAAAGAGAAAGTTTATAAGAGTTAATACATATGATGACAGAACTGCAATTAGGGAAACTGTGACGTACGTCTAGTTTGACTAGTGAATTTTCCCTGATATGATGGATGATTTAAAGGGACCTTTAACTTTTCATAACATTAGAACCCCTGAACATTTGTTGTAACTTTTCGTTTGCCAGAACGCATTCCACCGGGACTCATGTAGGATACAGCGACGAGATCAAAGAGACAGACCGAGGGATCTTAGGGGAGACTATCGGCGCTATCAAAGACAGTAGTTTTCCCTGATACGAGACGCAGTTGCTTGCCGCTAATTTCGCGTCTCGGTGTCAATCGAGGAACCGAGCGAACGGGGGAAAGCGAAACGGGCAGCAGCGAGCGGATACGAAGACCAGGGGGCGGCTTCTTCTCTTGATTTGGCGGTCAGATCCCCAAAAGTTCGTGAGATCAAATAAGTTGTCAAGTTTATCATGTCCCACTCAACTTACATTTCATTTTAGCTAAATAGACCATGTAGAACTAGACACGTTATCACTCGCTGGCCAGACCTTTACAGAAGCACTAGCTTTATTGAAATCTTGTTATAGATTTTCCCCTGGATTTTATATATATTTGCAGTGATTTCTATTTCTGTGCAAAGCGGTAATATATATTGTGTAAAGTGATCAGTGGTCTAGCTCAGTCATTCTATTTAAAGGGATTCTGTGTTAATTTAAATCTATTTAATTAAACCATCTCAAGAGTTCCAGTTTTAAATATAATGATCTATCTATTATATTATTTCAAAAGATAATAGATGCTTAAATTAACTTTTAAAGTCGCGAAGGAATTTATAATTAATAAATTCAGTTAAGTCCTAGTTTTATAGATGTGGGTTTTTTAACCACTAGAATTCGCGCAGTGTTTATTAAATACATAATTAAATACTCGAGTGTATTATAGGCTTAATGGGAAATTCATCGCGCTTTAGAAGGTTATTTGTTTTCGGTATATTACATGTCTTTTTTTTCTTTCATACAGAGTGATCGTAACCTGTGCGATCCCAGCATTAAGAAAGCAATAAAGAAATCAATCTAAGCAAAGCAAAGCATAAACAGTGTGTAGAGTTCCCCTGACGCAGAACTTGTTGAGACTGTGTAAATTTTTAATCTTTGAGGCGATTCTATGTTTAGAATTCCGCTATCTAACCTATAGCAAAGAAAGCACACCCAAAGACAAATTTAACGCACCATCAAACAACTTAAGTCGTAACGGGAAGAAGAACACTGGCCCGAGCTTTGTTAGTTTACTGACACAGAGAGATAATTCATAATTTCCTGAACAGTGATGTGACTAGTTTTCTCACTGGACTTAAACCATACCTCACGGATAAAGTGTACCAGCACGCGTAAGAATTTTATTATCAGCGGCATAGTCAAATAGACCACACCATCCTCACCCCGGTATCAGAGACCGTGCCCTCCCATAGAAACTGTTATTAAGAAAAGAGACACAACTACAGATTCATTTTCCAGCGATTACGGGATTCTTTTATGTGCTGACCGCCTACCCGATAATCTGGGGCTAGAACTTGAACAAACACTCATACATTTAGTTGAGGTGTAACTGCTGTTGTGTTATTCTATGGAGTGCAAGATTTTTTCACAATCGGTAAGTGAGAGCAAGATGAGTGAAGGCCTTTGCTAGCGCGTGTATGAATGACAGGAAATTAATTCTTTTGTGTGACCATTTTGTTAACTTGCTTACCTGGTAACATATATCTTTTCTGTATACCCTACATTGTTCCTTTAAGTGGGATAGTTGATAATTTGTTAACTCTGTTTAAAACCACCTCCTTTCCATTTGCTTAGTAAAGGGAAGAACAGCTGGGAAGAACAGTTTTTTTTTTTCTATCACTTATACCTAACTTGGTAACACCTCTTTCAGAGTAATTAACTTTACTGTTAGGTTAACGTACCCGTGTTCCTGATATTATCTATCTCTGGACTGGGTTTGTCTTTGTCTAATGAGCGGGAAGGACAATATTTGGCCGGCTCGTCTGGGATAATTTTGAGATACATTTGATGCACACATATTTGTGGGCTGGTTCTGGGATCTTGAGCTACATTTGAGGCAATCGCATAGCCGGGTTAAAGATATTTTGAGTCTGATTTAGTTTGGGTCTAACTAAGTGTTTGTTGTCAGAGATTAAAAATTTAGGGAAAATTTTTTTTCTTTTAAATTGTTTTAATATAAATTTTTCTCGACTGTTAGTAAAAGTAGATTCTTTTCCAGTGTAACTTACCATTTAGTGGCATAGTCGCTTGCGTTTAGAGCCTTAATTGCCAGATAATAGCAGCGATAAGTTTGCACAGTACAGGTAGGAGGTAACACAGGTAAATTTGTACTTGTGTTTTTTTTTTCTCGTAGCGGTTCAGAGTTCCTCCCTTTCGCGTTTCTTCTTACTAGTTCTCTAAGCATACTTCATCTTATTCTTTAACAATGGCAGAGAGGATAAAGATGAGGTCCATCTTGAGGCTGGAAGCGAAAGAGGCAGGATTAGATGCAGAAGCTGCAAACGCGTTTATTAACCAGGAATTGGAAATATATGACGCGGAGCAACAGAGAGCCGAAGCTGAGAGGAAGGCGGAGCAACAGAGAGCAGAAGCTGAGAGGAAGGAAGAGAAAGAAAGAACAGAGAGGAGAGAAGCCCAGGAGAGGGCAGATAAGAAAGAAGCGGAAGAACGTCTTTTGGAACAGAAGAAAATTGAAGCAGAGATGGAAACTCGCAGAGAGAGAGAGAGAGACAAGGAAAGACAGCATCAACTGGCGCTTAAGGCTCTAGAGAGTCGGGGCGCCTCTACTTCGACTAACGGAGAGCCGTCTTCGCCCCAGTCTCAATCAATGGACCTCTCCAGTACTCAATCTGCCCAATTAACTGCTATGTCGTTTTCTTTAGAATCTTTTCCTAGCCCTAACGAAAAAATTGACAGCTACCTAGAAAAATTCGAGAGACTCGCGAATCTTTATGGGTTAGAGAGTACCCGCTGGGCGCTCAAACTTTCAACGTCACTGAAAGGCAATGCTTATGACGTGTACACAAAGCTGGGACCGAATCAACATGATTACGACATGTTGAAAAAGGCCTTACTACAGCAGTTTGAGATGACTGCCCGAAAGTTTCTGCAGTTGTTCAGAAACAGCCGAAAAGAGAGCACGGAAACATTTCCACAGTTCTCTTCACGTCTCACGGGTTATCTGACAAAGTGCATTGAATTATCTGACCTACCTCTTTCATATGAGGGACTCCTCGAACTTGTTCTTGTGGAGCAGATAAAATCCACTTTGTCGAATGAAACTCGTAGATTTTTGGCTGAACAGGGGGCAGTCAGGCTTGAAGACATACTCAATAAAGCCGAACGCTATAGCAATGCAATGGCCGAACTTCCCAGCACTAAACGTAAACCCACCGATGAGCCATCTCGAAAACAGAATCTAGAGCAGGCATCCTATTCTTCCACTTCCTCTCAACATTATAACCAACGAGATAACAATACCCAGAAACCTCCCCAGGAAAAATCGAAATTCTACAAAACCCGATACCCCCCCAACAACAATTCTGATCAACCCAACAAGCCTACGTGGCAGCGCGGCCACCAAGGTCAAGGAAAAGGGAAGACCCCTACACCAGGAACGTCTGATCAGGGCAAACAAACCGGTGCAAACCGCATTGGATGTTTGCATACAGCCTCGAAAGGTAGAGTCAATGTCAGTGATTCTCAACCTGAGGGGGACCGACCCTCAACTCGAGGAACTGTAATTTTGAACGGTACCTCCACTACTTGTCTTTTTGACACTGGATTAAGTTTTGATTGTATTGTCGCTAGGCACCTAGTCAAACCCGGTCAGGAGACAGAGGAAACCGTCAAACTTAGTGGAGTTTTCAGGAGTGATGCACCCAGGACGCTTCCTATCGCACTGGTAGAAATACACTCTGACTTTGTCAGAGGAGTTATTAAAGCGGCCATAATGGATGATCCGATCTACCCAGTTATCCTGGGATGTAGATATGTGTTCATTGGGAGACCTAAGGAGCCGATTGTGGCAGCGGTAACCACAAGAGGGCAAGCCAAGAAGGAGAGGGAGCCTGCGCCAAACTTGTTGCCGAATGAACTGAAGGAGGCGCAACAAAAGGACCCTACTCTGGCGCCCTGCTTTAAAAAACTGCCCATGGCTAAGGACCCCAGACACAACGGAGACATCTTTTCTAAGGATGGTGTATTGTATCGTAGAACGGGCAACCCGGACACGGGGAATAACCAGCTCCTAGTACCGACGCAATACAGAAACCAGATCTTAGAAATGGGGCACTCTCTTCCCTTTAGCGGACACATGGGACAAAACGCCACTATTCAGCGAATAAAAAACCACTATTGGTGGCCAGGAATGAACTCTGACATTGTCAGGTACGTGAAATCCTGCGCCCAGTGCCAACGGGTAGCACCCAAGCACTTGACACCCCCAGTACCTATGGGGCAAATGCCAATAGTAGGGACTCCATTTGAACGGGTTGCTGTCGACATTATTGGTCCTCTGGAAAAGACCAAAAGAAGGAACAGGTTCATCCTGACCTTAGTTGACACTTGCACTATGTGGGCCGAAGCCGTACCGCTACCATGCACTAATTCCAAGCATGTCGCAGAAGCCCTTGTGCAAATTTTTACACGGTTGGGATTCCCTCAACAAGTTTTGACGGACAATGGATCCCAATTCCGTAGCCTGTTAATGGAGGAGATCTTTAAGATCTTGAGGGCCAAACATATCCACACAAGTCCCTACCATCCGGCCGGAAATGGGCTCGTGGAACGTTTTAACGGTACCCTCACCATGATGTTACGTAAGCTGGGTCAGGAGAAACCGGAAGACTGGGACCAATATATATCGGCTGCCTTATTCGCCTACCGAGAGGTACCCCAAGCGTCTACGGGTTTTGCGCCAGCTACACTTTTATTTGGCAGACCTATTAAGGGGCCACTAGAAGCCTTACTTCGGTCCCTGACAGACCAGAAGGCTGACGAGACAGTCGTCTCTGCAAGCAAGTATGTATCTGAGCTTAAGGAAAGGCTAAAGCTAGGATGGGATCTAGCTACTACCAACCTTAAGAAAGCCCGCGCTAAAATTACTAAAAGATACAACAAAGCTGCAAAAGAGAGAGAACTACAACCAGGGGAGAAAGTCCTATTGCTACTTCCAACCGGAAGCAATAAACTTCGCATCGGATGGCAAGGACCGTTTACCGTCCTTAAAAAGATCTCACGTACCAACTACAAGATCTCCATCAAAGGAAAGGAGAAGGTCTTCCACATAAATCTGCTAAAGAAATATTTGGAAAGACCGGTGCCATCCTCCGAGCATCTCCTGGCTGTCGCCATAGCAACGGAAGACGAGGAAGATGATGATGGTTGCATGGAGTATCCACTGCAACCCACAGAATCCTTTAAAGATGTCAAGTTCGGCGACAATCTCTCACCAGAACAACAAACAGAAACTAGGGCTCTACTAAAACAGTACAGTGCAGTTTTAACGGATGTACCTGGTCGAACAAATCTCATTGAATTTGATATGAAATTAACAAACGAGACCCCTGTTCAAACCAGAGTTTACCCCATCCCGTACGCTAAAGCTGATGCACTTCGCGGAGAAATAGACAAGCTGCGTCAGGCAGGAATTATCAGTGAGTCTACATCTCCTTACAGCTCGAGCGTAGTGCTGTTGCAGAAGCCCAATAAGGAAGTTCGGCTGTGCATTGATTACAGGTTGCTAAACGCTGTAACGGAATTCCAGCCCGAACCTCTCCAAACTGTTTCTGAGTTGTTCACCAAGCTCAGCAAAGCTAAGATCTTCTCCAAGATTGACCTCAGTAAAGGTTATTATCAAATACCAGTCAAGGAGGAAATTAAACCTTTGTTAGCTTTCAGCACTAGTGAAGGACATTACACATTTAACGTGATGCCGTTCGGTTTGCATAACGCACCAGGAGTGTTCACCAGGATGATGAGGAAGCTTCTAGAACCTTTGCAAAGTCCCCATATCCATAATTTCATGGATGACATCTTAATTGCATCGGAAACCTATGAAGAACATATTGCTACGGTTGCTATGCTCCTCAGGAGACTACAGGAAACGGGTCTCACAGCCAGACCTAGCAAATGTCTCATCGGGTTTGAACAGTTAGACTTCCTGGGGCACACTATTTCTCACGGATGCAGTTGGCCTATTAAGAAGAACGTGGAGAAAATAGTGGCAGCAAAAAGACCCCGAACGAAGAAAGACGTACGTTCCTTCATATCGCTATGTGCATACTATCAGAAGTACATCCAGAACTTCAACGGACTGACGGCACCGCTGACTGACCTCACAAAGAAAGGTTGTCCTGATAAGGTCATATGGGATCAAAAGTGCGAACACGCGTATAGCACTTTGAAAGGACAGTTGTCTGCATACCCCATTTTGAGGTTGCCTGACCTCAAGAAACCTTTTGTACTGAGAGTCGACGCGTCAGGTCAGGGCATCGGGTCAACACTGCTTCAAGCCGATGACAGTGACCTGAACATGCTATTTCCAGTTGCCTATGGCAGTCGGAAATTAAATAAAGCGGAACGGAACTACAGCGTAGTTGAAAGGAATTGTCTTGCTCTGATTGACGGTATCAGACGCCATCATGAGTTTCTTTATGGTACATCGTTCACGGTGCAAACAGACCACGCTCCGTTAGCATTTCTTGGTGCCAATAAAGAATTTAACGCTAGGATCATGCGTTGGGCCCTCCTTCTAAGCGTCTATTCTTTCAAAGTGGAATATATTCCGGGAAGACAGAATGTCGGGGCTGATTTCCTGAGTAGAAACTGGTCTACAGAGGAAGAAGAGCAAACTGAAGATACCACTCATCCTAAAATCACCAATCAGGTCACCTCCATTGTCAAAAATGAAAACATGAAAAATGGTTTCATGTCTAAAAGTGGGGACGATTGTGACGTACGTCTAGTTTGACTAGTGAATTTTCCCTGATATGATGGATGATTTAAAGGGACCTTTAACTTTTCATAACATTAGAACCCCTGAACATTTGTTGTAACTTTTCGTTTGCCAGAACGCATTCCACCGGGACTCATGTAGGATACAGCGACGAGATCAAAGAGACAGACCGAGGGATCTTAGGGGAGACTATCGGCGCTATCAAAGACAGTAGTTTTCCCTGATACGAGACGCAGTTGCTTGCCGCTAATTTCGCGTCTCGGTGTCAATCGAGGAACCGAGCGAACGGGGGAAAGCGAAACGGGCAGCAGCGAGCGGATACGAAGACCAGGGGGCGGCTTCTTCTCTTGATTTGGCGGTCAGATCCCCAAAAGTTCGTGAGATCAAATAAGTTGTCAAGTTTATCATGTCCCACTCAACTTACATTTCATTTTAGCTAAATAGACCATGTAGAACTAGACACGTTATCACTCGCTGGCCAGACCTTTACAGAAGCACTAGCTTTATTGAAATCTTGTTATAGATTTTCCCCTGGATTTTATATATATTTGCAGTGATTTCTATTTCTGTGCAAAGCGGTAATATATATTGTGTAAAGTGATCAGTGGTCTAGCTCAGTCATTCTATTTAAAGGGATTCTGTGTTAATTTAAATCTATTTAATTAAACCATCTCAAGAGTTCCAGTTTTAAATATAATGATCTATCTATTATATTATTTCAAAAGATAATAGATGCTTAAATTAACTTTTAAAGTCGCGAAGGAATTTATAATTAATAAATTCAGTTAAGTCCTAAATTTATAGATGTGGGTTTTTAACCACTAGAATTCGCGCAGTGTTTATTAAATACATAATTAAATACTCGAGTGTATTATAGGCTTAACGGGAAATTCATCGCGCTTTAGAAGGTTATTTGTTTTCGGTATATTACATGTCTTTTTTTTCTTTCATACAGAGTGATCGTAACCTGTGCGATCCCAGCATTAAGAAAGCAATAAAGAAATCAATCTAAGCAAAGCAAAGCATAAACAGTGTGTAGAGTTCCCCTGACGCAGAACTTGTTAAGACTGTGTAAATTTTTAATCTTTGAGGCGATTCTATGTTTGGAATTCCGCTATCTAACTTATAGCAAAGAAAGCACACCCAAAGACAAATTTAACGCACCATCAAACAACTTAAGTCGTAACGGGAAGAAGAACACTGGCCCGAGCTTTGTTAGTTTACTGACACAGAGAGATAATTCATAATTTCCTGAACAGTGATGTGACTAGTTTTCTCACTGGACTTAAACCATACCTCACGGATAAAGTGTACCAGCACGCGTAAGAATTTTATTATCAGCGGCATAGTCAAATAGACCACACCATCCTCACCCCGGTATCAGAGACCGTGCCCTCCCATAGAAACTGTTATTAAGAAAAGAGACACAACTACAGATTCATTTTCCAGCGATTACGGGATCCTTTTATGTGCTGACCGCCTACCCGATAATCTGGGGCTAGAACTTGAACAAACACTCATACATTTAGTTGAGGTGTAACTGCTGTTGTGTTATTCTATGGAGTGCAAGATTTTTTCACAATCGGTAAGTGAGAGCAAGATGAGTGAAGGCCTTTGCTAGCGCGTGTATGAATGACAGGAAATTAATTCTTTTGTGTGACCATTTTGTTAACTTGCTTACCTGGTAACATATATCTTTTCTGTATACCCTACATTGTTCCTTTAAGTGGGATAGTTGATAATTTGTTAACTCTGTTTAAAACCACCTCCTTTCCATTTGCTTAGTAAAGGGAAGAACAGCTGGGAAGAACAGTTTTTTTTTTTTCTATCACTTATACCTAACTTGGTAACACCTCTTTCAGAGTAATTAACTTTACTGTTAGGTTAACGTACCCGTGTTCCTGATATTATCTATCTCTGGACTGGGTTTGTCTTTGTCTAATGAGCGGGAAGGGCTTAGTCGATACCAATCTTCTTCACCCCTCCCAAATTTGTTATTTGCATTTGTGTACTTATGATAATTTATGTAATATCTGATATTTTTAGTGATTGATGTTTAAAGTGAATAAAATCACCTAAACTCATTTAGTTCTGTGTGTTGGATATACCCAAAGCCCAACATTTCCCCTATTCGTTTAATATAGTTTGTATCAACGTCATGTGTGTGTTTGAAAACACCGAATCGGTGTGCGCGCAGATGCGAGTCTGGAAAACTGGCAAATAATTGTTTGACCAGGAGAGTGAAAGAGAAGATTGAGAGACACGATTTGTCGTAAATAAGTCTGTCTTTACTCTCCTCCAGCACGCTGTGAAGTAACTATTAAATCTCTACATTTTCTATCACTGAGCTTTCCATCATCATTTTCCACTCTAAACCGGACCACTATTTCTACGACTCTTTTCTCTCAAAATAAATTTACGACAGAAACATCCCCACAAGATGTGGACTCCTACATAAATGTTAGCAGCAAATGAGACAAAGTTGAAGGAACAGACAGTGATTTCAAAATAAAAATATATAAAAGGCAAAGATAAGCTTTCGTTGCGCTGGGAAATATCTGGAAATCAGAAGAAATCAAGTCCAACATAAAAATAAAAATAAAAAATAAAAATCGTTGTCTTCAACTCGAATGTCAATACAGTTCTATTGTGTGGCTGTTAATCATGGAGAACAAAGACAAGCGACAACCAAGATGTTATAGACTTTTATAACTGGTTGCTTTACGTAGAATAGGAGAACTGAAATGGTACCATAAGATCACCAATTCTGAAACTGATGATGACAACCAGACAAGTACCATTGGACAAGAGATGACAACCAGACAAGTACCATTGGACAAGAGATGACAACCAGGCAAGTACCATTGGACAAGAGATGACAACCAGACAAGTACCATTGGACAAGAGATGACAACCAGACAAGTACCATTGGACAAGAGATGACAACCAGACAAGTACCATTGGACAAGAGATGACAACCAGACAAGTACCATTGGACAAGAGATGACAACCAGACAAGTACCATTGGACAAGAGATGACAACCAGACAAGTACCATTGGACAGGAGATGACAACCAGACAAGTACCATTGGACAGGAGATGACAACCAGACAAGTACCATTGGACAAGAGATGACAACCAGACAAGTAACATTGGACAAGAGATGACAACCAGACAAGTACCATTGGACAAGAGATGACAACCAGACAAGTACCATTGGACAAGAGATGACAACCAGACAAGTACCATTGGACAAGAGATGACAACCAGACAAGTAACATTGGACAAGAGATGACAACCAGACAAGTGCCATTGGACAAGAGATGACAACCAGACAAGTACCATTGGACAAGAGATGACAACCAGACAAGTACCATTGGACAAGAGATGACAACCAGACAAGTACCATTGGACAAGAGATGACAACCAGACAAGTACCATTGGACAAGAGATGACAACCAGACAAGTACCATTGGACAAGAGATGACAACCAGACAAGTACCATTAGACAAGAGATGACAACCAGGCAAGTACCATTGGACAAGAGATGACAACCAGGCAAGTACCATTGGACAAGAGATGACAACCAGACAAGTACCATTGGACAAGAGATGACAACCAGACAAGTGCCATTGGACAAGAGATGACAAGAAGAAACTGGCGTTGGAAAAGACACACAATAAGGAAACCTGTTGATAGCCATACAAAGCAGTCCTTTTTCTGGACTCCCCATGGTAAAATAGGTGCAGGGAGCCAAACATCACGTTGAACAGGGAACTGGATATAGAAATTACAGAGATTTATACAAATAAAACAAGAAAAAACAATGAACAGATGGCTTGGACAGCAAGGCTTCCGTCATGGTGTTTTCTGAAGGCCTATAGTCCTTAGGCAGAATACGGTTAATGGTGCTGATAAACGATCACAAATAGAATATTTCCGGAAATATGGCCTGTTACTTTTTTGTGTGTGTAATCAAATTCAGCATTTATTTAGTGTATCCTATTGGTTGCCTCAGTTTTAATGGGGGTGGGAAGATCCGTAACGAGTGATCGAACTCTGTTTTCATCACTGTCATAATTTTCTGATAGGGTTGTCTTTTCTTTTCCTTCATTTATTCCCCCTTCAGAATGAGAATCTGATTAGGCATGGAACTGGGGCAGATTTTTTCTGAATGCCAGATCGTAGACGTTGAGATGTGAAATCATATACTCTGGCGAAACCAAGTATTAGGAAATACACGAGTGTGCTGGACAAACAGATAGACATACCATTAAGTCAACAGTCAACGTTGATTTTGAATCTATAACGGACATGGATATTGCATTAGTTCGAGCTAAAAATATGTAAAGGAGGCCAGAAAGGTAGCAGGGTACCTAATTATACCAGATTTGTGCCAGGTGAGAAGATAAACTACTTAAGGAGCCAGAATGACAGGAGGCAGGAGGATTATGTCTCGAAGGAGTAGTAAATAGTAGACGACATTCTTTCGAGAGGAGGTGGAGGATTTGTCTTGTTGTTATTAAGAGGTTATAATTGATGTAGTAGATTGAATGAGTAGGTTGAGAAGTAGGAACGAGGCGTATTGTTAGAGAAAGCACAAATTAGTAATCACGACTTTTAGAACTGTTTGAGCAGAAAGTAGAAGTTTGAGTGGAAAGTTGAATCAGCGTTGTCGATAAATTCAGTAAAATGTGTTCGCATAGTTAGTGGGACATAACGCCTAATATAACCTCTCCATGTCAAACTAATTACCACAGAAACCGCAGCTAAAGGGCATGTTAATGCATGGTGCAGGTTTTATGCAGTTGTGGCACCATGGTCCGTAGGGAGCAAGATTGACATGATCATGATGACTGAAAGAAACAACATTCGTGCTGAATTTCATAAGTAAAATACATTATATGCTGTCATCTATTTGTGTATATCTTCCAGGTGTCTTATCCGTGAGATTAGATCATGATAGGTTTCCATAGACGGTTACGTTCTAGAAACCTATTTATAGCGTTACAAGGTAGTCGTTTTTCTGCAAGTACGAGAGGAAGCGGGAGACGAAAGGAAACATGAAGACAAGAACTGTAGACAGGCATGAAGACCAGAACTGTAGACAGACATGAAGACAAGAACTGTAGACAGACATGAAGACAAGAACTGTAGACAGACATGAAGACAAGAACTGTAGACAGACATGAAGGGGATGAACAAGACATGGAATGACCTTGACTTGATGGGTGTGGCATAAGTTTGTGAAAGGCCTAGCTCAGTGGAGAGCTCAATAGTGGTGATGATGATGTTGATGATGATGATGACGACGATAATGATGTTGATGATGATGATGATAGTGGTGGCGGTGGGGGGGTTGTGGCGCTAGTCTTAATGGCACAAGTAGAAAGAAAAAAGTAAAACATTTATGTCGTGTATATCTAGAAAAGACAAGAGAATACAAAAAAAGATTTTTAGTAAGAAAAAGGGAATACAAATGTTGTAATAAGAAATGCGTCAAGTAATAGCCAGATTACACTTCTAGAACGATTCCTACATTTCATGTGTCGGCGATGACCGAACTCACTTCTCGTTGGAGAATCGTCTCATTTTTTAAATGGGCGTTTTATCTCCTGCTGGCCTTAATGTCCAGCATCATTTTGCATAATTCTGGTGGCTTCTGTCTCTGTTTCATACTTGATTTCTTCTGTCGTTATTTTCCGACCTATCTTTGTTTTTGCTTTCGTTCGTTTCGTTTCTTCAATTATCTTTTCTTAGCCGTCACTAGCTCATACGTCACTTCCGTATGACGCCTTTTTTTCTCAGCCATCTTGAATGTTTCTTTCTTGGATCCAGCTAAGTGATTTTTTACTTGTTTTAATAGTGTTGTTGATTTCTGTCTTCGTTTCGTTGATTATTTACTTTCTTGTTTCGACATGTCTTTCTGGTTTCACGATTTTCTTGCATTTTCATTGTTATCGTTTCGCCCATCACCGTTGTTCCATCTGCTTGTATCGCTCATATGTTGTTTTCCTCATCATCATAGATTTTTGTAGTACCTATATGTAGTTCTTGTCCTTGTCACCTGTTCGTAACTGTGGCTGATGAACGGTAAAACCCGAAACGTCCCTTGTTTCATGTGTACCGTTAACTTGTAAAACTGATTTCATACCATATTATTTTTTAATTTATATATTTGTTTTTACGAGTTTTACTGCAGCCTACTCATTTTCTGTGAAATTGTTAGCATATATTCCCTCCAGTGATGTTATGAATCTAACAAGAAAGACCCAATCATTTCAAATCATGCAGGGTTGGCTGTGATATTTCAAAATAATCCCACGTGAAATAAGGTGCGTGCCTGCAAAGGTTACGTATTACCATATATGGACATCTGGTGTCTTGCATACACGCTCACAAACACATTTGTTGACTAATACTGTCTAATATGTAATAAATCCATGATCACTTTTTAACAAGTGACAGGAAGCGATTATATCACTCTTGTCTGCCCACAGGTGTAACACAGACGGTAATGTCGTTATCTGTCGTATGAAGGATGACCTGGAAGCGCTTATGTCATAAGTTCCGCCTAGTGCAGTGTTTCGCCAGACAAGCAAATGTGGTTTTATTTAACACTCCTTCCCAACGTAGCTTGAATAAACAAAACACCTTCGCTTCAAAAGATGATCAAACAGATTATGCGATAAAATACCGTCGCTGACCGTCTAATAACCTGATGTAACTTAACACGTCTTTGTGAAGCGTGAATGCGACACAATAAGATAAGAATTACTCCCGTAGCAAATACTGCCATAGGGGAGTGGCGTGTTAGAGAATTCACCATGCTATGTCAGCATAGAGCAAAAGAGTGAAAATACAAATGAAAAGGCATGATTTATGCCAAATAAAAGCGATGAGTGAGAAAAATAAAGAAAAAGAAAGGATACTTCAGGAGGGCTGAAGGTGTGAGAGATCACACAAAAGAGCATGTTCAGACATTTTATCACAGGTAGAAAAAGATGAAAACGAGAAATAAGTTGAATAAAGAAGTGGAAAAGCAGCCAGCCAGGTAAAAGATAAGCTGAAATCGGGTCATTAGAAATTTTAGATAATGTCTCTATTGTGGTGAAAATCCTGATTATCTTAAAACTTTCACAAGATTGACATCAAAATTATTGAAAAGTGCTTTCTAAAAAAATATTTTTGATCATTTTCATTTCATTATGTTTTTTTTTTTTTTTGTGAGTGTTGTTGTCTGCTTTTTTTATTTATTTATTTATTGCTTGTTATGGTTGAAAGGGCGGAGTTTTATGGATTCAAGATGTCCTAAATGAAGTAAGTTTACTAAAATGACAAGTAGCGAGAACGGAAGATAATAAAGAGATGAATAACCCTAATAATGAATATTTTAAAACTTACGTTTCTATTGTGGAGAGATTCGGACTGTGATAGAAGGTGATCGCGGGTGATATAAATTATTCAAAAGTGCTTCATACAAATCTTTATAGCAATTTTCATTTTAGTTCTTTTAAGACGTCAATAACATTGATACCAAATTGTCCGCTCAGGTTATTTAAATATTTGATAAAAGATAAACAACATAATCTGTCCGTGTTTTAGAGAAAAACAAAAGAGAAGTAGTAGTTTATTAAGCACTTAGTATCCGCACCCCTAAAACCAAATATTTACGACATTCTGTGTCACGTGATACCCAACTTTATGATCTTTACAACACATCGACCCAAGTTTGAGCTTGTAAATGACTGCTGCGCAATACACTTTAGCCAACGCTAATCCTAATAAATAGCGTTCTGAATTCTTAGTTGGTAATTGTTTTTAGCTTCAAGTTCACACAATTCACTGATCTGACAACAAGGTGTCCATCATTCAGACTTAGGAAAGACAAATGATTGTAAGCAACTTTGTTTTCATGAAAACTGCGGTAATTAAAAAACACACACACGTCATGGTTGAAAAGTGCAATGTCACTGAACGGTTTCTGCTTGCATTTTTGTGACTACATTCTTTCTGTGACCACTCCCAGACTGCTTACGTTACGCCTGGACGACGGGGTAATACCAGGTTTATTGAAACGGTCAGCGAGCGATATTCTTATCATGAAAAGCCGGCTCGCAACCTGGTGATACAAACGACAAACGTGAAGAGAGATAGCGACTTTGACGTAACTCATTCCGGGAGCCAGCGACAATCAGGCACTTAACACCTGGGTTGCGGTCTGTATGTCTGAGGAAACCATATTGTTTGTCTGGGCGGCCGGCGATCCTTTTGTTTGACTGTCTGGAGAACGCACGATCACAGACGATAATGAAATAATCGTTTCACGTGACCATCCCCGTGTGTGATTATCACAGGTCTGGCGAGTCAATATTTGAAGGAAGCATCTGGACATCAAATAGGTTCCCAGATTTGTTGTAAGTTGGCTGAAATATTACCGCATGATTTGAAAAAGGTCACGCGTTGGAATATTAAATGTAATATTTTAAACACCCCTACCCATATGGTGCAAAAGAGCTTACGATTGTATTGAAGTGAGAGCCGGAATGAACATTGAATTGCATTGGAAATTTTGGCAAAAGTAACATCTGTGTTTTGAACTGAGAATGAGAGATATAATCTAGCGAAATCAGAGACACAGAACACAGACAGCTTCGCAACTTCAAACGAGCAACTCCCAAAAGCCAGAGCAAGAAGGATGGGACCTAGAATTCCATACTTATAAGCGACAGATCGAAGTATTTGGAAAACTTAAAACCTTAAAAGTAAGCCCGCATTTATAAATACAGAGGCTTGACACTTAAGGGACCAGGACTTTAAAAATTAGGACTGGGTACCTAAGGAATTGGATCACCCGTCATAAGAGAAACTTTCACAGACCAAGTGTTTCGCAGATTAACCCGTCATAAGAGGGATTCAAATTTTCCAGACCAAGTGATACAAGAGCATATAACCTAAATTGCTCGTGTCCATTCTAACCTGTGCGAGGAGATTGTGTATTCCAAAAACTTTGGGTTCGTGGAACGAAGCTAGTTGTGAGTGAAAAGCAGGGAATCCACACCAAACGCCTAAATCGGACAAGTTATGTGAAGAGTGAAGAAGTGCCCTCATCACCAAGGGACGAAAACCACAGCTGCAGGGCTCACCTAAAAGTTCAGTGCTTATAAAAAGGCTCCAGCTACCGTACATAATTTTCTGAACTATATCTTCACCATAATTCTCAATGAAGAGAACATTTGATTCCAATATAAAATTCCCCAGCATTTCATTTATGTTAAACTGTTAATACTAATTGATTATTATATGTGTTACCTGTTGTTTTAAAACTAAACAATAGTTGTTTATTCAGTTATTACATGTATGAAAGCAAACGTATGAGCCAGAATATTTAATATACATATATACATCTAGACATATATTAACCTCTGAACAGAGCTATACCATTGTAAGAAGAAATTTGCTGAATTAGCTGGGGACGAACATGTTAAAACCCATTGTTTAAATCCTTCACAAAAGGCGTCGGACAGATATAAGTTAACAAATGTTCAGCGCCAAGCAGCATTGTTCTTGACTTCTGAATTAGCTTGTAGAAGCACCCTTAAGGTAGAAGCGTCATTACTCTTCTAACTACATCTCTGCCAAGAGTAATCTTGTGCGAAGGTAAACACCTTTGACGACCCATTTAGATATTCTTGAGTTTTGGCCACTGTTAGACCACTACTGCAAAGCAGGGGAGGCAATCCGTGACATTCAATGCCAATGGCCGCATTTATTTCGGGAACGGTGGAATTAGTCAGTCAAATATTATTTCTTTGTTGTTCTTATTGCCGAATCGCCATTAATATTATCTTTAAAAAATACTTGACGTACCTTAAATTTGGCGTGTAAGTCGGCTTCATAAGCTTGAAAACAAATCCTCGCCACTTAGGGTTTGACTTAAAGCATGAGTTGAAAATGCACTTTTACCTAAATTTTAACTCCAAGATTAATTTTGCATCAAATTTATATTTTATTGACAATGAAAGCAGGTATAATCACATTTTTATATCCTTCAAAGTCTTCTTGTAAATGCTTTTCATCATCTGATGTATAGAGGTTTCTATAAGGGTCTTGATCGTTGGAAGTTCTAACTTCGTCTTTGGGATTTTCGCTGCCATCCTCTTTATCATCACTGTTGTACCACAACGTAGGTCCTGTTGTACACTGTTGTACCACAACGTAGGTCCTGTTGTACACTGTTGTGCCACAACGTAGGTCCTGTTGTACACATCACTTTGTGTATCAGCCATATATATATATATATAATGAAAGGTATTGCGGTTAGTATCTCGATTAAAGTGGTGTGTTCTTATTACACATAAGTTACACATAGGTTACCGTATACCATATCTACATCTCAGTTCTAGGCTACCAGTAGTCTATCGCGTGTGTGTGTTTTTTTTTTGTTGGGGGGGAGGGGGGGGAGGGGATGTCTTATACGTCAGGTATATGTATAATCCAGAATTTTGAGCTAAATGACTTGATCAACTTATAAGCCGTAGCTTGCAGGAGAGAATTGGATCGACTCAGTGGTTAGGGCGCTGGCCTTTCGCTGCAAAGGTACTGTGTTTGAAACACGGTAGCATCACGGCCCAAATATAATTAGCTGTAAATGGGTTCCTGGCTGTGCTCTTGAGTTATGAAAGGCAGTAGTACCGAGGAAGAGTACTAGTCACCTCACCTCTCGGAGCTGAACCTAGGATAGCGATGTCTCTAACACTTTCCTCCCCTACGGCAGTATTTGCAATGGGGCCGCCCAGCCCGTTTACGTTTGGTATTCACATTAGAGTAGTGCTGTTACGACATGCTGAGCTGCAGATGTTATTAACTGTGATGAACGTACTGGATGAAGGGTCTATAGATGCACGTGTAAAGTGAACTAACGAACGAACAAGCGATCAAAAGATTCCCTGACAATCCATATCTTCTCCACGTTCACTTAGTCAATGGTGAACTTAGTCAAGCCCGGACGTGCTATGACGTATAATGGAAATATAGCCTACAGTAATCTGACAGCCTTTGTAATCCCGCTAGCGTTTTATTAGTTAACAAGTCTATAACAATCAAATGTTTAGTTAAGTTGCGTCGATATTAACTGCATACGGCAGGGTTAGGAAACAAAAAAACAACAGTTAATGCATCTCACTAGTGCCAATATAAGGCAAAATACCTACGTTGTTGCCACAAAGCCTTCGTCTGGGACAGACGAACTAAAAATAGAATGAAAAGAAAGCGAGAACTAAATAAAAACCATGAAAAGTGAAAAGAAAAACAAATACGAATACACTTCGGGCTACGCCATGGCAAGACCCAAAATGGCTATACATCTGGGCATTAAAAGTAAAGGTCAAATATTAACGACATAAAATATTATTAGAGTGTGCACTCCAACGAGAGTTATCTTTATTTAAGTCTTCGGAATTGTTATAGTATACCAGTGGAAGTTGCCTTTCTTTAATTCTTATTAAGAATTTTCAATAATTTCTTGTAAATTCTAATCGATAGCCGCTACAGGAATCAATAAATTTTCATATCTAAGCTCATTGTAAATTTTTATATTCATGTTTTAATTCGTTCCTTCCATTATTGCTTTCTTCCCTTTCTTCTCCTTACGGAGCATGCAAACTTGAGCTCATGAAACCTTCATCAAAACACTTATGTGCTCCTGTAACAGTAGTTTTTGCAGCGAATTGGTTTAGATAATGGGGGTCACATGACCCATGCACAAACGCAATTAGACACCTCCTACGGCATACCTGATTTAAGCAGTGACACAGTTCTTTCTTTATTTTGCAGGACTTTAGATTATACGTTACGTTTGTGCTGTATTTCACCTGACTTTTAAACATTTTAGGCAGTATGCAATTTCGACGCTGGATTTCATGTCACATTCGACGCTGGATTTAACATCACATCCAACGTTAAAGGTCATATTACGCTGAATGTTAAATTTGGTAGAACAATAAACCAAATGAAGTAACAAGAAGATACATGGTCCGCAACCAGACAATACGTCAAGGCCTAAAATGTCACCCCCTGCAGACCCAAATAGAACAGTCCCAACTAAGATGGTTTGGCCATGTCTGCAGAATGGGAGAAGATCGGCTACCACGACAAGCATGGGAAACAAAGAGCCAGGGATCCAGACCCCCAGGACGACCCAGAGTCCGCTGGGAGGACAACATTAGACAATCTTTGAAGGACCGAGGACTAGAATGGAACCAGGCCAGGAGGAAGACAACCGATAGGATACTCTGGCGCTCTTTCTTCCAAACTCTACACCTCACGGTAGAAGGGGAACGACTAAGTAAGTAAGTAAGTAAGAACAATATACCACATGTAATCGAAAGTATTGTGGACACTGTCCAACCAATTATGACTATATTGCTGTCAAGCTATATGTATGGTTCTACATTTTGCAGGGATGTTTCTTCAAATACATCCCTTTTTTCAATTATTCTCATTTTCTTTGTTTTTCCCTATATATTTTCAGACTTATTTGTTGTGACTTTTTTCATTTTGTCGTGCATTTTGTTTTGGCCATGGGACAGAAGACGAAAGTCTTTGGGAAAATCTAGATCATCTTGCTATTTACTCTAGTCCATTGAATTCCATTTCTGTTGACCGATGTCGATGTTTCCATTAAAAAATCTATAGCCAGTTAGAAAAGAAATCTTGACAGGAGACATCCCTGTCGCACTCCGACTCATGTACGAAAAGTGTGCCGGTTATTCTTCATGAAGAAACCAGCATGTCATGCCATCATATTTTTTTTCAGTTGCTTAATAATCTTTCGATCGACTCAATAATGCATCAACAATTTTAAACTGATTCTTTGTAAACACGATAACATTCCCTCGCTTTGTCCCCAAATCCAATGTAAATTGTTGAAATTAATTGTAAACGTAGATGAGATAATGAAGTATGAATAAGGCATTCCCAAGGCAAGAGAGTTATGGGGAGAATGACAAACACACGGAGAAGAAAACTGGAGACAAACATTGAGCTGATGGCACGCAACAGGAACACTTAGCGTGAGTTTCTTAAACATGTATGGCCCTTGAGAGCTAAATGAATGAAGGAATGAAAGAATGAATGGATGAACAAAGGAATGAATGAATGAGTGAATAAATAAATAAATTAATTAATTAATTAAGGAATGAATGAAGGAATGAATGAATGAATGAATGAATGAATGAATGAAGGAATGAATGAATGAATGAATGAATGAATGAATGAATGAATGAATGAATGAATGAATGAATGAATGAATGAATGAATGAATGAATGAATGAATGAAGGAAGGAAGGAATGAATGAAGGAATGAATGAAGGAATGAATGAATGAATGAAGGAATAAATAAAAAAGAATTCTTATGCTGTAGTTGTTGTTTTTTTTTCATTGGTAATAAATTCACGTTGCTTTAAAAAAAACTAGTGATTTATTAAGATCACGCATTATTTAATTTGTTCAAAAAATATTTAATTTACCAGAAATGATCAGCTGTTGAAAAAAAATCACTGGATCCCATCAAATGCAACATTCCGGGCAATGAAGAGGCTGACAGACTGGCAAACGTATATGGAAGCTACCTCAACCTGATACAAGCATTACTTTTGAAGAGGACATGAGGTTTATCAGGAGCAGATGCAGGAAAACATAAAGCACAACATCATGGCCGCCTACTTCCAGTTCAATAGAAGTGAACACGTGGTATTCTTCAGACTCGGGGCAGACGACAACATTTATTGATTCCAATTTTTAACATGCTGAAGATAGAAACTACTGATAAAAGTACCTGTGGCACTGATGAAATGATTGCTGAACATCTGGTACGAAAAAAAAAAATGAGAAATAGAAAAAGCACAGAAGACCGTCACCAGAACTTGTGTCTGGACAAACTCCAGCAGATATCCAACAACTTCAGGTTGGTCACTGCTGTCTTTAAACATACTCAAGTTGACATGTGAAAATACATAAAGAAGAAAAGGAACACGATGAAGAAGAAGAAGAGGAGGAAGAAGAAAAATAAGAAGAAGATGATGAAGACGAAGATGATGAACATCATATGCCATAATGTGGTAACTTGTAAATGTCTCCTGCAGTGTCTTGTTTCTGATAATTGACCTTCGTGGCTCTTGACTTGCCAGTTTTCTGCTTATAAGCTTTTTTGCTAAATCTTCTCATTGACCGATTTCATGACTTATACTGTTCACTTGCTTCACTAGTTGGTCACTGCTGTCTTTAAACATACTCAAGTTGACATGTGAAAATACATAAAGAAGAAAAGGAACACGATGAAGAAGAAGAAGAGGAGGAAGAAGAAAAATAAGAAGAAGATGATGAAGACGAAGATGATGAACATCATATGCCATAATGTGGTAACTTGTAAATGTCTCCTGCACTGTCTTGTTTCTGATAATTAACCTTCGTGGGCGCAGTTTCTGATAAGCTTTAAATCTTCCATTGACCGATTTATTTTGGATTATTTTAAGCCCCTTTGCGTCTCCGCGTATGTGCCTATGTTTTTTTCTGTTTTTTTTTCTCTTTATTCTGATAATGATATGTTTTTGGCAAGCAAACGATCTCTGGATCAAGAGTGTCCGATTTACACAATCATTGAATTAATTCATTTCCAACGCACTTTTTGCTGAACAAGATTGAGTTTAAGAGAAAAACAACAACAAAATTGTGATGGCATTTCCTTGATAAAGTTACAAATTTGAGCGGCTATTTCGAGAAAGCGTCTTAAATCTTGTAATATTGATTCTTTATAGTGTACTTTCTGATACAATAAAGGTCACTTCTGCTTGAAGTTCTGTGTCGTCTGTTACAAAGATATCCGAATTCTGGCTTAATAAGATTAGCTTCATCTTTGATGAAACTTCACACTTTAAGAACTAAGGAGAGACAACTTAGGAAACCGAATTAAAAAAACACTGACATATTAAAGGAGATATAATACGGTTGATGCCAGAGATTAGACAGATGGGAAGTAGGTTATGCTATTAGAAAATAAAATTCTGCTATTAGGTCAACCTGGTGATTTCATTTACAAGGACGTTCTTGTTGTGGAATGACCAGGGTAATAGAAACAGAGGTAGACTGAAGAATACACGGAGAATAGAAGCTGGATAGAGAAGTAAAAATGATCAGGAAGACATGTAAATAGCTGGAGTTGATGGTATGCGACGGGAGAGTCTAGAATGTGTTTGTTGAAGGCCCCTGCTCCGTGGAGAGTTGAAGGCTATTGATTAATTGATTGAGTAAATACCTCGGAGCTATTATAGACCAAAAGGGAGGCATCAAAGAAGAGTTGGCCACTCGAAAAGCAGCAGCTGGGAGACTTTTTCAGGCCATAAATCGAGGATTCCTCAGCAAGAGAGAGGTTGGTAAGAAAACGAAGATGGCTGTATACCGCTCCACCTATGTCCCAGTCCTGACATATGGACGCGAGTCATGGACAATGACTACAACCCACAAAAGCCAGATCCAAACCTCAGAAATGAGGTATCTGAGGAAGGTGGTTGAAGTAACAAGAAGAGACATGGTCCGCAACCAGACAATACGTCGAGGCCTAAAATCCCATTCCCTGCAGACCCAAGTAGAACAGTCCCAACTAAGATGGTTTGGCCATGTCTGCAGAATGGGAGAAGATCGGCTACCACGACAAGCATGGGAAACAAACAGCCAGGGATCCAGACCCCCAGGACGACCCAGAGTCCGCTGGGAGGACAACATTAGACAATCTTTGAAGGACCGAGGACTAGAATGGAACCAGGCCAGGAGGAAGACAGTCGATAGGATAGTCTGGCGCTCTCTCTTCCAAACCTCTACACCTCACGGTAGAAGGGGAACGACTAAGTAAGTAAGTAGATTGATTAGACTTCTGACATTTTTCCACCCGTACCCTGGATATTTACCTTTATAAAAATCGCGTTTGTCTTGATTTCTTAGTCTCAATTTAATCACGCTGCGCTCAGAAAATGGGAATCCAACTTCTGTAATATATTTTGCTAGTTATTACCAGACAACAGTGCTTTTTTGTACGCGAGCTCTAATATGATCGACGGATCTTGTGTTTAGGTTGAACGGTACGTGCCACGCAAAACCAACAGGAAAGGGCGTGTTTAAAAATTCTTGTCTTTATTTTTCCGACCGTATTCATATGTTTCTCTTTTAGTCATTGATTGTGTCTTGTGTACTGTCGTGGTTTTTACTTCTAGTCACTGTACATGTTGTTTCTTTATTCTGCGATTATTTATCTTATTATCTTGTCCCAACTTATAGCAAAGTCTCCCTGTCACGTGCCATCCGCTCAATGTCTCTCCACGTCGTATTCATCCTCTTCTTGTCTGTCTTCAGTTCTCTTCTCCGTGTGTTCTTTGGTGTCCCTCTTCCTCTCTTACCCTGGAGGTTCCAGAAACAAGGACTGTCTTGTAATGCTATCAACAGGTAACAGAAGAGTAAATGAAAGTAGAAGAGGATCTCTTAAGATAGCTTTCACAAGGTACACCATTATACACAAAATCTTCCGCTCCTCCAGCCTCTATCCTCCCTAATCATATCACAGCTATAGTTCCTGACAGCAGCTCTTTTGTATGAATAATACCTTCCACAGAGACACGACTTATGTTTTTCTTCCCGTCATGCGTCAGATCGATACTGCAACTAGCTCAGCTGTCTCCTCTCAGTGAACCCTCACTTGCATCCGCTTCTGTCATTACTTTATCAGGTGAACTTCTGAAAACGTCTTCCATTAGCTATTTAAAAAGTGACCCGCCATCACCGTCTCTTTTGTATTTATACTTTGACATTTCCGTTCTTGCCTGCTTTCATTAATCAAACAAGACAAGTAATGACAGAATACAAGGCAAAAATTTAATACATATTTCCTTTTTTCACCGGTTCTTAAAGTGCATCACGTCACATTACAATACAGTTGACTTTCTTGCAAGGATTCCACACCAACGCCACAGCGCTTTGCAATCTCTTGCAACTGTTGTTTATGTAACTATTAGTTGTACACGATGAGGTAACTATCAACAAGCAAAGCTGTTACTAAAACAATGAAAGGTGTAATTAAATTCAATGTAACAAATCAATAACACACAGGAAACACGAGACAAGATACCATTTTATCAGCCGCAGTCCCAGGGAACAACAGAAGTAAAGAAAAGCTGTGACAGAATGACTAAAGACACAGAAAACACTTGGGAAAACTAGCAACACAAGTAAGAAGATGTCAAACAAAGCAGACCAGAGAAACCAACAAAATGAACTAAACCAAAATAACAAATAATAACATACAAACTAAAAGAAAAATATGGTCCAATAGGGAAGTCTCTACTGATGAGATAACGTCATTACTAAAGCTTATGTGTCTTGTGCCATCTGTTAAACATCTTTCCATGATTTCTGTATCTTTTTTAAGCATATCACCATTTTCCTTCTCTGTTTGGTGTTAGATCTCTTTATTTCTCGTTCCCCGAGGGTTCCAGAGAAAGTACTTTCTTATAATGTGTGGTGTGCTAAAATGTAAGTGTGAGAGTTACTCTGGTTACTGTAACTGGTAATTACGATAAGGTCCCTAGCATCACCAACAGTTGAACATTAATAGATTCAATAACGCAATCTTTGCACGATATATGACATACTTTTATTAACCCTGAAAAAACGTAGTGACACGCTCCTAGCTCTCCTCATCACACACTGCTGCATAAAATGTCATAAATACTATCCATAATAGCATTGACACAATATCTGCCACGTATCAATTAACTATAGCCGTATGTCGTCTTGGTCAGTACTGCCTTATGCTGCTGCAGTTTCTCAAATATTACACATCTTCAAAACGACTGTAAATGTACACCCTTGTGATTCAAATACTCCCTGTCATGCTCCAACCATCCACGAATCCATAGAATATAAGATATATCCCGTAGAATACTCTGGAGCAAAAATACTGAAGCATACAATCGCAGCTCCAAATGCATAGGTCCTCTCACACCAACGTTCTCTCCCTCTTCTGCACACCGAGCCTCGTCTGCTTGCATACGGTACTAATGAGATGACGTCATATCGTCCGCGCGGCGTATCTCCGTCCAAATACTCAGAATAATAGAGCAGTATAAGTACTCCATATAGGAAATAAAAGAGACCCAATGTGGCCTATAAATAACCCGTCACCTAATGCAGTCAGCTGGCATCCTTAGCATGTACCCCATCGAACACCACCGTCTTTTCTTCACTTCATGGTCCACTTGTTCTCCGCTGTACTACTGGGACCTTAAAGTTGGGCCCCGAATAATAACAACATCCCCGACCAGGCGAGTCGTAGACTGCGACTTAGGAGAGTTTGGATTAATATGAAACAAACATAAAGGTATGTTTTCAGGCACTCGTAAGAAATAAAGAGGTAGAACACTAGACAACAGAAAAACAACAGACATGAGTGGCTTACCCAGGATTTGAACACTGGACCTTCCGTGCGACAACCCCGCCTAGCTATGGAAGCGAATCACACTATCCTCATGTAGAAAGTGAAGCCAAAGAACTTCAATAGCGTGAATAAGATGTGATATGTGATTACGTTACAATGGCCAGGATTTTCGTCATTTCCTTTGACCCAAGAACATACAGATTGCTACATAAACAACCGTTACAGGTTTTGTGTGAAGGCGTGGAGGTAGTCTTCTAGCCAGGGGTCCAGATGTAGTAGTGGTTCCATTCTCAATAAATAGAGAAAAGTAACATGACGATGGTGACTAAGCCTTCCCTGCTACAGGTCCAACTATAGGAGGTCTGTCCAACCTCGTATAAGTCGCTCTTACGACACGCCTGTGGGAGTAGCAGTCTTACTTTTTGTTTGTGCCCACAGAGACCGTTGACAACCACGCAGAACAACATTGTACAGTAAAGACAAAAGAAGGTAAAGTTAGTTCCATATCAGATATTACCGTAGAGGAGCGAAGTGTTAGAGAATTGACTATACTAGGTCCAGCTTTGAGAGGCGAGGTAGCCAGTTCCCTTTCTTGCTATCTTTGCCTTCCCTAACTGAAGTGCAGATTCAGGTACCCATTAACAGCTGGGTAGACGAGCGAGAGCCCAGCACTGTAACCAATCCGCTAATAGGATGCTCAATTTAACAGTACCACAATTAAAATAGAATAATATAGTCGTAAAGAGATTTGAGAAGAGTAAAGAGTCCAACTGATGTAACTGGTCATACATTCTGTAACGCCATCTGTTTGTCATCAATTTTAATTGTAAACATCAAACTGTAGAATAGTAGTACAGTTTTTGCGATCACGTTAAGCCAAAAAAAAAAAAAAAAGGTTAAGACAGTCTTAAAGAGAATACTGACGTAGAAGAGTGAAGTGTCTCAGCTTTTTCAGGTGGGGTGATAGGTTCCTTACCTTGCTGCTTTTGCATTTTCTAACTCCAGAGCAAACAGGTGCCCATTTACAGCCGAGTAGGTTGGAGAATGACGCTACTAGGTTTGAACCATTGACTATACCTCAAGTAGCAAGCGCGTTAACCGCTCTGCCAATCGACCCTTAGATCAAAGTACTCTACCTTAAGTCGTATTTTATGACCAGGCAGAAAGTATACCTGTCATGGATGCTTTGTCTTCTTGGTATGTGTGGTGTACTTTGACATCCTGGTATGTCATGTGTACTTAGTCATTATTGTAGAGCATGTATACTTTGTCATCAATGTATGTCATGTGTACTTTGTCATCCTAGTATGCCATGTGTGCTTTGTCATCAGTGTATGTCATGTTTACTTTGTCATCACGATGTCATACGCACTTGCCAGCATAGCATATCATATCATTTTCTGTCATGTATACTTTGTAATCACAGCATGCCGTGTGTACTTTGTCATCACAGCATGCCGTGTGTACTTTGTCATCACAGCATGGCGTGTGTATTTTGTCATCACAGCATGCCGTGTATAGTTTGTCATCACAGCATGGCGTGTGTACTTTGTCATCACAGCATGCCGCGTGTACTTTGTCATCACAGCATGCCGTGTGTACTTTGTCATCACTGTAATCAGTGACAGTGAAACAACTAGCAATCACATGACGCTGTCACAGTTTGCTTCTGTCTCTGTAAAATATGCACTAATCGTCAGCAACTTGCACGTAGTTTGATCACATAAGTCCTTTTACATCATTGATGATAATGATCTTGTTCATCAGTGGTTCTCACGCTTTTTCAATACAACACTATCTTAGGAAATAAACGTACTCCATTGCGCTAACAGATGCCCACGATTTAACGGGAAAACCCGGATTTCTAGCATTAGAAGTAGGAAAAGAACGCCCCGCATCAGTTTTAACTAGGAAGTTAAAAATAACGTATGTTCAATTTTTTTTGTCAGCAATTATAAAAAAAAAAATTATGGGCTGGTAACCTCATCATGTAAAATAGATTGCTTCAGGAGCACATGAAGGCTTGACGCAGGCTTCCAGGTACAGTGGTGGTTGTATCCTCCATAAAATGGCGGTGATAATGAATTAGAACATTGTCCCTGGTTGTTCCTGGGCGTCTCTGATGAGACGAATAAAGAATCGGATGACTGTTCCCCCAGGCGTGTCGTACAAGCCGACTACCACAAGAATGTGCATGAGGCTAGTAACCTCCTCATACAAACACAAAACTGTACAGACACCACTGCTGCAAGGACATGCCAATACTTCCTGGAAGTTGGCCAGTTAAAATGGTGACACCCATGCTGAATAAAAGGCGACAATAGAATGATGATGATGAATTATAAATTTAGTCTACCGACATGGTGGTCCACAATCTTCCATTGGTTGTACCCCTTGTTGTCTGGTAATACTGGCAACATCGTAGAAGATTGTTAAAAGAGATACAGCTGCATCATAATTGGTAAGTAAATAATGAACTTAAAATCTAGCATCCCGCACATATTTAAAAGGGCTTTTCCTAACAATGGCTTAGTCAATGACTGATTTATCGTTCTTTGTTGGTTCAAATTTGGTGTATGAATGTATGTGCTTATGGAGGAGCTTTGTGTTCGTAAAGACAAGGCTTTGTACAGTGCAGAATCTAAGGAGTCGCTTAACATGTCATTCAGTGTATCTACTTCACATTTTCCAATAAGTCCACCCCATCTAGTATCATGATTAATAATCAAAAAATAAACTTAAAATTTGCACCATAAAATATAAGCTTGTCTTCGTTGACAACAACTTAGATCGTAATAAAACTGTTCCAAAGTACATCATTGCAGTAACACATTCAATCATTCTTTACTCATCTACTCCCTGTGAAGTATTGGCCTTTACATTCAGCTCTCCAAACCTGTGCCATCCTGTCTAGGTCTTTCCAAGACGGTTTCAAATTCCCCCTGCATACGTTTTTTTTTCGGTCACCAACTATTAATCCAGCGCTAGTGGGACAAAATATGAGAAGAAGAGATGGAAAGGATGCACAGTGGGAAAACAAATTGATAGTATTATCACACAGTCCTTGTTCTGGAATCCCCTGGCTAAGAGAGGTACAGGAAGAAAATAGGGAGAAGATAAGTGGAGATATAGAAAGATCTTGAGCTGATGGCACGGTACATGAAATTATGGCATCAGCTTGTTGAAAGCCTGTGCTGAAAAGTGATGAATGAATTAAACAAAAAAATTTAAGAAAAATAAGTACTACCATGCAATACTTTCATCTAGTTTTGTCAATATGCCGGGCTCTAATGTAAGCGGTCAGACAATGATTCTAGCATCTTTAGCCTCATCTCTCGATCCACAGGTATTTGCCCGCTTCTTTCCATCAGTTCCAAATTGATGATTTCGAGGGTCGCGCATAAATGTTGCTGCCCCACACTGTAGAAACATACATTCTTAAAGAAACACCGTTAACAAGACCAAGTCACCCAAAACAAGCAATGCGGGGATTTTAACAAAGTCGTACAAGACAAATGATGATGTCAGTTGTTATTGGTATACAAATAATTTGTTGCTCCAAAATAATAATACCCCAAAGTTCCCGGGAATTTCTGAGGAAACAGAAACTAAATAGGACTAATCCTATCTAGGCAGGTCGTAGGAGTCGACTGATATGAGGTTGTGCCAAAGTTTTGCTGAAGACACGATGACTTCTAGAGCACATAAATGTTTTTGCAGGATCCCTATAAGGGCACCAGTTTTCTCAGGCTCTATCAAGAGGAAGAATAGAAACAACGATGATGATGATGATAAGGACAATAATAATGATAAAAATACATTTAGAGGAACAGTAGTAGTGATAGTACACATCTTGTATTACTTTAGAGGAACAGTAGTAGTGATAGTACACATCTTGTATTACTTTAGAGGAACAGTAGTAGTGATAGTACACATCTTGTATTACTTTAGAGGAACAGTAGTAGTGATAGTACACATCTTGTATTACTTTAGAGGAACAGTAGTAGTGATAGTACACATCTTGTATTACTTTAGAGGAACACTAGTAGTGATAGTACACATCTTGTATTACTTTAGAGGAACAGTAGTAGTGATAGTACACATCTTGTATTACTTTAGAGGAACAGTAGTAGTGATAGTACACATCTTGCATTACTTTAGAGGAACAGTAGTAGTGATAGTACACATCTTGTATTACTTTAGAGGAACAGTAGTAGTGATAGTACACATCTTGCATTACTTTAGAGGAACAGTAGTAGTGATAGTACACATCTTGTATTACTTTAGAGGAACAGTAGTAGTGATAGTACACATCTTGTATTACTTTAGAGGAACAGTAGTAGTGATAGTACACATCTTGTATTACTTTAGAGGAACAGTAGTAGTGATAGTACACATCTTGTATTACTTTAGAGGAACAGTAGTAGTGATAGTACACATCTTGTATTACTTTAGAGGAACAGTAGTAGTGATAGTACACATCTTGTATTACTTTAGAGGAACACTAGTAGTGATAGTACACATCTTGTATTACTTTAGAGGAACAGTAGTAGTGATAGTACACATCTTGTATTACTTTAGAGGAACAGTAGTAGTGATAGTACACATCTTGTATTACTTTAGAGGAACAGTAGTAGTGATAGTACACATCTTGTATTACTTTAGAGGAACAGTAGTAGTGATAGTACACATCTTGTATTACTTTAGAGGAACAGTAGTAGTGATAGTACACACATCTTGCATTACTTTAGAGGAACAGTAGTAGTGATAGTACACATCTTGTATTACTTTAGAGGAACAGTAGTAGTGATAGTACACATCTTGTATTACTTTAGAGGAACAGTAGTAGTGATAGTACACATCTTGTATTACTTTAGAGGAACAGTAGTAGTGATAGTACACATCTTGTATTACTTTAGAGGAACAGTAGTAGTGATAGTACACATCTTGTATTACTTTAGAGGAACAGTAGTAGTGATAGTACACATCTTGTATTACTTTAGAGGAACAGTAGTAGTGATAGTACACATCTTGTATTACTTTAGAGGAACAGTAGTAGTGATAGTACACATCTTGTATTACTTTAGAGGAACAGTAGTAGTGAGTAGTAGTGATAGTACACATCTTGTATTACTTTAGAGGAACAGTAGTAGTGATAGTACACATCTTGTATTACTTTAGAGGAACAGTAGTAGTGATAGTACACATCTTGTATTACTTTAGAGGAACACTAGTTGTGATAGTACACATCTTGTATTACTTTAGAGGAACAGTAGTAGTGATAGTACACATCTTGTATTACTTTAGAGGAACAGTAGTAGTGATAGTACACATCTTGTATTACTTTAGAGGAACAGTAGTAGTGATAGTACACATCTTGTATTACTTTAGAGGAACAGTAGTAGTGATAGTACACATCTTGTATTACTTTAGAGGAACAGTAGTAGTGATAGTACACATCTTGCATTACTTTAGAGGAACAGTAGTAGTGATAGTACACATCTTGTATTACTTTAGAGGAACAGTAGTAGTGATAGTACACATCTTGTATTACTTTAGAGGAACAGTAGTAGTGATAGTACACATCTTGCATTACTTTAGAGGAACAGTAGTAGTGATAGTACACATCTTGCATTACTTTAGAGGAACAGTAGTAGTGATAGTACACATCTTGTATTACTTTAGAGGAACAGTAGTAGTGATAGTACACATCTTGTATTACTTTAGAGGAACAGTAGTAGTGATAGTACACATCTTGTATTACTTTAGAGCAGCGGTGGCCAAACTACGGCCCGCGGGCCAGATCCGGCCCGCCAACCTGTTTTGACCGGCCCGCCAACCTGTTTTGGTCGGCCTCTTAGTGTTGATTGAAGCCACACTCTTCACAATGAAATAACACACAAATGTATGTTTGAAATAAATAATTATATGTCAAATTACAAATTACAAAACAAATTAAAACATCAGATTCATTATATTTTTTTAAACAGTAATTTCAGTTCGAAGACTGGTATACATGTCTTGGCAGATGTGCAGTACAGTAGTTTGCCGTTGCTTTCTGTACGTGGTTCATTATATATATATATATATATATATATATATATATATATATATATATATATATATATATATATATATATATATATATATATATATATATATATATATATATATATATATATATATATATATATATATATATATCAGAACGTTATATTTTAAGGATTTTATAGGTCTGGCCCTCGGGTGTTACCCTTTACCATAATCTGGCCCTCGGCCAACCTTAGCTTGGCCACCACTGCTTTAGAGGAACAGTAGTAGTGATAGTACACATCTTGTATTACTTTAGAGGAACAGTAGTAGTGATAGTACACATCTTGTATTACTTTAGAGGAACAGTAGTAGTGATAGTACACATCTTGTATTACTTTATATATTAGGTAAATCACTTTGAAAGACACAATTTTGTTCTTACAGCAAATTTGCATTCATTACACAGTGCGCCTGTAAAATTCAGCCGCTGTCCTTGCTATCACCACATTCGTCTACCATCTCCCACTACATGTCTGAGTTTACACAGTCAAAAGCTTTTTGCTTGTAGAGAAATGCAACACTTAGCTCTTATTGATATTGTATTGTGTTTTCACAAGGCTTAGTGCCAATACTGCATCTATGCGTCATCTGCGTTTTCAGAATCCGAAACTGTGCTTTTCAAAGTACGTGCTTCAACAAACTTCACTGACGGAAGCAAACACTCCCTCACTTACGTTACTCAAATCCAACCTCCTCCCCATGTGATAAACAGCAGGTTCCTTCTTGCTGAGATCGCGTGCAAGATGGAAAGTTCCAGAATAATGTAAGATGACATAATATGACAGCGGCTCTCTGATATTCAATCCATCGATATGTTTATTCCCCTGAAGGGGTCCAGAAATATGTAACATCAAATAGTGTTTGTAAATTGGGTTTTGTTAATGTATGACGTCATGCTGTCAACGGATATTACCCAAATTACGCGGAATTTCCAACGTAAGACAATTTGTGAAATGTGTTGTCAATAAGAGAATGTTTATCCCTTCACGTTGTAGAGATGTGTTCCTTGTGAATGAACATGAACGAAGTGCTCCTTGTGAATGAACATGAACGAAGTGTTCCTTGTCAATGAACATGAACGATGTGTTCTTTGTGAATGAACATAAACGAAGTGTTCCTTGTGAATGAACATGAACGATGTGTTCCTTGGAAATGAACATGAACGATGTGCTGTTTGTAAATAAACATGAACGATGTGTTCCTTGTGTATGAACATGAACGAAGTGCTCCTTGTCAATGAACATGAACGAAGTGCTCCTTGTCAATGGACATGAACGAAGTGTTCCTTGTCAATGAACATAAACGAAGTGTTCCTTGTCAACGAACATGAACGAAGTGCTCCTTGTCAATGAACATGAACGAAGTGTTCCTTGTCAATGAACATGAACGAAGCGCTCCTTGTCAATGAACATGAACGAAGTGCTCCTTGTCAATTGTAGTGGATTTGATGGTACTGTATAATTGTGATATTACCTAGTGTGATGCATGAGGTCAGCTGTGAAGGCTCCTGAGATAAATGTAGCTGTGAATTTACAGAAGGCCCTTCTTGCTACCACTTACGACCTCACACATATCTTTTTTACTAATGAATGTGGCTACGTTAAAATCTAGGGTACTGATATGTAATGTGTTGTGGTAGATTACATACACACACACACAGATAGTTAATAAGTCTAATAATATTAATAAAATTTATAATACACTGAACTAACTCAAGCTGTTTAAATTTTTGATATTAAATTTTCTTTAAGTTTATTTGTTCTGAACCAAGGTTTTATTTTGGTCAGAACATATGAAAAAATTTTGAAATTATGAATGAAATGCATGAATATATGTCATAATAAAATAGAAAATGTGTACATATGTATTTCAAATGACTGGTTAATAGTAATTATCTTAAGATAGTCCCAGGAGAACTTATTTCTAGATATGCTGTTGGGGTGATATCATCACTCCCTGTCTATGACTACCAAACATTGTCCCTTCACTGATGGGAGTAATACAAGTTTTATTTCCCAAAATTTTTGTGGGTTCTAGTGATGGTAATATAGTTGGTGTGTTAGTTAGTAAATAAGTTGGTGAAGGTCCAGCAGGCCAGACGCTCACGTATCTTGACTGAGTAGTTCTGGTGCTGGAATCTGGTGGCCCCACCTCTCCGTGCTTGGGGCAATATAAGGCTGCTCTGACAAAATACTAGACTGCACTGGTCCACACTTGTATATATCAACACAGCATTTGACACCACTTTGGTGCCAAACAGAAACTCACACTTCTGCAACAAAAGTATTGGGTCATGTGTCAGAACTCTACCTCCTGAGCCACTTCTGCACACAACATTACACAACAACACCACATAGACGGGGTCAGATCTCTCTGACCATACAGCACATCTTACCAAGTTGGTTTCACATAGAACTAGTTCCCCAAGACTACATATTCTGAAATATGTTCATTAGCTTCCTGCTATTGAATAAGATAGGTGATATGTTCCACTGATCTCAACACTTGATCCGCCCTTCATAATCCTTGCTGGCGTTTATGTATTTTGTTTGTCTCTAGACCCTGAACTTGGGCTGGGGATCTAGAGCGAATCCTTACTTGTTGTAAGGGATAGATTTTGATATGGCAGTATCAAATCACTCGAAACATTAAACAATATTAAAATATACAAAGAAATACTTTCATTCTTACCAGAATTAGGAATAGAGAACACAGTTATATTCTAGCAAAACTCAGCTGAGCTGCTGGCTCTAGTATGGCGTCCCTCTAAATATTGCAATTAGCTTCTGGGAAATACACCACTGAAGAATTACTGTGTCTACTACTGGACAATTTACGTTGAATGGCAAAAATGCGCGTCTGTGCGCCGATAATATGATTATCTGTGGCCAATCACCGACTTCCCCCCTTTCAAATTTCAAACCTCCAACCCAAAAGTCAATTCAGTCATACCTCAGTCAAGTATGTATTATTGTCTGTTGGTCCGTCTGTCTCTACTTGCTTTTTCATAAAAAACACGCTTGGTTCTACATGCCTTTCTACACGAATCGGTCTCTAGAGTTATTTTTAGCCACAATTTTCCACTATTTCCCCTTCTCTTTCATTCTAACTAGATTTTAGCACTTGAGTCTTAAGGCCGCAATTTTTGAAAATTAGTGACATTTTTTTAACAGTGCAGTCGCTCGTCTGTTATGAACAACACAGTCTTTTGTCAATATCTTCATTATTATCTATCCGTCTGTATAAATGAAAGCATATTATTTCTCTGCTCAAGATGGGCTATCAGACTAGCTAGGTTTTATATTCCTAACTTTATTATTAAGAAAAAGTTACTTTTTCAAGGTTAGTTGTTTTTTTGAAATATGTTCGAGCATCTTCTGTAATGCGTTTGCCGCTGAATTCAAATAAAAGGACTAAGTATCGTAAAAGCGTCCAAGAAATGACTGTTACGTATAATAGCTAAGGTCCCTTTTGTCCATTTCTTTACATTGTGTCAACTTGTGGACGTGAATTTTTTTCCTTTCCCCACCAATTGCGTCTTTTTAGCCTTGCTAGTTTCAAGCACGTGTTCAGTCATATTTTTTTTTCTTTTTGATCTCCGTTCCCTCCCGTCTCCAAGGGTAAACGTTTTGTCTTGACGTCTAACAAGTTAGTTTCCATGGCGGGTAGTGAACCGCGGCATGGGCGATCATGTCTTCTAGTAGCTTACGCATTATTTTTATCCCTACATTTTATCTTTGGAGATATTTTAACGTTGTATCACGGTTAAATTTATCACATCAATGAACATGAACGAAGCGTTCCTTGTCAATGAACATGAACGAAGTGCTCCTTGTCAATGAACATGAACGAAGTGCTTCTTGTCAATGAATATAAACGAAGTGCTCCTTGTCAATGAACATGAACGAAGTGCTCCTTGTCAATGAACATGAACGAAGTGTTCCTTGTCAATGAACATGAACGAAGTGCTCCTTGTCAATGAACATGAACGAAGTGTTCCTTGTCAATGAACATGAACGAAGTGCTTCTTGTCAATGAATATAAACGAAATGCTCATTGTCAATGAACATGAACGAATTGCTCCTTGTCAATGAACATGAACGAAGTGTTCCTTATCAATGAACATAAACGAAGTGCTCCTTGTCAATGAACATGAACGACGTGTTCCTTGTCAATGAACATGAACGAAGTGTTCCTTGTCATTGAACATGAACGAAGTGTTCCTTGTCAATGAACATGAACGAAGTGCTCCTTGTCAATGAACATGAACGAAGTGCTCCTTGTCAATGAACATGAACGACGTGTTCCTTGTCAATGAACATGAACGAAGTGTTCCTTGTCATTGAACATGAACGAAGTGTTCCTTGTCAATGAACATGAACGAAGTGTTCGTTGTCAATGAACAAAAACGAAGTGCTCCTTGTGAATGAACATGAACGAAGTGTTCCTTGTCAATGAACATGAACGAAGTGCTCCTTGTCAATGAACATGAACGAAGTGTTCCTTGTCAATGAACATGAACGAAGTGCTCCTTGTCAATGAACATGAACGAAGTGCTCCTTGTCATCGAACATGAACGAAGTGTTCCTTGTCAATGAACATGAACGAAGTGCTCCTTGTCAATGAACATAAACGAATCAGTGAAGTGTGAAAAAGCAGATCAGTACCTTTCAGCTACCCAAGGAGCATAGGCCTTCAACAAACATCAACCAAATCTTCCTGTCATGCCATATCTTCCTGTCATGCCAAATCTTCCTGTCATACCAAATCTTCCTGTCATGCCAAATCTTCCTGTCATGCCAAATCTTCCCGTCCCGTACAATCAGCTCTAGGTCATTCCACGCCTTTCTTATTATTTTCAGTTGTGTATCCAGTTACCTTCTTATGTGCTTTATTGTTCCGCCACTGCTTCTTTTATCCTGGGGATTTCAGAAAAAGGACTGCATTGTAGAGCTATCATCGGGTTTCTACAATGAGGTTTTGCTTATAGCTAGCAACCACAAAATATAGAACTACAAATTGCTACCGAATACACCAAAGCAAAGAGCGCATCAATTCTTCGTTGCAGGTTTCCAACAATGAGACTAGGTGTAGTAGTACACGTTCAGTCATTCATAATACGGACATGAGGAAATTGTGGTAACATTTACTTCTTTTTCTTTGTTTGCGCTCAAATAACCATAACTATCTATCTTACCAAGCGGGCAGTTCGTCTCAGGCTTCTATCATCACCATACAGTTTCTTCCTCAATTTGACTGGAGAAGGCCACACTGTCACCATGCTTCTCTCAGAGAGTCGACAGTCTTGCAGGACATGTTCTACTGTCTTTGTCCTCCCCACATTGACACATATCTGTCTGTTTGTTTGTCCTCCCCACATTGACACATATCTGTCTGTTTGTTTGTCCTTCCCACATTGACACATATCTGTCTGTTTGTTTGTCCTCCCCACATTGACACATATCTGTCTGATTTTAAGTTCATTGATCAGACGGTATTTGAGTCTGCAGTGACCAGTTCTTCGTCTGAAAATGATCACTTGGTCTCTCCTTGATAATGTATAGAATGGTTCTGCATTACTGAACTGGATGTTCCTTCTCCCATTTTTCTCTACAGTTGTGTCGGATTATTGCTTTTATCTCTTTATATGTAGCCTGTCTTCTGTTAGGATTTTCTTTCCTCCTTCTTTGACAAGTTTATCTGCCTTCTCATTTCCATGTATCTTGCAATGAGCAAGAATCCACGTGTCGTACGGTAGGTTAATTGGTTTATTGGGCCCTGTCTAAGTAAAGAGTAAAGGTTGACAGATACACGAGAATGTATAAAAAATAGATTTCACAGGTGGTAGGTTTGGGGAAAGATATGTCTCTGGAGTGAGCAGGTTTCTCTCATCCAGCCTATCCGTACAACTATGCTTTATTATAAGACAGTCTTTGCCTACCTGTCTAATGAAAGAACAGGTTACTCTACACAAACACAACAATATGTGACAACAATGACACACAAACGTGAAAAACTAAGGATAAATTGGGAATGGGTCTGACCAACACACAAAGTTAAGTTTCTTTGTAGTTAATTATCACTAAACTTGACAACTCCAATTATCTAAAAAATATCAAGAAATCATTTACGTACATAGAAAATAAAGATGAGAGGTGCGCCTTTCCCTTATTGAGAGAAAAACCCAAAATTAGTAACCCAAAGGTTGAAGGTTAGCACTAGGTTACAGAATAAAACAATATTGGTACACTATAAGACCAAGTAAAGTAAACAAAATTTAGACAATCAGATTTATGGATAATTCCCAGCAAAACAAGACAATCATCACACACTCTCTCGCACAGTGGCCACTTCTCACACTCTTACCTAATTGGCTCCTATAGTAGGTCTGTGGTATCCCTTGGTAACATAATTATTCCATGAACATAATTCCTATTTCACTTTGATTACACTGTCACCCCCAACTGTCGACAATCCAAATTGGCCCCAGTTCATCCCCCCCAAAAAAAACTAGTGAGGTGAACGCCGAATATGGTGCTTCTATCTGGATATAGGTGTTCCTACCAATAGTTGGAAATGTGAGAATCCTTGAGATTTACACTTTAGAGAGGGGAATATTTCCAGTATTGTGATACATCTGGTTGCTAAAAAATGTTTAAAAATGATGATGATGGTTCTTCTATCGGCCAACTCTGTGTCAGTGCGCCGATTCTGCACAGTGTATAAAGATATGTATATATAATCCACTTGAATACGACTGTCAGGAGTCGGGGAACAATAATAATGTTACATGTACACACCACTGTGGGCTGGTAAAATGGTAATCTGGATTTTGTAAGTCCAGTATTTATATTTATTGTCATACAATATCATCGGTGAGAACGCTTATAAATGAAATGGATAACGAACCAGAAAAGTAAAAGACCGCTGGTCGAACTTGAGATCAGGTATGCGAAAAATGTAAGAGATCATTTGTGGATAAACATGCTACCTTTCTGAGTAGATATCTCTATATATACCGACGGGGACAAGATGATCTCTCATCCTCTCGGTCAGTCCTGACTACGTTCAAAAGACATATGGTGTTTCCCTACGCCTACACGCTCGCAGACGTCGCTGGCCGTTAATCTGGGTAGGACCGAGTTTATGATAACTCACCCGCCCCTGCTTGCGGCTGGCTGTCAGCGTACGGTGTTAATTATTATTTAATTTTCCATACGCACCACCTACAACAATAATGGCATGTCATTAAATAGCTATTAAATTGTCGGTGTCTGTTCGTTTGTCGTATGGCATTTAAAAATAATGGACCCTATAATAACAAATTACATATGAAATATAAACATGTATTCTATACTTACGCTATCAGTCCCCATTGCCTATAAGGTCCGGTCTGCTTAACAGTGGAGTTTATCTCTCTTTCTCCTGGGGGAGTTTAAGTGTCTCGTCCGTCTGCACTGTAAACATAATTACCGTCTCGTCTCAGTGAGTTAGCGGTCGGATGGTGGACTAACATTTTAAATGAATATCTGGTATGAAAATCGCTACGCGTTATTTTATTTAATAAGTCTTACTAGCGAGAAAAAATCTAAGAGAAGTATAAGTGTTTAAATGCTATCTTGCTTACTTACTTAGTCGTTCCTCTTCTACCGTGAGGTGTAAAGGTTTGGAAGAGAGAGCGCCAGACTATCCTATCGGCTGTCTTCCTCCTGGCCTGGTTCCATTCTAGTCCTCGGTCCTTCAAAGATTGTCTAATGTTGTCCTCCCAGCGGACTCTGGGTCGTCCTGGGGGTCTGGATTCCTGGCTCTTTGTTTCCCATGCTTGTCGTGGTAGCCGATCTTCTCCCATTGTGCAGACATGGCCAAACCATTTTAGTTGTGACTGTTCTACTTGGGTCTGCAGAGGATGGGATTTTAGAACTTGACGTATCGTCTGGTTGCGGACCATGTCTCTTCTTGTTACTTCAACCACCTTCCTCAGATACCTCATTTCTGAGGTTTGGATCTGGCTTTTGTGGGTTGTGGTCAACCACTTAAATATTTTTAGCACTACTTTCCTCTTACCAGAAAATGCAGAACGAAAATCTCCACGAATCACTTTTAAACACTTCCAACAAGAAAAATGGTTCTCGGACTGCGCGCTAGACTATTCAAATTCTGACTGACTTCTGATGGCGGGGTTAAGAAAACTGCAGTATATATATATATATATCATTAGATTTCTTTGATCTCTAATAGTGTTAATTTCTCGCTCTTGCGTGAGACACAAATTCAGAAGCTAGAGGTATCAAGATGAAAGACTTCGGGTTTCGGTCTTCCATGGTTTCTCGTCTGGAGCTTTGACCGACATCAAAAGACTTTTCGTTCACTAGCGGATTTCCTTGTAGGATGCCCGTGTTTCCAGATCAAAGGGTATTGGGGATTTTTGATTTCCCCTGAGCAAACTTCAAAGAAGTCAGTTATGTGTCTCTCCCTCCCGTGCGGTCTGTCAAGTATTAAATGATTGACAGATAAGCTCGCGTGAGTGAACGAGGTAAACCGAAGCGTGATTTGTTTCCTGTTATGACTGACAGGTCAACGAAGATTGTAAACACAGCGTGGGCTAGTGTTTAAAGAAAAGAAGGCGGGGACAAAATGGTACGTTGCAGAAATAGACAGTTGATAAAATGCATGTTTAGCTAGCAAATCAGAGAGCAGCTATAAGGTTACAATAAGCTGTCAGATTACTGTAGGCTCTATTCCAGTACACGTCACACCACTGTACTTTTACTTTTTTAAACAAAAATTAATAGATGGTTTTCATTAATGCTTCTGCCAGGAATATGTCTAATTCATTGCTTTGATTGTTCCTGAGAGCACTGATGACTGACAGAGAGTCTGTAAGGAGCACTATCTTGTCTCTAGCAAGATCATTATTGTCCATGATGGTAACTGCAGCTGTTTTTAATGCTTCTGCCTCCGCTTTAAAGTTGTTTGGGAATTTCCTATTGGCCATGGAGATCTGTATCAACAATTTTCGTATGTAAAAGGAAATATTAGCTTTTGACTGACAATGCACATGTTATATATATTTTATGGTCCAAGGGACAGAACCCGAAATATCGATACTGCTATTTTTTATGAGTTTACCTCCTCTTGTATAGAGACACGTTCGGTCTATAATGTCTTGAACGAAGCGTGACCATATCTCCTTATTTGGTAGTATCAGTCAACTGTTGTAGATGTTTGAAACCTTTCTTAACGCTTCTGTTCATGTCCATAAAAGGCGCGACTGTGTAAGACTTTTATCTCGAATGTTCTTAGAATCGTCTTATTGTGAACAGCGACTCAGAGATTGTCACTCTGCGCATGTCTCGACTTGGTTGTCGTTTGTTGTTCCGCCCAGGTCGGGCAGTTGAGAAATGGACTGATTAGCGAGCGGACGCGACTGCGTCTTGTGATTCTCTGAGGGAAATACATTGTCTTTGTGAGTTAGTTAGCTAACTAGACTATTTCCCCGTATTATTCAAGCCTGCCTGGAGGCATATGTTCATGGTTGATTTTCCGAAATAAGGTAATTCCTCTTGTATCGAACTTTAGGCTATCATCTAGAGGTTCGTCATTTTGTCGCCTTTTTGCTCGCCTGTGTGATTCAAAATGGAGAGGTACTTTGACTAGGATTAAGTCACCGGTATCTTTATACCTGAACTAGTTATATATCTATGGGTCGCTCTAGACCAACAAGACTATTGTCTGTGTTCCAGGATTCGTTATATCAGAGATCACGTCCAAGTCAGATGGTTAGACTTAGGAAGGTTATAAAGGTCGAGCTGACCTGTAATCCATGTATGCTACTCACGTGCAGACAGTAAACGGACGTATTGTATACATCTGATCTGCTAGCATCAGGAAGGAATAATTATTATTGTCTATGAACATTAAGGATCTGCAGCTGACCACGGTTGCAGAAGTTATATGTATTATTTATCAAGCTTCGCTATGATATTTGTTTTCCATACAACTATTGAGTATTGACTTCTACATGACTGTCAGTTAACATGAGTTTGAATGCTGCATTCGTTGTACTATGCCGATGATAACATAAGTATCATGACTGTTTTGTGGCGTGCAATAAATGGTATAAACCTAAAGCGAAGTTACCATTTCTATGACTCTACACGTCATGTTGCCTGTGGTGTACCCTGAACTGTTCTACTGCAACACACACACAGCAACAATCTAAACCAGATAAGACACCCACATCTTGCATTGTAATACCTGGTGTCGATAGAGGTGGTAATTTGACGGCATCCTAATTCCACCCTTATCAATAACTTTATTTACTGTTTTAAAAAACGTTTTTCCATCCATTCTCTCCATGAACCTTCGTGAGGGTGATGACGTTTTTTTTTCTTAAACAAAGTTTGGCATATTGGCTGAGTGGGCCCGTGTTGTTGTAGCAGTCTGTAATATATGCCTTTTGGTCTTCTCCGTCACCTAAAACCAGGTAATCGACTGTTGCATGAGCGTAGCAGTAAATGACCGGGCTTCATTGTCATGAGATGGCCAAATCATTTTATTTCAGTCTCTCTTTATACTTGAATCAGGATGTAATTCTTACAACTTTTCTGACGTCACCATTTCTCATTCTGTCTCTCCCGGAATCATTAAGGGCTTGTCTTAATCATTTCATCTCATGTCATTTTCAGCTACTGTGCTCTTGTCAGGGCCCATGTTTGGCACTGACAGAAATGAGATGGTACGAATGTGCTATTTGTCAATTGTCGTTTAGTTTCGTTTCCAAACAAGTAACGAAGATACTTGAAGATAGGTAACAGAAATAATAGGCACTCCGTGAATTCGATCGAAGTCCATTTCAACGGAACCTCTATAAAAACGAGCCATATCATGATACACGACCAGCTAAGCATAAAACTTAAAGTGTGGCTCTGGGTAGTCGCTTTCTCAGAGATTAGGGTTCTATAATAAGTAATGATGGTTCTCGTGCCTAAATGTATAAAAAAGGATAGAGACGCAATGCGCAATGAACTCTGCTTAATATAAATTGGTAAATGTCCAGAAAAAAGCTCTGATATACAAACCTGTATCATCTTCCAGTACCACACTGAATAATTTTTGGTTCTTTCCTTACATGCTTTGATGACATTGTCCATGAGAAGTATGACAAGATAAAGCGACAGAATATCATTTTGTCTTAAAGCAGTGGTGGTCATTAACTCTTCCGAATTATGGTTTGCCGTCCTCATATAATGCCAGGCAGTCCCAAGGAAGAACGTTCCAGCATATGTGATCCATGCTATACGGAGCTTCTACTGGACGTGCAGAAATATCAGAAATATATGCGGTACAAGTATGCATCAATTTATACAAGTTTAAATAGAAAGTCATATTTAGATTAAGTTATATAGAATCACGAAATACGAGGTCGAGAAACGTAATGAAGACACTGCAGTGCACCTGTTAAACTAGTGCACGTCTAAATCCAAAACTAAAGCTGCCGTAGACAAACAATTTCAAACAATTATTATTGTTATTTTTACTTGGCTTAGGGTCACGGTTAGATAAGTCATATAAAAAGAAATGAGTAGGTAAATTCGCATTTTATTAATGCGACCATTTCTTTATCGAATTATTCGCACTTTTTGAAAAAAAACACGTATTGTCTCCGTACCAGCCTACGAGAATAAAATATCTAAAATTTGAAACGGAAAGACATATGTAGTCTGAGCTACATCGAATTTTAAAAGATTGAAAGAGAACGATAGGACTAAAGATTAGGTAAGTCTCTTATTTCGGAAGTAGAACGACAGACATTAAAGAGTCTACCGCTTTCTTAAACTTGCCAACTTGTTAGATGATTAAACAAATGATAGTAGCAAGGATTATCTTTTTAGGTGCGACACAGTCTTAGTCAGAAAGGTTAACCATTGACAAAACGTGATTCTTTAATAGGTTAAACAGGAACTGGCGGTGAAGGTACCAGCAGAGAGACGGGAACGTAAGACGATCAGGAAGTCTGTGGCTTTATCATACAGTTCTAAATGATAGGCAATGTCCTTTAGGTATTAGTAAATAAATCTCTAATTAATATCTAATATAGATTTTGTCCATCTCAGATACACAACAATAGAAGGAACGGACGAATAAATCGAGGAATAGACATTTATTTTCAACAGGTTGAAAACTGGGCACGCAGCTCGTATAACATTCTTCTCTTCCTTTTTCTCATCATCATCATCATGGTCATCATCATCATCGTCATCATCGTCAACATCATCATCGTCATCATCATCATCATCGTCGTCGTCATCATCATCGTCATCACCGTCATCATCGTTATCATCGTTCTCATCTTCATCATCATCGCCATCCTCATCATCATCATCGTCAACATCATCATCGTCATCATCATCATCATCATCATAGTCATCATCATCATCGTCATCATCGTCAACATCATCATCGTCATCATCATGTGCCCTCCTTACACAGCTTGGAACCACTACTACAGCTGATCCCCCAGGAAACCGGCACCAAGCAAATCTTGCAGTAGTGGTTGCTGTATCAATTCATTTTACATGATAAGGTTGTCAGCCTTATGCACAACCTCACATTAGTAGCCTTCTACGACATGTATGAGGGTGCAGTAGTTATATTCTATATTTGTCTTCCCAGAAACCCCTGGAACTATACACGATAATTATATATTTATTTAATATGATTGTGATTGTCTGCACTATTAACCCATATTTATATCTGGTCGTATGTTTTAGTTTTTCCCGCGTTGTTCCAGTTTCTTTGATGTTCGTCTTCTGTAGATCTTCTTTAATTTCTGTTTAGGCTCCCCCATTGTTGTTTTACCTGGTGGATCTCATGTAAAATATCAGAAATATTCAATCAATATTTGAAGCACAGGCCTTTAACAAATTTATGTTAAACGCTCGTGAACTGTGTTATCCTTTAAGGTCTTTTCATGTTTTCTTCATCCAGTTTATGCCTGTCTGTATCTCATTTCCGTGGGTTTTTTTAATGTGTATCTCCACTAGCTTCCTTGCCTCTGGATTCTAGAAAAACCACAGCCTTTTAATTCTATTAATCTATTTTCTTATTATGCTTTTTATCTAGTGTCAGCGCCGCTTCCACACCTCATACTTCCCTGGTTCTTCCAATCTGTTCCAAAGTGTCGATCGTATCGTAAAATGTTTAAATAAATATTAGACAAAAACAAAGGTATGTTTTCAGGCACTCGTAAGACATAAAGGAGTAGAAAACTAGACAACAGAAAAACAACAGACGTGAGTGGCTTACCCAGGACTCGAACCCAGGACCTTCCGAGCGACAACACCGCCTAGCTATGCAAGCGAATCACACTATCCTCCCTGCCATCTAGGCATCACCATAGAAATGATGCTTCGATGACGGGTCACCAGTGCGACCCACATCACATAACACCAGAAATTTACCATGGGCAGTCCAGCCTATTAATGACGCAATCACTTCTGTTGTTCCCCTATTATACAGTATAGGTCAGACCACACAAGACAAAGACCTTAATACTGTGTCTAGTAAATGATAGAAGACTAAGAACAGTAAGTACAGGACAGAGGGTAGGTTTTGGATTTGTATAAACATTTATAACACATAAGGAAGGGAAACCCGAGGCCTGTAAACAGTAAATAAATATTAGACAAACATAAAGGTATGTATTCAGGCACTCGTAAGACATAAAGAAGTAGAAAACTAGACAACAGAAAAACAACAGACGTGAGTGGCTTACCCAGGACCTTCCGTACGACAACCCCGCCTAGCTATGCAAGCGAATCACACTATCATCCCTGACATCTAGGCATCACCAAAAAAAATGATGATTCGATGACGGGTCACCAGTGCGACCCGCAACACATAACACCGGAAATTTACCATGGGCAGTCCAGCCCAGTGGCGGATCTACTATGAAACTAATGAAGCTTAAGCTTCAGTGCCCCTAATCCGGAGGGGCCCCAAAAGCGACTTTAGTCCACATTGCTTAAAAATTGTGGGTCTACTGTACGAGAAGGGGTTTTTTTTAAAAGTAATAATAATAATAATATAGTGTAATTCAAAACAAAATAATATTAAAATTAAAATTAAAAGGTTATTAGAGTATCATGTAGGCTAACCGTAAAAGAAAAAACGCTTTCTCAGAAAGTAGACCTAAAATTGTTTCCTTTCAAAGCATGCGACAATAGTCGCACGACTCAAATTGATTAATATTTTGTTGTATATATTTCAACAATCCCAAAGTTTGAGAATCAGTTGCACAGATGTTGTAATGGTGGAGTGTCGCGGTAAGTTAGCTGTTCTGCTGTGGCTAATTTATTATTATTTTTTTTTTTGTTCAGTTTTTGCCTTCTTCTGGCTAGGCGCGTTCCTTTCAACCTATGTAGTTATATCAGAGCGCATTTACCATTTTAAAAAAGTCAGCTCTGTTGACTGCTAACCCGATCAGCGTTGATAGATACTAAGTCCTGAAGAGGACCAACATTATCTAACCGCTAGCACAAAGCCCTAAAAAGGACTCGCCAGCTACTGCAATGCCCTTGCTAGTCCGTTTAAGTTATTGTGGCTTATGTAATTTTTTCCCCTTTTTAACAGAGGTCAAGACCCTAGAGGAATAAAAATGAGTTCACGAAAGTACTTAAGTGGAAACCAAAAAACGCAAACTCAAGGAAAAGCGATCTGACGAAATCTCTAAATGTCAAAAACTAACAAACTATTTGGCAATGTCAAGTTTATCAACACCTACAGTTGAGGCAAGCCAAGCAAACACCATTGAAGCCACTGATAGTGCACAAACTGTGGGAGCTCTTTCTAGCATTATTCAACCCACTGTTGACGCTTTTGATACAGATGACGATCACAGTGGTCAACATGAAAGTACCGCGGAACAAGCAGAGACTGAGCAGAAACAGGAAGAAAATTCAGTGATTTCAGAGAATAGAGTGACCTCGAAAACTGGCCCATAACAGTTGATAATGATTTCATACAGAATTGTTTAATGCAAGACATAGGTTCTTTATTCAAAAAAATATCAGATGATGTATATACCGAATCAAGCAGGGTTTACAAGGAGCAAAACAAATGTTTTGAAAAAAGATTGAAAAATGGCCAGACTGTGATGAGATCCTGGTTAGTTTACTCAAAGAGCAAAGGCTGTATATACTGTTTTTTTTTTTTTTGCAAACTCTTTTCTAAATGCCAAACATCACTTACAACAGGTTGGTTTTCTGACTGGAAGAATATACTCAGAACTCTGGAGAATCATGAAGACAGCATGGAACATAAGAGTGCGATGTTGTGTTGGATAACAAGAAAGTCAAATAAAAATACTGTGGATCAGCAACTTGAAGAACAGATGACAAAAACCAAACAGTACTATTTTGAAGTACCGAAAAGAGTTGTAGCTGTTATAAAGTTTTTAAGTGAAAGAGGTTTGGCATTTAGAGGTCATGAGGAGAAGTGGGGCTCACCAAATAATGGACACTTCATGGGGGTCATTGAACTTATTGCAGAACTCGACCCATTTTTATATGAACATTTCGAGAAATGTAAAAATGAAAAAGTAAATGATACTTATCTATCCAAAACCGTGTATGAAGAATTGATAGAAATTATGGGACAACACGTGCAAGATGAAATTGTGAATCAAATCAACAACCTAGACACCAAATACTACTCTATTATTGTTGACTCTACACCTGATCTGACACATGTTGACCAGCTGGTAATTGTGGTTTGATACTGCTCTAATGGAAAACCCTGTGAGAGATTTTTAACATTTTTACCGATAGAAAATTATTCATCCACGACCTTGTTCAACAAAATACAACAAGTCCTGGGTGAACATAAGCTTTCACTTGAAAGTATCCGTGCTCAGTCCTACGATAATGCATCTAACATGAAGGGCTCGGAGAAAGGGGTGCAAGCACTCTTTAAAAACATTAACAGGTGCGCAGACTATGTACCATGTGCAGCCCATTCAATTAACCTTGTTGGAGAAAAGGCAGTGTCTACTGTACCTGAAGTTGTTGACTATTTTGGCATTTTGCAGGAGCTGTATGTTTTCTTTTCTGGATCTCCACGAAGATGGGGGATTTTAAACACACAGAGCAATCTACATTTTTCTCTAAAGAGCTTAAGTGTAACTAGATGGTCTGCACATTATGAAATTTTAAAAACTCTCAAACATATTTTTGAAGACTCAGAAGAGAAGCCTGAATGTAAACGAGATGCAAAGAATTTATACAACAAGTTGGTACAGCTGGAATACGCTATTTTAACAGTCGTTTGGGAAGAAGTGCTGGAGCGTTTCAACAAAACAAGTAAGAAACTCCAAACCCCTGGTTTTTAACTATTTGAAGGTTATCTTCTGCTTTCATCTTTACTTTCGTTTGTTAAAGAACTCAGAGAAATTCAACCGATAGGATTCAAGCTATGAATCAGAAGCAAAAGGTTTGTGTGAAGATATCACTTCAAGTTATTCTGATGCTTCCAAACGCATTGTTATAGGGAAATTTTCAGAAGGAACAAGTGGTATTGTTTCTTTGAGATGAGCTGACAAATTTAGGATAGAAGTTCTTTAACACAGTCTTTTCTTGCTCGTCTCCGCTGTTCAGCTGCTGTACTTGACAATGCCCTTCGCGAGCTGTGAAGCAGAAAGGAATTTTTTCAAAGCTATCCTTTATAAACAAAACAAATTTCAGTCTACCATGACTGAAGAGCGCTTAAATTATGTATGCATATTGTCTCTAGAAAATGACATTGCAAGGAAGCTCTCATATGACAAAACTGTACTTGAATATGTTGCTAGAAAAAACAGAAATAAGAGTACTTTGTAAAATATGCTTCATGTAGTATGTTCTGGTCAGTTTAACTTTTCCTTCTGAGCACAAATCTCTTATGAATACACCTTGTCATCCTTGTTTTTTTAACAAATGTATTTAAATATTTTATATTTTCCTCATTGCTAATTTTCTTATCTTATAATTTTCTTGGTATGTCTTCAACGAACTAATTCTGAATGATGGAGGCAATCATTAAAATAGCTAAGATTTTAAAAATCACATATACCAAGATGGATAGTGGTTTAGTGATCAGAACATATGTCTTCCAAGCAAATGTTCTGCATTCAACTCCCAGCAGAGTTTTTTTTTATTCTGAAAATTCATTTGTCTTCAGTTTTTATATGTGTGTTGTTGTGGATCTACTATGGATGGGTTTGAAAAAAAATCGAAAAAAGGTAATTCGTCTTACGAGGACAAAAGACAAAGAAAGTAGTCTACGTTACGGCCACAAGGCCTTCGTCAGGAAAAGAAAGAAAGTGAAGGCTAGATAGGAGACATAAGAACTTAAAAGAATATAAAAATAAATATATAAAAAAAAATTAATAAATAAATAAAACCTAGGTACTTCCCTGAAGGCGAAGCATCTAAATCTTATCACGCATGGTTGAAAAAGGGAAGTGACTCTTGACCCCGGATGTACACAATACATACTAAGAAACTAAAAAGTAAAAAAACGAAAAAATACCCAAAAGTAATAAAAGTGGGGACTGGAAATAGAAGAGGAAAAAATTATGGAGGATGGCATAAAAATAGAAGAATAGGATAAGAGTGGAAAGAGTCAAAATAGAGCAAGAGAGGAAAGGACACCTTCTGGGTTGAGATGACATACTTGCACGTGTTGCATCGTGTCCGACCACAGGGTAGTGTGCCAAAGTGAGTGGCATTCTCCTTTGGGAGACGGCTGTGAACAAGAAGATCCTTCAAGTTCTTGTCACGTCTATATGCCACCAAAGGTGCTTCACCGAATACTTCTTGGGTCGCAGGCTCTGCTTGGAGGATAGGAAGGTGGCGGAAAAGGATCTGTTTGACAGCAGTACTGTGAGGGTGATGGGTCAAGATTAATTTGACTCTATCTGAAGTGGATTTATAGTGAGGTATGAGGGCCTCCTGACGAGAGATGGGGAGCACACGTTGGAGAGCAGAGGTGAGAACATGTTCCGGATAAAGTCTGCTACGGAAGAAATCCAACATCTCATTGGCTCGGAAGAGGAAGTCATCGTCGTCTTGGCACAAACGGCGGAGGCGGAGAAGTTGTGAAAAAGGAAGGGAGTCACGACAGGCCCGAGGATGAGAAGAGGTATACAGGAGGTAGCTGTGGGCATCTGTTGGCTTGTAGTATACTGAGGTATTAAGGCCGGAGGGCGTGATAGAAATAGTAATGTCAAGGAAGTGGACAGATACTGTGGAGACGAGGGATGTGAACTTGATGGTGGGGTGAAAGTGGTTGACAAAGTCGATGAAGCGATATAAATCAGTCTCAGACATATCTGTGAGACCTATGCCATCATCGATATATCTGCGGTAAAACCCGGGGAAAGGACCGGAGTATTGTTGCCATATCTGATGCTCCAAGTGGCCCATGAACAGGCAGGCATAGCTAGGACCCATCTTCGTTCCCATGGCAACACCACTAATTTGGTCAAAAAAACTGACCATTGAATTCAAAGGAATTCAGTTGAAGGACCAGTTCAGCAAGACGGAGAAGAGTGACAGTGGATATAGAAGGGCAAGTGCGTTGGTCAAGAAAAAACCGAAGAGCTCGGAGACCATCAGAGTGGGGAATAGAGGTGTACAGAGAACAGACGTCTAACAAGAAAAGACGGTAGGAGCGGTCTGCTGAGAGTCGGATAGAGGAGAAAGTTGTAAGAGCATGATTGGTGTCTTTGACAAAGGAGGGAAGATTCTCAACGATAGGCTGGAAAATGCTATCGAGGAAGTCAGAAATGTGTTCAGTAGGACAGGAACAGGCTGAGACAATAGGTCTGCCAGGGTTGTCGATCTTGTGAATTTTGGGGAGCATGTAGAATACAGGCTTGCCCAAAGAGCTGTCATGAATCCTAAGACGAGAAGCTTCGGGAGGAAGAGCATTACTGGTGATGAGCTGTTTAATAGTGTTGTGTACAATGCGATTGTTCGAGACAGTCGCATCGCTGGTCCTTCTTCTTCTTCTTCCGTCCTTAGCCAAAGACCGACCAAGCAGTCAGAGGCCATCACGCCTTGTGGCGTCTTAAGGGCAACAGCAGATTGATTTTCTCTGTTGTAGTTTCCCATCACGCCTAGCGGCGTCTTTAGGGCAACAACAAATAGATCCATCTGCCGTTGTTTCCGTAATCGGTGTGACAAGCCAACGGGTGATCAGCCCATTGGGCATCGCTGGTCCTGGGCCTGTAAAAAGAGCCATTGGTCAGCTGGTTTTTACCTTCACTGAGGTATGCCTTGAACTTCAGGTCCTCCAAGTCCATTTATCTCTATAATACATTTCTTTCCCATCCTCACTGTCAGGTTTAGTAATAGTGTGGATTTATCACCATCAGCATATGGATCATAATACTAGCAATTTTTTTTTTTAATGTAAAGGGCCCTTCCAAGAGTTCAAGCTTCAGGGCCCCCAAAATGTAGATCCGCCACTGGTCCAGCCTATTAATGACGCAATCTTTTTGGTGATGCCTTCCATGTGTCAGATCGGGCTCTACTTATCAGTGAATAAGTCATTTCTTCTACCATGTACGTCAAGAGAATGGCAGTGTGAAAATTGAATAAGCCACCATTAGCCAAAATCTCTGGTTTTAATTATCAGCTATTTGTATAAACAACTCTAAAGCTGTACAGTATAATCTAATTCAGGAAAGATGGAGGCTCTTCAACCTATTTCCTCCCCACTACCTTATACGTTAGACGTTTTAGTCAGAGACTACCGGAGATTCCAGTACGCAAACCTATTGAACACAAGAACAAAGTACCATCGTACTGACCCGTGTAAAAGTCATGAATTGAATGTTTAATATAACAATGCTTAATACAAACAAAGATAAACTCTTCGATAATCGCATAAGCCACTTTAATTGCAAAGACAAGTATACAGTAACATTTATTACGAAAGGGCTAATGGATGAGTTAGTAATCCGATAATGTTGATTGTCCGGTACTTCCGAAATGTGCATATAATGCCTAAAAAGTGACCAAAACAGTAATAACGTAAAAAATATATATATACATTATTTCCCCGACACGAGCGTCAGTAAAAATTGCACGCGCGTCCGTGTCCGTCACTTAGCCGCCGCTTCGCTGATTAACTGTAAAGACCACTAATTTTACATATTTCTATTTAAATAAATACTGAGGCGAAACTCGAGGCCCGTGAACAGTAAATAAATAAATATTACACACATAAAGGTATGTTTCAGGCATTCGTGAGAAATAAAGAAGTAGAAAACATATTTCCATTGTTGACCAACATTTCGGCACCAGCAGATTTTGTTCATTATTTCCTAAATCCGTACATAAGAGATCCGTTCAGAAGACGTTTTACAGTAGATAATTTACAATTTACGCATGAACTTGTTAGATACTCGTGGGACATCCTGGGCCTAGCAGAAGTCAGATGGACAGGATTAGGTGAATCAATAACGGATGATGGTCACAAAATTTGGTTTAGTGGAGGTGAGTTTAAACATCAGCATGGAGTAGGTTTTATCGTACATAAAGATAGATTGAACTCTGTCATCAGCTGCACCCCAATAAATAGCAGGCTTATCACCATTCGTATTGCAGCACATCCAAAGAACATCTCCATCATACAGGTATATGCCCCCACTACTGACTATGAGGATGAGGCAATTGATACATTTTATGACAATCTGGATGAAGCAATTAAGAAAATTCCAAAGAAAGATCTTCTCATCGTGTTAGGTGATTGGAATGCTAAAATAGGGCCAGATGCATACGGTCACTGGGCTGGTACAGTGGGGAAATTTGGGACAGGAGAAACCAACGATCGAGGACTAAGGCTACTAGAATTTGCCAGCAACTATAAACTAACCCTTGCAAATACACTATTTCCTCATAAGTTATCAAGAAGAACAACGTGGCATGCCCCAAAAACTGAGATACATGGCCAAATTGATTTTATTCTTGTATCCAAAAGATTCAAGTCCAGTATTAATAAAGCCAAGACTAGGACTTTTCCTGGCGCTTTATATTTTAAACACCTATGCAGGCCACCAAGAACCACTTTTGTCAATAGTGAAACGTCGAAAGCTTGCCTGGTTTGGGCATGTAACTCGTCATGACTCCCTTTCGAAAACGATCCTTCAGGGAACAGTCGAAGGTAAACGGAGAAGAGGAAGGCAGAGAAAATCCTGGGCTGATAACATCAAAGAATGGGCAGGACACGGTTTTTCCACACTTGTACGCATTGCTGAGGATAGAGAGCAGTGGAGAACCCTGTCTGCTGATGCTTCCACCATGGCACCCCTACGACCCATGACGGGTTACGGGCTGAGATGAGATGATGATGAATTTACAATATCCTCACCGCCAAAACACTGTAACGTTTACAATCAACACTACAATTGTGACGTCTTTTATGCCTGCGTTTTCTCCACCACAAACCTACTGCCATTATGACGTCATAAAATGAAGGTGTTATCTACCCCAGAATACATTATTAAATTTTCACACTGGCACTTCCACGAGACTTTTAACTTATCCTTTTAAATTTGGCGTGAAAAATATGTGTTTCACAAATCAATAAACCGTCACATGTAATCAGTTATATCCAATCAGAATTGCCGTTAATATTAAATATTGTGCCACCGTCAGTTACTTGTGCGCAGGTCACGGCATCAATTTGAAGATATGTGGCCGTGTATGTTTTACGCTATACGGCACTAGTAGTTATATTGATTTTATTTAGTCAGAGTTAATCCTTCATATGTTGTTGTGGTTCAAGTGCTAACTGGCCTTCCGCCAGAGATGGTAATACTTGACCTTTTGTTATTTTTGTTAGCCCATGAATGTTCTTCCCTTTGAGTTTGGTGATAAGCAAAACAGTTTAAGCACAACAACGTATATCCAAAAGAAATTACTGTAAATTTCCACAAACAGCAAATGTCGAAAATTCAATCAGATGTTTTATTGAACGACATTAGACAAGTACTAGTATTTTCACAATGATTGGTTGTTTATTCACAAGGAAAATATACATATCCACAAGGAAAAATACATCCAACAGAAAAATAAACTGGTCTTGATAACCACAAAGACGAAGTTCACCTAACATCATCTGTAAAATCCTCTAGTCTAAAATCATGGAATCATTGGAATCATAAATCCTAAAATCACACAATCACCCTCTTATCGCCCACACCTCTTCTATTTATACTATTTCTTCTGTTTTCCCGCCTTTTTCCACACGACCCGCTCTTTTTTCACACGGTACAATTTCTGCACACGACTCTCTGTTTTCGACTTTTTGCACACGACTTTCTGTTATTTCGACTTTTTTCAAATGTGTGATCTTTTCCAACTCAACAATTGGATTTAAAAAAACCAGATCCCACAAACATTGATTTCCCACTTTCCGCGCATAAAACCCATTCATTATTATCTGGAACTGACCTACGTTTGCCCTGTCAGAGCAGTAACTGCCAACTGAACTTTGAATGATACTTCGTTTTGTGTAAAAACGTCTTATTTGCTTTTGAGGTCTGTCATTCTTATATGTAGCATATTATAGCACGTATAAATGCTTAGCATGGAAGTAGTAGGAATAATGCTAACGTGGAAGACCAAGCGGTCACAATATGATTGACACAGCATATTCTACATAGAACACACATATGTTTTAGTCCTCGAAATACACAAGAGAGCGAGGGACGGAGTTGTAGTCAACATTCAAGTAATAACCAACTCGTCACATTCCCATCTCTGTCCAATATATACCTGTCGCAAAAAGTAGGGGATATTGAATTTAAAAGTTATCCAAAGACAACATATTTCAAATTAGTTCATTTATTCCTTCGTACAAGCAAACTTGAGCATCATAACAAGACATTTGCGGTATAAGAAGTGTTATGGCTTTACTCACATGATTTTAGTCGCACTGGCAACCAAGGCGGGGTAGGTACTTCATTTTCACAAAAATATTCCAATATTTCTAAAAAACGTGTAGGGCCCCCGTTTGCCGCTAAACATGCATTGCAACGACGTCTCATACTGCAAATAAGCCTTCTGATGTTGTCTTGAGGAATTCTCTGCCACTCCTGCTGAAGGGCCTGGGCTAACTGCTGAAGAGTCAATGGAGCGGCTGGACGTTGTTGGACGCGTCTATTCAGGAGGTCCCACAAATGCTCAGTAGGAGACAGGTCGGGGGACATCGGCGGCCACGGTAACGTTCGGATATGCTGCATCTGAAGGTGATCTTGGACGACGCGAGCACGGTGAGGACGTGCATTGTCATCCTGGAAGATGAAATCTGGTCCGTGCCGTTGAGCAAATGGCACAACGATTGGCTCGATGATGTTGTCACGGTAGTAGAGCCCTGTGATATTGACCTGGCATATGTGAAGGTCGGTTCTGTCATTCATACAGATGCCTGCCCACACCATTACACTGCCACCTCCGTAACGGTTGTGTGCAACAGTTGCAGGAGGCTGGTAACGCTTACCTCGCCGTCGCCAGACACGTATTGGACGATCATGAAAATTCAAAACGAAACGGGACTCATCAGAAAACATCCCTGATGCCCACTGTTGATTGGTCCACCGATAATGACGTTGGCACCAATCCATTCTTGCTCGCCTGTGTTGTGGTGACATGGGCAAAGCTACAAACGGTCTGCGTGAGGCCAGTTGCACTTGGTGCAAACGGTTTCGTACTGTCTGAGTTGAGACCCGGATCCCAGTGGTCTGTTGAAGGTGTTGCTGAAGTCTAGTAGCATTTAGAGACCGAGTTCTGAGGGCCTGAGTAACAAGAAGTTGATCTTGGCGGCGTGTAGTGACTCGTGGACGGCCAGTCCGAGGCAGATCAGCCACTGTGCGGAAATTTTTAAACTTGTTCCACAGTCTGCTGACAGGTGACTGAGAAACAGTGAGGTTCTGAGCAGCATCCACTTGCTGACTTCCGGTTTGCAACATGCCTATGCCTATCCATCTCTGCTGTTCTGTCAAACGTTCCATGACGAAGAAAAGAAATTTTATCTGTTGAAGAGACTTTTTATACCTGTCCATGGTGAGTAGTGTTCACCAAACCCGAGATCACGCAAACCCGAGATCTGTTCTTGGGATTGGCTTACTCATCCACGCATTTTTTGCACGTGAAAAAGAATAATGTGTGAAATCTTTACGGAGGGGCCCCTTTTTGTGACCTCTGTTCTTGGAAAGTCCAGATTGGCTTACTCATCACGAAAAAAAAAACCTCACCAGCTCGACATGATATTGCACGTGAATCAGAACTCTCCTTGCATTCACCCCTGACATGCTGACCTCCCAGTTTCGTGTTGTCAAGTTCAGACCACTCTACTGACTACCCCTCATACACGACTGACATTACGTACTGTTGCGTGCATATTTCGACGCACATTTTACAAAAATCGATATGGCTATTTAATATGGGAAAAATATAGACATTCATTTATTTGTGTATGAAAATGCTGTTTATGGTAAAAGCGAGATAATCCATGTTTGATTCACACTTTTGATTATAGGAGTAATCGTTCTGGATATTGATCCAGCGCAAGGATATTGCGCTTGCGTTTGTACTTATTTTTTAGGGCCAGAAAATATATTAATTTGCTTATTGTGTTTATGGCCTGAATTCATATGTATTACATATTATTAGTACAAGTAGAATCAGTCCTATATTGTATATTTTGGATGGGTAGGAGGGACTAGATTCTTGCTAGCGGAAGTATGAGTTGTCTTGACAAGTCGTGATGAGTTCCGATGTACTGCTTACAAATGGCGGGGTACGTTTTTCTAGAGCTGGTCCTTTCGTCAGAAAAAAATGTCTCACGAAGTGGTTTTTCTTCTGAAGGAGATGGTGTCTCTACGATAGTTTGTGTTAGAGACTCTCCTTATGTCAGTATATAGATGTTTCGGACTCCAGGTAAACCCAGCTCCTATTTTTGATGATCTCTCGTCGGTTAGGCCTAGCTTGACTTTTTGTGCTTCGCTATGCTAGTGTCGTGTTTTGTATCGACGAAGATGACAGATTTTCCTGCAGCGGTTATGGCTACGTGAATTAACCTGATCACCGTAGAGCTGTATGGAAACATTTATGAAATCCTTTATATACCCATTATAAATTAACTCTGGCTTATATTCTCCTTCCTATGAATGAGTGAACGACAACTCAGGGAGACAGCCATGTTGGATTTCGGTCATCATATGTTTTGATCACTGCCAAGAGAACAGATTATTTATCTTATTATCGGACAGTGACAGGGAGATCTCAATCTTGCTAGAAACCCCCTTTCGTGGTTTCATAATATATACTACAAACTATGGACGTCAAGTAACTTTGGTTATTTATCGATCCGCCCTTCACTGACGCGTTTAGTCAGATAGGGGGATGTGGCCATAATGTATCATGACATTGAACTTTTGATGTACTGCCATTATTTCTGAATGTGTCATGACTTCAGATCTGCTATGTATACCTACAAATTGATATGTCAACGAACCATGATGTACTCGTATGTCCCAGTGTGTACGTCTGAATAAATTGAGTAAACTAAGATTCCAGCAGTCTGCATTGGTGCCTTGTAGACACAAGTGTGAGTGGTTATATTGGTCAGCACACGAACAGTACACCATTCGCGGTAATCACACTCTACACTTCTACTTCATACATACACCATCCTGCGTCGGCTGAAGTGACCAAGTTTAGGGCCTGCTTCCCCTGGAGCCTTTGCCTTCCCTAACTCAGGACTAGGGTGAGTTACCCATTTACAGCTGGGTAGACTGGAGCATGCCTGATCTCAACAACACACCACTCTTCCTTACAGAGCAGACAGACTGATACTTTACAGTGTGTGTGTGAAAGCAACTTTACAGAGTGGAAAGAACAAGACTTTTACACGTACCTGCTCCCAGCGGAGCACAGACAGTCCACAGCTTGTTAATCATGGTGTGACAATGACCATTATCCTTCATCTCCCCTGGGAAGAAAGGCCTTAACATAATTCAAGCCAAGTTTTTGTGTCCCATGTCTTAGACTGCATAATCTAACAACTAGACCCACAAAAGTCAAAATCGGGTTCCACGAACTTGGGTTTCTAGGATACAGAGTAGGTGGGGGAATGCTCAAATCAGAAGACACTACTGTAACGAAAAAAAGGAATCTCCAAGCTCCTACTAGCAAAAAACAAGTACGCAGTCTCTTGGGGTTGATCAATTTTTACCATAGATTCATTCCCCAGTTCTCGTCTCTTTACCATTTCCAACTGCCGTGGGATTTTTAACGTGCGCAACGCACACAGGACCTTTTATTTCTTTCGCCCTTATCCGAGAAGGCTTGGCATCCGATCTCACTACCCAGACTGGAAAGGGGGGGGGGGGGGATATAATCAACAGGACTACTTGTGTCTGAAAAAAAGATGTCTATAACTTATATTCCCTCAACTGGGAATCGAACCCGGTACCTCTAGAATTCGCGGACGCCATACCTCTTAGCCACTCCGACCCCCATGTAGAACATAAGATATTGCTTTTCACATGTGATTTTCAGTCTCCATGGCCATATAAGGTCTCGCAACTTCCATTGTTACTTATCATGTTTGCAAACTCACTACTGCACATATCTATTACTGATAACGTCTTCCAAGATGGTGCTTTCTTGTAGTTGATTATCGCAACAAATTCAGTCTTCCACAAGTGTTACATCACTGTCCATGTCTTAAACTTTAACAAAGATGCAGGGACACAAAGATGCAGCAATAGAGAGTGCAGTCAGCGACCCATAGCTTGACTGCTTGCGTCAGGGTTAGGGAACCAGAGCTGACCAAGACCCTACGCCACTTCCACGTGGTGGTCCTGGAAACAGGCTGCATAACTCTCTGGCTGAGAGAGTAGGGATCGAAGAGGGAAGGCCAACCCGGTCCCAAAAAATGCCGTGCTGCAAGTCGGATGTGTCTGCCGAAAGTCGCAGATATTGCAGCTCCGCAACCAACGTCTTTTTCAGGACGAACGAGGAAGAAGATGGATGAAGAAGAAAACTTTAACAAGATTGTCATCTTCTAACATCCCAGTGAAATGTGACGTGTATTTGGGCATGTCATGACAACTTTTCTCCCTATTCCCGGCTGTCATCCATATTGGAAAAACTGTTATCTCGTATCGATGTCACCGTATGAAGCGTTTGTTAATCAACCCGCCTCACCACTTACGACCACCTTTTCTGTCGGCCTGAAGCTGTTACATAACGTAAACACTTCACCCAGCACAAATAGAAGTCAATGTTGATTCAAACAGGCCAAGAGGTAAGGTAATAGTATTTGCATGACAAGTAGGACAAGATATGATAAGATAACCGTGAAATGATGAGAGCGTACACAATAAACAATGAAAAGTTGCGTTCAGCAGGGATGGTTGAAGTAAGTAAGGCCGGAGAAAATTGAAGACGAGAAAAGAGAACGAGCGTACTTCGTGACAGTCGCCAAGTGTGAGCCCGTATTGTTGTATGATGTATGTGATGTAGTCTTGGTCATCCCCGTGCTCTGAACCCAGATCTTCTGGCGTTGTAGCCAAGTAGTGGTACATTATCGGGATCAATTCTCATGAGATGGCCAAACCTTTTGATTGACCGTGTCCTCTTTATGCTTGATGCAGAATGTTGTCGCGCCCTTGTCCTGATGTCATGGTTTCTCATTCTGTCTCTCCTGGTAACTTTTCTTAATCATCTCATCTCACAGGATATGATAGTCCCTTTTTGCACTTTGGTCAATGACCATGTTTGACAATGATAGCAAAGAATTGGTAAGATTATACTATTCATCAGCTGTCCTATTGTTCCCATGCTGATTTTCTGGTATTTGAGTAGTAGTGACAGTTCGTAAGTCACTGAACTGGCTTTTTGACATCATGTTCCAATTTCTGTGTCATGTTTTCCATTTCAGTTACAGTGCTTCCTAAATATTTAATATCTGGAACCTGCTTAAGAAGCCTGTTGTCATGGACATGTATGTTAAGTTGAGAAAGCCCGACATCACCGTACCCTGACAAATAAGAAGGGAAAGAAGAGGAAAAACTCGAAACCCCGCGGATAAGAAAACATACAACACACAATAAATATACATATTGATCACCATCATTAGGTGCCATCCTCACATCGAAGGTCTGCTGCAATGGAGTTCAAAGTCTTGTACTTCTTCTCTAGATGGTACACTCCTTCCTGTCCATCGCTTCATATTACCTTCCCACTTCTAGCACTGTCTTCCTCTCTTATGTTTTTCTTCAACTCTTTCTTGTATTATGATCTTCAATAAGGTGTTACAAGGCCAAACCATTTTAGCTGAATAATTTTTATCTCCGTCATTAATTCTCTTTTAATTCCTAGGTTTTTTATGACCTCCTTATTTGATTTCTTCTCTATCCATACATTTTGTACAATTTCTCATTTTAATAGAAATTAAACAATATATCAAATATACAGAGTGTCCATAAAAGATTGCACCCTTTTCAACAAATTTATTCTCGGCCCCATGATGTGGTACTAGGATGCTTTCTATCACAAAAGTAAGATAATCTCTGCAAGTTTTTAAGCATACATTACAAAGATATATGCACCCTTTGTGACGCGACAGATATTTAGTCGATAATCCATTTCTTCGCACACTCGAATCAGCATGTCTCCTGTAACAGCAGCAAAGGCTCCAATGATCCGCTCTCTCAGCTCCACCAGATCTCGAGGCAATGGTGGGACAAAGACTCTGTCCTTGATGAAGCCCCACAAAAAGAAATCACATGGTTGTCATGTCTGGGGACCTCGGGGGCCATCTCAGCAACACTACATCGTCAGGACCACTGCGACCAATCCACCGTTGTGGGAGATGTTCATTGACGTACCCTCTCACTGCTCCATGGTAGTGGGGTGGAGCTCCATCTTGTTGGAAAACGAAATCCTGGGAGTCCTCTTCAAGTTGGGGCATCATCAAATTGTCCAGCATGTCCAGGTATGAGAGTCCAGTAACGGTTTTTTCCACATAGAAAAATGGCCCGTAAAGCTTCCTTCTGGATATGGCACCAAAGACGTTTAACTTTGGAGAATCTCTCTTATGCTTAATGACTACATGAGGGTGTTCTGAACCCCAGATCCGTACGTTGTGTCTGTTGACTCTGCCGCTGATGTGGAAGGTCGCCTCATCACTGAACACGAGCCTCTCCCCGAAATCATCATTCTCAAGCAATTTCTGCATGTTCTCGCTGAAGGCCGTGCGAAGTGCTTTGTCTGGTTCAGTGAGTTCCTGCACAAGTTGCAGCTTGTAAGCCTTCATTCTCAAACGCTTATGAAGAACTTTCCATACCGTACTGCGGGGCATTTCCAACTCACGACTCGCCCTTGGAACCGACTTCATGGGGCTATGCTGGAAGGCTTGCTGAACTCTATCCACTGCCTTCTCCGAACATGACGGGCGACCGGTGCTTTTGCCTTTGCACAGGCAACCTTCCTCCAGGAATTTCGTATACCAACGCTTAATGGAATTCTTATCAGGTGGATCAACCCCAAACTGTTGCCGAAAATTGCGTTGAACTGCGATAACAAACGCTTTCTGTTGTTTGGTGTGCGCCATTTTGCAAAAACAGTGCGCATGCGCACGGCGGGAATTTCAAGTGAAACTTTCGCAGTTGAGTTGCAACGGGTAATTGTTACATGTCTCTCAACACACTGGTCAAGTAGGTGGGAAAAAAAAGAAATAGGTACATTCTTTTATGGACACCCTGTATGTTCACTGTTTTTTTTATTTAACTTTTCATACACAAGTTTCGCCGCGTGCTAGGAAAGCTTCCATAATCAAACACATAAGCAGACAGTGAAGCTGGCAATGAAGCTAGTCTCTGGTATTAATGTCAAGGCCAGATCTTTGAGTTAAGTGCGTCTATCGCCAGAGGCGAGGGGGACATTGAGCTGGTTATCCCCGCTTCGTCGGCCCAATTTTTCCGGTGCTAGCCATGCTAAAATCGAAATTGCTACTTGGATTATACTCAGGATGATTGATAAGTCACTTACAATTTTTAAGGGTTTATATCCTCACTTGTATCCACTGGATATATATGAATCAAATGTCTAAACAATTAAAAATAGAAGTCATTTGATCAGTTCGTTTTATTTTCTAATGCTTTTTCACAGAAACAAAATAAAATAAATTACAATCGAACATGATAAAAAAACTGACGTTACAAGAGGCAGCAACAATTTCTGCCCGCTAAGAAATAATGTGTTGAACAAACCAAATCTAACACAAAAATGTAATGTTAACGTGAAACAAAATTGTATGTAATTAAATGGCAGTGAATTGTCTTTACTGTAATGTCTCTTTTATAGAAATTACTTGAATATTAGTGAACAAATAACCATTGAAAAATTAGAAGTGACTTTTCAATGACCCTGTACAACAGCCACAGTTTGAATAGATGGATACTCTCATCTTCACCAACTGTCATCCGCGTAATGTCCCATTTACTGTAACATTCAGGGACTTTATTAAACTCATCATTTTCTTCTTCACTGTGTTTCAAGGTGCACCAGTGCAGCTGGTCTACTTCCAGGAAGCTTGCTTCAAGGCATCCATGTACTCTTACAACAGTGGTTTCTGTAGCAACTTATTTGACACTAGTGTAAAAGCCCGTCATAAGACAGGAACTAAATTCAAAAGCACCAATACCTAACGGCAATTTTACTTATTCAAAAGTATTTTAAAAAATCACCGTGCATCAGCACAGTACACGAACTACGTAGCAGCAGCGAGGATCCCAATGTGTGTATACGGGATCACTCATTCTATAAATATTTTTGTGCACACCGTCATTTGCGCACTTTTCTTTGGTAAGTGTTACTATTTTCGGGAGAGTACATTTAAGGGAAACAATACAATTAATGTCTAACTTTCAACAAAAAGTTGCATCCCTTAGCGTTTGTGACAGAATAGGCTAGGATTTTATATATATATTGATGATGAAGTTGGGTAGCTCCATAGAATACCTTATATTATTCCCATCATGCCTGCGTGAGCACTACCGGCGTGATGCTGACCGCATCACCCCTAATGTGCCGATGGTCAAGAAAATATAGGCTTAACACCATATTCTCAGTATGCCTCAATGGGCATGTAACGAGATCCTTGACCTTTACCTGCGCGAGCAGTTGTCCTCTTCCATATGTGTCTACACAGAGATCCCAGAGAACTACATCATCATCATCATTTAATTGCGCTCCTTCTGAAGCATGGGACCACCACTCAGCTAGTCCACTAGAATACCTGCACCAAGAAGGCACATGTGATTTTGCAACTATTGTATCCGTGTAATTTGTACGGTCATGTTGCTAGCACCATGTTCAATCTCATGTTAGTGGCCGTGTACGACTTGCTTAAGGGTAGTTTTAGTTTTTCATTGTCTCTTCAGAGACACCAGGGAACAACGAGGGGCGCAAGTACTACACCGGGTGCAAGAACTACTAGGGGATCATGAACTACACGGGCGCAGGAATTACGCGGGGCGCAGAAACTACGTGGTGCTCCAGAACTATATGGGACGCAGGAGATACACGGCGCGCAGGAACTAAACGGTGTGCAGGAACTAAATGTGGTGCAGGAACTAAATAGGTGCAGGAACTACTCGGGGTGCCGGGACTACACGTGGCGCATGAACTAGACCAGGGGTCGGGAACCTTTCCGTGACAAAGAGCCAAATATTTAATTTTGTCTCCACTTTAACAAATAGAAAAGCCGCATGAAAAAAAAATCACATGGTATCCCTCATTCACTAAGAGTTAAGTAATAGAGAACCGAGAGTAGCATGAAAATTGCTCAAAGAGCCGCATGCGGCTCGCGAGCTGCAGGTTCCAGACCCCTGAACTAGACGGAACACAGGAACTAAACGTGGCACCGGAACTAAACGGAGTGCAGGAACAACGAGACGCAGGAACTACTCAGGGCGCAGGAACTACACGTGGCCTGTAAATTATAATTAAAATCTTCAGCTTAATTATTGTACTACATCGTTGTTCGGAAAACAAATTCGGATTACATTTTTGTAGCAATCCTTTGTTTTGACGCCATTAAAAGAAAATTAATTATGTGTTTTTTACTGTCACTTTTAATTATCTATTCTGCCGTTCTTTAATTATTTCTGACATTTGTATCTTCTAACACACACACAGAGCTGCAAACATGTTTCACGAAAGGAGTGGTAGACATTGAACAGTGCAGCCTTTCAAATATGACAGGTAACTTAATAACATATGTTAGATCTGTACCTGTAAAGAAATTATTCGAATTTAAAAACTCAATACTGTTGTCAGAGCAAACAAAGATAATTCAACACATGGAAGGTGTGAACAAATGATAAACATTATTTTCCTTCTTTCTCCTTTCTCGATTGTTAAGCACTTTGTGTCATGTGCTCCACCAGTGGTGGTTCTACATGCAAGGTGTTCCGTATTATGACTTAACACAAACTGACATTCAATTCTGTTACCCTTTAGCTGCCCCTCGAGCACAGGTACAAATGCATGTCAAGTCCTCCTGCCACGTGCCATCCGCCAAAGTTGTTTCAATGTCTTCCCTGCCCTTAATTACATGAAACCTCCAGCTCTCTTCTCCGTGTCTTCTTTGAGTCTACCTCTGCCTCTCTTACCGTGTGGATTCCAGAACAAGGACTGTCTTGAAACGCTATCTGGTATACTCAGTGGGCGGCCTATCCATCGCCAGCGGCTTCTTCTCATCTCTTGTTCCGATAGCACTAGACTGGATGTTTTCAACAGTTCAATGTTGACCACCTTGCTGTAATCATATTTTACTAATAGTATTTACTTATGAATTTAAAAAGCAATAAGTATACAATTATACGTTGTTTCACCCGTGTGTTACCGGGGCCCGAAAGGGGAGCAAAGAATAGTAACACTGCACCCTACCACGCATGTCGTAAAAGGCGACTAAGGAGGGTATGGGCATGGGGCTGTTTACCCCATCCCGTAAAAACTTCGCACAGTGGGCTGATCACCTGCTTGCCAACCAATCTGATTACGGAAACAATGATAGATTGTTTGGTCTGTTTTTGTTCCACAAAGACACCACTAGGCGTGGTGGAAACAGCGATAGATTGCTCAATTTGTTGTTGCCCTAAGACGCCACTAGGCGTACTGGCCACATACTGCTTTGCCGGTTGATGGCTAAGGATGGAAGAAGATACGTTGTTTAGTTAAATTTTAAAAAACATAGTGCAAACGACTCTAAACATGTCTGTATTAGTAACGAATTAATGATTACATAGTGAATTCACCGATTCAGCAACGTTCATTGTTGTTGTACAGTAATCTTGTAATTTTACCATCTGAAAAACGACAATGGCAGATACTGATGAACTTTCATGCGTTTATGCCGCCCTCATCCTGGCTGGCGACCACGTATCGATCACTAGTGATAAGATTGCCACAATTCTCAAGGCTGCTACTGTTTCAGTTGAACCATTTTGGCCAAGTCTCTTTGTCATGGCTGTGGATAACCTGAATGTACGGGAACTCATCACTTATGTGGGGAGTTAAGCCGCTGCTGCACCTGTTGTTGTTGCTGCTGCTGGCACCAAACCTGCTGCAGCAGAGGCAAAGAAAGAAAAGAAGGTGGAAGAATCTGAGGAGTCATACGATAACATGGGCTTTGGGCTGTTTGACTAATCACCACGCACAGACAGATTTTATTGAAATAAAGTAACTTGTAGGACAATAAAAACACCAAAAAAAAACAAAAAGATTATTACACAGCTTTTAAATTTGAACATGCGCCATAAATTAACCGATAAATCCTGTGTCTAGGTTGAACGGGGCACGCCTCGCCAAAACGAGGCAAAATTTTAATATTTTAAAAAGGAAGCGTTTCATTGTGATTTTGTGTTATTAATTTTAAAATTCGGCCATACATGATGTGCCATAACTGGCACTGCGCCTTAAAAAGATAAATTGTTTGAATATAGGACAGTAATAAAGCCTGGTCTAAGATTTAACTACTGGGTTAAAGATCGTTTGAGGACACAAATATGACACACATTACAACCTCAAGATCTTTGCCAGGTGTAGAATATTATTGAAAGAAGAAACAATTTTAAAAAATAAAATAAAAGTTTATCTCTTTTTGGCGTCAGTTACATTAGGGCTCATGTCCAAAGAGATTGCTTATGTAAACTAGGGTGACCATGTGTCCTCCTCCCCCCGGACATGTCCTCTTGTTGCACATTAAGATTGCGTTCGGACGGCTTTTTTTTCAAAAGTGCGTTTTATCCGGCTTTTTTCGGAGTTGAACATCACTTAGGTCTATCTTGTGCAAGTAAATTCTTAGTATTTGTACAAGTAAATATTGCAATGTAGTGAAGAAATATAGTACAATTGTTCTAAACGGTGTTAAATCTGTGACAGACATTCTTAAGCAGCTTGCGTCAGAGTCTATACCCTTGAAGATTCCGAATACGCTTGTTGAAAAACAAAGAGACGGACTTGATAGTTTGTGTGACACGTTTCGTGGTGATAACAAATGCATGTACTGTACATTAGTTGTTTAGAAAACTTAGAGACATCGATGAAATAATTAAAAGATTTCACATATTTTTCATGAATGGCCTTACGCTGAGTACCAACATGAGAAGATGTGCGAGCTTCTCGTCAATATTTAATTGACGAAGACGTTGCATTTGACGATGCAAATGCTGTGATCAACTTAACAGCCTGACAGCATCCGTTGAAAGTAACACTATTGATAAAGGATTTATGCGGCTGACACATGCGAAATGAATCACAATTTTAAAACAATCAGTAAAAATTGAATTTCATTCTGAACTTTTAATGATCCCACAAAAAAATAAAAATCCAACAATTTTCATCAGCGGGAACTAAAAATAATTCAGAAGCTTAGAGATACTCTGGTTTGATAGGATCAAACACACGCCCCCTTGAGTGTGCATAGCAACCCCAATGTTTACAGGTTACCATGTGAATAATGACTTATTTCATTGATAGGCAACAGAAAAAGTCACTGGACAAATGATACAGAAAAAGCAGTTTTCATATGTTGATTCCCAACATCAACGAAACTGATTTTATAATAGCTTCCACATTGGGAGGCGTGTACATTTTTTTGTCGAAAACGTATCAATTCCGCGATTATTTAAAAGAAAATACTGAATTGTTGAAGAAGGCAATGACTACAAAAACTAAATAATAATATTAACATAACAACAACAATAATAATTGTAACATAGTAGTAACAATAATGGTATTAATTTTATCAATACTGAATAACATATGGAAAGTTAATTTCTGAAGTTAAAAGGATATAAAAACATAGGACATTTTAAAATACATTTTTGTGAGTTTTTTTCTGTTTTTCTTTGTTTTCTCGGAATTGTCTTTTTTTATAATTTTGTTAAACCTGTGTTAAAACTAGATGTAGTCAAGAAATATAAATTTTGACAAATTCATTACAAATCATGCAATAATAATCTGCTAAATACTAATTCAATTTGCTAAGTTTCAGTAAGATCTTGTAAAAAATAACATAGTTATGATGTTTTAAAAAAAGTGTATAATTTATTCAATTGGATTAGCTAAATTTGGGTTTAATGTAGTCATGACAATCATGCAATAATAGATTGAAATCTATGTCCTCTTATTTTGAGTTTTTTATTACCCTACAAGGTACCTACTTTTTTGGCTTTTAGCTTCCACATTTAATTTTTAAAAAGTCAATTCCTCGATTTTTTACGTGAAAAAATGCCAGAAAATGACTTTGTAACTTTTTGTTTTAAGAATAACATATGACCTGTTATGGTTTTTAAAGTACACCCTAGTGTAAACGAATAATAGATACATTATCATGTATAAAGAGAAGACAAATTAACATGGCTATAGAATTTCAATTTTAATGAAAGCCCAAGATAGATTAATTTAGAAATACTATTTATAACATTTATAAAGTTACATGTCAAACATAGCTAAATACAACAAAATGTCATTAGAAATTGTTAGGGCTTGCATAGATGATGTCGTCTTTCAAAGAAAAAAAAAGAAGGAATAAAAGAAAGAAAAGAAATCTCGGTGTTGGACACGGCAGGGGAAGATTAAGAGACAAGATAAGGACAATAAGGAGAATACATTCCCAAACAATGGTTAACATAATTACTCGGCCAGACTGGAATGCAACCAGGCAATTTGTTTTAGATCACATTCCACGAGGCACGTCACTTTCAGCCATTGACCGTGTCCTTTTACACCAGTACGCCTTTTCATATTGTGTAAATTATTTTGTTACTATTGAAGTCGTTGGCTCTTTGTATTGTTCCTGCGGGTGGCGTTCTTGTACTTCATGTAATGCTGCTATTAAGATATAGTACATTTGTTAGGAACTCTGTCTGGTGAATGGGGTCTCAGCTTGATGTATGATATTTCCTTTCTTGTATATTTAACTTTGAATGCACCTGTTTTCCCTTCAGCTCTACATGGACTCGTCCAATCTCTTCTTACATGTCTGTACCACATATTGTGCTATCTTTCTTCTTTGCCAGTGGTTCTCAACCGTGTTATGACCAAGACCCTAATTTAACAGTTGTTGTTGCTGTTGTTTAACTACACTTCTGAGCTTCTCGCTTTTTAGCAGCCAATACCAAGTTGAAAACTACTTGATATCATCTACATTGTATATGTATGCTTTTCCTGTGGCTTTCCTGCATTTCAAAATGTGTTAAGTCATGAGCTCCAGTTTCTCCAGCTTGGCTGAATCATCACATCTGGTCCCAGGCTAGGAGTAAGAAACTTGGCATACTATGCATTACCCCCCCCCCCCCTCTCCCCCCATCCAAGGATGCTCTCTAGCTATTCAAGCTAAAATACTGTGCTCTGCTTCTGAGCCCTCTCAAGGAATTGTCGCATCCTACATAGAACCACTTCTCAGCTCCCCCTGCCTATCCCTGGGTCCATAGTGAGATCCCCCTGCATGCAGCCAACCGGGAAAAGCCAGAGTTACGTCTGGGCCTCAAGTGACTCATCCAAGCTTAGTGTGCAATGTTGGGTTCTCATCATGTGTCAGCACAGGGGAGAATCCCTGAAAGTTTTTGGATAATTTCAGCAGTCAATGAGGATGTAATTAGCCTCACAGACAGAGGTTCACTTCCGTATATGTATACTATAGCATTGTGCTTATTTGGTGGTCATACAAGCATGACTCTAGATATGCCTTCATGCATAACCTGACCAAAAAAGTTAATTAAAGTAATTCAGCTAAAGGCATGCAGTTTACAACTTCCAGTAAGGGAAACATAAAGGAATCGACCTATCGCAAAGTTTCTCCAATTTCGGTCGCGATGTGTATATTGAGAACCGCTGCTTCAGACTTTGTGTTCATGCCAGTGGTGTCTCTCGTGTCTCAGGAATCACTCAGTTATAATGCCATCTGTACAATGGAAAATGTGGCCAACGACGTTTTCCAGGAAGTTCTTTGGGATTATAAGTGTTTAGACCATGTAATCCTGATCCAAATAGTGTATTAATGTCTTGTCTTTATTCTTGCCATTAATTACTTTCAAATCCCGAAGGAACCCTGCCTTCAATAAATTCATGCCAAGCATTGATGTTCTATGTTCTCCGCCGTAGGTCTTTCGATGTTTTCTTTATTTCGTTTACGCTTTCTCCAGTTCCTGTCTGCATGTGTTTCTCGGTGAATCTCAACACGTCATCACTGACGCTTTATCATCAAGGCGGTCAAAAAATTGCAGAAGTTTCAGATTTCTGTGTGGTATGAGCTGGTGGAGCGTCCGATTGACAGAGTTGTTAGATCACTGGTCTCTCGCGATAAACGTACCGGGTTCGAAACACGGTGGCGTCATGCTCCATTCTACATAGCTGTAAATGGGTACTTGGCTCTGCTTGTGAGTAAGGGAAGTAAAAGGCTGCGAGGAAGGTAACTGGTCACCCTAATTCTCGAAGCTGGACCAAGTATAGTAAAGTCTCTAACACATAATTCCCTATGGCAGTATCTGCTATGGGACTACCTTTAACGCGTTATTGAGCTTCCGAACTGTTGATGCTGTCTTAAGTTGTAGTCATCAGGGGATACAGCTAGCCATTTCAGTCAGTACGTAAAGCGAACATTGTCGTAATTTTTGATAAGATAGGTCTGAGATATGTATGGTCCCGTCCGAGCAGAGGTGATAGTGGTAACTATGTGAGAGTAAGGTGTAAGAAATAGTTTTCCTATTCACGAGGGGTGATAGCGTAAGAAAAAGAACAGTCTCTGGATTGAGTAATCGCTCTAATCCAGTCTATCTTTACGACTATATTTAATTTAGACGCACTTTCTCTCCTTGCACAAAAAAAAAAAAAAAATCCAAGTTACACTACACTCATGTACACACAATTTTGTGACGAATACGTACAAACGTGAAAACAAACTATGGATAACATATAAGGGTAGGGTTTTGACCAACACTATAGCTTAAGGTTTATTATGTTTATTTTCACTAGAAAATATCAACATCAAAAGCATTTACATCAATGAAGTATAGTTTACAGACAAAAAGAATTAAATATAATCCAATAGGTCCTCCCTCTTGTAACGGAAAACAAGGAAAATCCCAACAGAGGTAGTTAACCCAAAGAGATCAAAAATTAAAAGTGGGGTAGGGAATAATCAGGACGGGTAATGAACAAGTCCCTAATTTAACCTATCCCGTGAACACTCAGATTAGTGAGATATAAAAAAAGAAGATTGGTATGTTAGTGGTAACAAAAAAGAAAGTTAGGTTTCGTTCTTCCAGTTCATTCAATCATTCACACAGTGGCACTTTTCATATTTGCTTACCTAATCGTTGACGCAGTAATTCCATGGAGTTAAAATCTAACATGTATTAAGACTATTCAGAGTCATATTCTTTGTCAATTTCAGCCCCAGACTATCCTGTTTGCTGACTATTATTTTCCGGTAGTCGCTGAAGTTGATGCGTTAGTTATTTTCCTGGATATTCCTCTTTTCACTGCAGATAGTTGTTTGGGATAAGTTTTCTATGTGGTGGCACCGTCATAGGATTTAATATGTATATATATATTGTTCCAGTGTGGTCTAGCCTCAGGCGACTGAGACGCTCTCTGATGTGATGACATTTTGAAAGAATGATACTCCTCGGCTGTTCTCTGAGGGAAATAGCCGAGTATGACCAGTGAGTTCTCTTGAGTATAATCCCGTGGAACAAGCTTACTGTCATATGTTTGAAAAAAAGTGATAGAACTTCTGCCACAGCAGGCTGTTTATATATATATATATATATATATATATATATATATATATATATATATATATATATATATATATATATATATATATATATATATATCTATATATATATATATATATATATATATATATATATATGGAAACGTCTTCTGGTATTGTCTGTTCCAGTTATAATTAAAATTTATTGTTAGTGTTCTTGGTTTTGACCACTCTCATGGATGGAGAAGGTGGACCGCACACAAAGATTTCACAACAATAATCTCTGGATGTTTTGGGAACATAAGACCGTAAGACCATCAGACCGCTAGATCGCAAGGTTATGATCAGCCTGGATGTAGGAAAATATAAACATGTAACTACAATATAAATCATATACTAACACGCGTTTAGGTAGGACTTCTTTAACCACTCCGGTATTAAATGATATTAAAAACCACAAGTGTCTAGCTTATCTTATCGCTTTTAACACGTGATATAGACACTTAGTGTTTTACAAAATTACACATAATGAATAGAATTAAATTGATTTCGTCAATTCTCAATCGCTTAGCGTCTTATAATTATTTTAAAGCATTTCTTACTGGGGAATAGCGATTAATTAAATTTACGTTTACGGCTGGAAAGAATTAGCTATATGTTATTTACAACGCTATTCAATTAGCACAAAAAATCCCAGTGAAATATAATGAAAAACTTTAACATGTTAAATCACTTAGATGCTACTATATATTTACCGCAACACAGGAAAAATGAATTAACTCCACGTATTATAAGAAATCCGATTGTACTATGGCTCTATAATAGCGAGCTAGTTATTTCAGAATATTTCTGCAGCGACTGATAACTGAGTTTGGGGAGACGAGGTATATATCTAGAAATGCTGTTTCTTCCCTCCTTAGTGCGAAAATTCGCACCTACGTCCACGTTAGGGCAAATCTCCTGGTCGATTCCCGAATTAAAGGTTTTCTACGCACCTTTGCCGACCGCGTAAACGTTTGCTAGCGAGTAGCCGTCCTTTGATCCCAGCTCTCTCTCTGTAGCTAATTGCGTCCCCTGGGAACACGACCAAACGGATGGTCGGTAAATGTGGTTATCGCCCCTTTTTTGCCTTTGCTTAATTCCCCCTGTCAAATGTAACCGATCAAAGGTACGTCTTCTGTCTTATCCCCCTTCAGGCAAACGCACTTGACCCGTCCCCTTTTGAAGGAATGGCAGTTAGAGATCTGAAAAACTGTATTGATAGCGCGTGAAGGCAGACAGGTAGGCGTGGCTAAACTAAAGTAAGACAGCTAGCGAAAAGGCATGGCTTTTACGCAATAGCCCGTGTATGCTAATGAGGAAAGCAAAGGTGGGAAACCCACGTTGGATGAGTTGCTTGAAAAAGAATGAGGGGTGCCGGTGAGAGTAACGTGGACTGATCAAGGTGGACGATTTTCATAACCTGTCACAGATGTTTACTACGGAAGCTATGTAGTTCTGGGTGTGAAATGATTTATAGTTTTCATTTAAGTTATCGCCAGTGATGCCACTCTTGATTTAAAAAAAAAAAAAAAAAAAAACCTAGATTTCAGCGACTTGGGCTACTTTAGGCTGTTTTCTTTTCGCCGACTTTTGGCTATTTTTGAGCTACTTTGGATGAATTTGGACTACTTTGGGCGAAATCTAGGTGATGTTCTTCAACTAATGAAAGAAAATGACACCTAGAGGGACCAAAAAAAAAAAATACCTAGGTCTAGGTGAATCCACCTAGGAATGCCAACACGGGTTATCTTGTGTTAGCGTGACCGGTGTATGTTTATGTGAGAAAAAGAGATAGCTGGATAGTGGAGTAGCAGGTTTGAAAACGTGAGTGAATGATTCCGCACTAAGCGATGGACTTTTATGCAGATTGATGTCATCTGGTCGGGACTTACTGTATGCTTCGTCAAGTTTGCATGTCTCATTCTGCCGTATTTGTTGAGTGGGCTGTATGAAGAGTCTCCGATATAAATGTTGCTCTTGTACTTTATTTACTTGATAGTAAGTATGTATTGAAGTACGTGTCATTAACGACTTTTGGTTTCTGTGGCTGTTCATGAGTTGGCAGTCCGTGAATTGGCAGTTCGTGAGTTGGCAGTTCGTGAGTTGGCTGTTCGTGAGTTAGCTATTCGTGAGTAGGCTGCTCGTGAGTTGGCTGCTCGCGAGTTGGCTGTTGGTGAATTGGCTGTTCATGAATTGGCTGTTCGTGAGTTGGCTGTTCGTGAGCTGGCTGTTCGTGAGTTGGCTGATCGTGAATTGGCTGTTCGTGAATTGGCTGTTCGTGAGTTGGCTGCTCGTGAGTTGGCTGTTCGTGAGTTGGCTGTTCGTGAGTTGGCTGTTCGTGAGTTGGCTGTTCGTGAGTTGCCTTTTAGTCGCCAATCAGGTCAGCTGCGAGGGCGAAGCAGAGATCTGTGTGAGATCTCCTGAAGGATCTGTCTTGAACTGTTGGAATATAAAACTGTTATTAAGGTACCTCATATTATTCATCAGATTATTTGTTTTTTACTTCTTCCTCTTTGATCCATAATCACCAACCGTCAAAGCAGTCAGCGGCCATCACGCCTGGTGGCGTCCTGTAGGGCAGCAACAAATTGATTCCACCTTGCTCAGTCGGCGGCCATCCTTCGTACAGTGCCCCAACTCTGGTTCATTCATTGCATCTCGGCTTCCACAGTTCTTCGCCAAGTTGTTTTTGGTCGGCCTCTCTTTCGCTTTCCCTCGGGGGTCCATAGCATAGCTGTTCTTGTGATGGTATCAGGGTCCCTTCTGAGGACGTGTCCAACCCAACTCCAGCGTCTGCCAGCTATGATGGTGTGCATGTCCTCCTGGTTACTCCGAATAAGTAGTTCTTGGTTGCTGATGGTGTTTGGTAAAAAAAGATTCGGAAAATTTTCCTTAGGCAGATTGTGTGGAAGGAGGACAGTGTCAACATTTCCTTCTCTGTTACTCTTCAACATTCCGTACCATAGAGAAGCACCGAAAGTACACAGCTCTCATACAGTCTTAATTTGGTGTTTGTGCGGTACTGGGAAGACTTCCAAATGTTGTTGAGAATAGCAAAGGCTGTTCTCGCTTTATTCATTCTGTTGTTAATATTCTTGCTTGTTCCGCCGTCAGGTGTTACTATGCATCCTAGGTAAGTAAATGTGTCTGTCTGTTCTAGCTTCTGGTTCCTTAATGTTATTGGCTCAGGATTGCCCACATTTAGTGTCATGACCTCTGTCTTCTTCAGATTGATGTTCAGGCCAACCTGCTGGCGATACTTATTCAGTCAATCGGTTTTGTCTTTAATGATTTGATGTGAATGCGCGAGTAGTGCAATGTCATCTGCATATTCCAGGTCTTCCAGTGTAGAAAATGTTGTCCATCTAATTCCTCTTGGACTGCCCTCTGTTGTCTGGCGCATCACCCAATCTATGGCTGTCAAAAATAATGTTGTTGATAAGGGGCATCCCTGTCGTACTCCTGTTTTCACTTCGAAAGTTACATTACTCAATCCATCACTGCACGTAAAGTTAGAATAGAGGCTTTTTGTGATGGAAACAATGCGGCTGGGAATTCCATAAGCCCTCGGTATTTTCCATAGGCTGTGCCTGTGTATGCTGTCGAACGCTTTTTCAAAATCAACAAAGTTAATGTACAGCTGTCTCTGCCATTCTGAGCACTGCTCTATAATGTTCCTGAGGGTGAATATATGATCTGCACATCTTCTGTTCTTTCGCTTATTCTTTCCTCAGTTTATGGTCAACTGCTTTTGAAATTCTCTGGATGATTATCCTGCCTAGTATTTTGCTGGGAACTGAGAGGAGAGAAATCCTCTCCAGCTGTTGCAGTCTGCCAGGTCGCCCTTCGTGGGCAATTTGACAATTATTCCTTTACTCCACTCCGTTGGTGTTGTCTCAGTTTCCCAGACTTGTGCAAATAGTGGTTCTAATAGTTCTGCTGCTAGTTCAGGGTCTGCCTTGAATAACTCAGCATTTAGATTGTCGTGACCAGGCGCTTTTCCATTTTTCAACCCTTTGATAGCTGTGATGATTTCTTCTTTTCGTGGAATGACTGTATTTACGTCGAAGTCACTTTTGCTTTGTACAGTTTGAGCTTAAGGAGATGAAGCATGGCTTATTAACGTCTATATTGTTCAACTTGTTGTTGTCCATAGACATCAGTTGTCTTCACATCAGTTGTGAGTTATATTTAGTCATTATATCTCTGTCCTAGTATTCCGTTGGTTATAGTGATAGTTTTCCCAGTGGCATTTATTGACTGGTAATTATTTAATGTTACAAATTAAATAAAGCCGGATTGGCAGACGATTTACTTCCATGTTAAATGAAATTACGTGGCTGGTTAAAATAGCTCACGTAACCCAAAATTTGAAACGATAAGAAACGAGGTTATTGGGTAAGCTTTTAAATAATGGAATCCCGAAATTGAACTTTTAAATAATGGAATCCCGAAATTGAAGCCATAACAATCAAGTAAATGTTTGTGTCTGTTTTAGATTAAATCTAGATCATCAACTGTACCGTCCTGGAAGCTGAAGACTTCAGAGACGCAATTTTGTAGAATCAACCCCATCAAAGATGAGATCAGGTCTCAGAAATGATGTACCAACAAATATACTCATCTAGAGTGCAAACATCTACAGTGCAAACATCTTCAGTGCAAACATCTACAATGCAAACATCTACAGTGCAAACATCTACAATGCAAACATCTACAGTGCAAACAAGCTGCCAGTTTGGAAACAACATCGTCTCCCTGAAGTGATAGAAAATATTCATGTCATTGACAGAAAGAAGAGCCAGACTGCAACAAAGAGAAACACCATAACAACAAAGTACAAAGAGAAACATTACCCACGCAACACCTGGACAATTTATTCATACACAGACGGATCAGTGACAAATGCAACAGGATATGGAGGTGGAATAGATAAAAGTACAGAGCTCGAAATACGGTACGGTCACGCTCCAGTCTACCCAGCTGTAAATGAGTACCTGGTGACTCTCCTTAGGTTAGGTAAAGCAAAGGCACCTCTCTAATCTAGATCTAGTATAGTGAAGTCTCTAACACTTCACTCCCTTACGGCAGTATCTTTTACGGGACTACCTTGACCTTCTATTCTACAGGTGCGAGAGTGAATGGATGCAGCGTAAAATAAAAGGAAGGAGTAGCCGAATTTGAAACTGGCCTGTGAGCCCAACAATCCCTACTCTCTCCTTTCAAAATAGAAAAACGTTAATGCGTCCTTTCCATCGCTCTCTGCTGCTTGTCTTTGGAGATTATTTTTACATGTATATATATATATAATTATACAAATAACTTGTATTATCTATTCTCTTATATGGGTGTGAGGGCTGGACACTCACTGCAGATACGGAGCGAAGGATTCAGACTTTCGAGGATAAATGTTATAGAAGAATTATGCGCATTTGCTATAAAGAGCACAAAACAAATGTCTATGTTAGAGAGAAGATAAACACCTATGCAGGCCACCAAGAACCACTTTTGTCAGTAGTGAAACGTCGAAAGCTTGCCTGGTTTGGGCATGTAACTCGTCATGACTCCCTTTCGAATACGATCCTCCAGGGAACAGTCGTAGGTAAACGGAGAAGAGGAAGGCAAAGAAAATCCTGGGCTGATAACATCAAAGAATGGGCAGTACACGGTTTTTCCACACTTGTACGCATTGCTGAGGATAGAGAGCAGTGGAGGACCATGTCTGCTGATGCTTCCACCATGGCACCCCTACGACCCATGACGGGTTACGGGTTGAGATGAGATGATGATATACTCGTATATAGGAGATTGCTTGTACACGTACATACAGAAGATTCCTTGTACACGTATCGATAGAAGATTGCTTGTACACGTATAGATAGACAATTGCGTGTACACGTACAGATTTATAGAAAATTGCTTGTTTACGTTTAGATATAAAATTGCTGGTACACGTATAGATTGATAGAAAATTGCTTGTACAAGTATAAATATAAAATTGCGTGTACACGTATAGATAGAAAATTTCTTGTACACGTAAAGATAGGAGATTGCTTGTACACGTGTAGATAGAAGACTGCATGTAGACGTGCATATAGAAGATTGCTGTTTTACGTATGAATGCGCTCTTTATAAAGTAATTTCTTCAGTTTTACCTGTGAATACGAGGTCATGCCGACATTAATTATTTTGCTTCTGTCTATTTAAGATAGTGGGCGAATCTCTTTGTTGCTTTGTTGCAGCTTTTACGAGCACGTTTGATGTTTCTGAGTCTTTTTAAAATCAGTGCTATTGATGTGTCTGCGAATTGAATTCCCCATGGTAGCGAGTGGTAGACATAGCACAATTAACAAAATCGCCAGAGACCATATAGGAGTGGTTTTACAAAAGAATATTAGGTGTACTTTTATTTTCTAAATAGTGAAAATAGGTAAATGGTAGACTTTAGAAATAAAGAAAAAAAGAAAGACAGACTGAATGAAGAGAAAAAGCTTAAAAAAGAAATAAAGAAAAAAAGGAGAGAATTCAAGAAAGAAAGAAGAACAGGAAGCTAAAAAGGAAAGAAAGAGAGCTTGAATGCAAGAAAGAAAGCCTGAACGGCTGATAGAAATAAAGAAAGAAAGAAAGGAACACACTACTTTCAGTGCGGCTCTGTATTTAATTTAGTCCTTAGCTTTTGTTTTCCTTGTCTATCTCCTCCATTGAGACAACACAGATATCCTGCAGTTAATTTACAACGATATATAAGAAGTTATTGTGTGAGAAATAATCGTGTTTACTGCATGTGTTAAAACATGCCTTACCTGCCGAAAAATTGGCATCAATTTCGGTGATTGGGTAACAACACCACCCTCGACATAACATGTTAAGATAAATACAATGAGATCTCAATCAAAATGAAGAACAGAAAGGGAGAGAGACTTAGAAGGTATTTAAAAAGACATCATTATTACTTTCATTTTCGTTTTCATTCCTTGTTGGAGCGGGGAACGTAGAACTACCGTTGGAGACGTCCATCTAACCTTTCCTTGAACATCAGATATTCCCTGGAGCTCACACACCGAAGCAAACAAGATGGGAACATGCTGGCAGCTGTGGTTTCAGAAACTATGTTTGACATGATGAGTTTGCCAGCCCACGCATAGTCTTATATTAGTCGCCTTGTATGACGTCCATGAGAGAACCGTAGTCAAATTCTTTCCTTGTCTCATCAGATATTCCCTGGAGCTGCACGAAGCAAACAAGATACGGAAATACCCGATGCCACCGGACAGGAAGGCGTGGTGTTAACTTGTTAAAAGGCTCATGCCTCACAGAAGCGTAAAGGCAACGAATGTGGTGATAGTAGTGATCTGACATCTCATTGGCAACTGCTACTTGTTTTTGGCTTTGGTGATACATTTTTACAACAAACATTGAAACCAAACCAAGAAGGTTGCGACAAGTCAATCTACTCCTTCTTCATGGGCCCTTAGCCGCATCTTTGACCACTACGCCATGTGGCGTCTTGTAAGGGAGCAATAAACTCTCTCCACGATGCCCAGTCTGTAGACCTACTTCGTGCAGTGCCTTACTCTGGTTCATGTTATTATGTCTTCATTTCGGCCCCAAACTTTTTCTGCCAAATTGTTTTTGGTCGGCTGTCTTTCCAAGCAACCTATACCTGCATTACTTTTGGTCTCAAAATACGTCAAAATCTTCCAGATTGGAATTCGTAAGTCTCTGAAAAGTTAACACTGTTACGTAAAGAAAGCCATTATTAAAGTCTTCAAAGACAGGTTATCAAGTGAAAATGACGTTCTTAAAGAAATGTTTGTTTGACAAGTGTATCTTGTAAAAATCATCCAGCGCCAGGCATGCTAGTGTAATCTGTTGTCTCGCCATAACTTCAGTTGCACTTAGTCTCCTTAAGTGTTGTTAGCAGTGTACCGTAACTTCAGTCGCACTGTCACTTCGTTAGTGCTAGCAGCTTTATACTGTAACAGTCGCACTGACACTCCGTTGAGTTTTGTTATCTGTCTGCCGTAACTTATTTCGCACTGACTCAATGTTAATGCTAGCAGATGTCTACCGTAATTTCAAGTCGCACTGACTCTCTGTTAGTGTTGTTTAGCCTGTCTACCGTATTTTCATTCCCACTGACTCTCCCTTAGTGCTGTAAGCTGTTCATTAACTTCTGTCGCACTGACTCTCCGTTAGTGCTGTAAGCTGTTCATTAACTTCTGTCGCACTGACTCTCCCTTAGTGATGTAAGCTGTTCATTAACTTCTGTCGCACTGACTCTCCTGTAGTGTTGTTAGCTATTAACCACAACATACTTTTATAATGTCTAGTTTTTTTCTGCTCCATATTTCATCGTCTACCTTTTAATTTTTTTTTTCTATGTCGTGATTTTGACTAAATTCAATTCACGAATAAAACATTAGTCCGCTTGTTTGTATTCCCACAGGAAAGAAGAATACAATCTGCTTTAGTACAACTATGTTTGTCTGCTTCGGAAAGATAAAAGAAACCCTTTCTGTTTTAATTATGTTGGGTATGTTTGTAGTTGGGGGATACATTGAAGCCATTTCAGCCTGTCTTTGTTCTGAAACCAGGAGCAGACTTTCAAATGTATTACGATGAATAACATAGTTACTTCATGTTGGTTAATATGCCTGTTTGGCTTTCAGTGCGTTACTGAATTAGGACGTAAAATTCAAAGGGGCAAAAAATTAATTGGAAATTTCAAAGGAGTCGTCAGAATATTGAAATGGTAAATTAAAAAGAAAAGAAAAAAAGAGATGGAGAGGTGTATAATAATAGTAATTATTATAATATTTTGAAGATGAGGACAATGTAATTGGAGTTGCTTGGGGCGAAGTTTGATATTAATTAGTCAATGAATCAGTACAGAAAAGAAAAATTGAAATAAACCTCGTCCATTATTGTGTCTGTTTTATGTTAGACCTCTGATGAGACACAGACATACATAATAGGACTACTGCATCAGAGGCAGGTCGTATAAGGCTATCAAATGAGGTTGTGCATGGAGTTGTCAACAAAATGCCACAGGATCCTCACCTGTTGCTAGTCTCTTTAAAAGAATAAATAGATATTAGATTTTAAATGAAAAAAAAAGCAAACACAGAAGATAGTATGAGAGAACTATGATGCGTTCTTTCTCATTATCCTAGACTGCACATCTGCTAGACAGTGAAACTTATTTTTTTCTCTCTACCCTGCTTCCTTCGCACATTTTTTTTTGGAACTTTTCCATGCCTCTTCGGTCAATAGTCATAGTTCTGTCTGTCTCTCTCTCTCTCTCTCTCTCTCTCTCTCTCTCTCTCTCTCTCTCTCTCTCTCTCTCTCTCTCTCTCTCTCTCTCTCTCTCTCTCTCTCTCTCTCTCTCTCTCTCTCGCCTCCTGTCGTTTCTCAAACACATCCCTTGTGTTTTCTCCCTCAGACAGCCCACCCCTTATTTCTCTTTCATACCTCCTTCCATTAATTTCTCTCGCTCATCTCCATCACTCTCACACATCCCACCTTTCATTCCTCTCTCAAATCTCCTTCCCACATCCGCATTCTAATTTCTCTGCCCCATATCCCACCTCTAATATGTTTTTCACACTCCAGCCTCTCATTTCTTTCTCACAGATCCCACATCTCATTCCCCTCTCTCACGCCTTGCTCATAAACTCCTTATCATCCTCATGTCTCCCTTTACAATCAGCCATCATCCACACACCTTTCTGGTGTCCACTCATTTCACTCATATATCTCCCCCAACACACTCTCTAACATTTCCCTTCTCCCACTGTAGTGGGTTTGATGGTATTGTATGATGGTGATATTACTAAATGTAATGTATGAGGCCAGCTGTGAAGGCTCCTGAGATAAAATGTAGTTGTGAATTGTCAGAAGGCCTTTCTTGCTACCACTACGACCTCACACTCAATTTTTTTTCTTAATGAATGTAGCTATGTAAAATGTCTAGGGTAATGATATGTAATGTGGTGTGATAGTTATAGATACACCCACAGATATTTAAGCAGACTAATAATATTTAACAAATATTATAATACACTGAACTAACTCAAGAGTGTAAAATTTTTGATAGAATTATATTACATTTATTTGTTCTGGATCAAGTTTTATGTTGACCAGAACTTTTTTTTTAAAAAAAAAGGATTTAAAAATTATGAAAGAAATGCATGGAATGTTACATAATAAATGCAAGAGTGTACATATATAAGTACTAGACTAGTTAGTTTTATTAAAATGTTCTAGTAGTCATCTACTTGGGAGGATAGTTAATGCTTGTGCTGTTGGGGTGGCCTCATCACACCTGTCTATATTGACTACACAGTGTCCAGTAAATTACAGGAATTTTATGGGGTATTAGTAACTAAAAGGCGTTGGTGAACTTCCAGCAGACCAGAGGCTCACTCAACTTGCATATGTAGCTCTGGTGCTGAAATCTGGTGGTCCCACCTCTCCGTGCTGGCGGGCAATAATAGTGGTCTCTGTCACAACGTACTGCACAGATACACTCGAGTAAAATCACCAACTGAATGGACACCGCCTTGTTGACAACTGAAACTCACAGCTCTGCAATCAAAGTATTGGCTATGTGTCAAAATTCTATTCTCTACCCACGTCTGGACACAACACGGACACAACAACCACATCATACAGACAGGTCAGATCTCTCTGACCAAACAGCACATTTACCATGGTGGTTTTACATCAGATAGGTCCTCCCAGACTATAGATTCTGAAAAATATTTATTAGTTTCCTTCCCTAAAAGTGGATAGGTAATATGTTTCATTATTCTCAACACTTGATCTGTCTTTCCTAACCCTTGCTGGAGTTTATGTATATTGTTGGTCCCTAGACCCTGACTTGGGCGGGGGGTCTAGAGCAAATCCCTACTTGTTTGTAAGGCTAGATTATGATATGGCAGTATCAAATCACTCGAACCTTAAACAATATTCAAAATATACAAAGAAATAATTTCAATCTTACCAGATTATGAATAAAGAAAGAACACAGAAATGCTAGCAAAACTCAGCTGAGCTGCTGGCTATAGTATGGCGTCCCTGAACTTATTTCACTTTCTTTCATTTGGAAATCACCACACTTTAAAATACTGTGTCTATCATCGAACAACTATTGAGGAATGGCCCCACTTCTCGTCTGAGCGCCGATAAAATGATTGTCTGTGGCCAATCACTGCCTAGGTTTATTTCAAATTCAAATTTCCTACCCTAAAGTCATTTCAGTCATGCTTCAGTCAAGTATGGATGTTTATCTGTTAGTCTGTCCGTCTCTACTTGTTTTTTTTCAAAAACGTACTTGATTTTTGAACCAACCTTTCTCTCCCCTCCAAAATTTTGTCGTTAAAAGTTATATTTAGACACAGCTCCCACCAATGTCCCTTCGCTTCCCTACTAAGTAGATTTGAACACCTGCGTCTCAAGGTCGTGTTTTTTTTGTGCAAATAGCGACACTTTTTATTCCATACAGTCTGTCGCTGATGTGAACAACACTGTCTTTTGTCATTATCTTCAATATTATCTATCCGTCTGTAAAATTAAGAACATATTAGTTCACTGCTCAGAATGGGCCATCCGGCCAGCTAATTTTTTATTTCCTAACATTAATATTACGAAAAAGTTACTTTTTAATTTTTGTAATATTCCAAACATCTGCGTTCTGCCGCTGAATTCAAATCAAAGGCTTGGTATCGCAAAAGCGACCAATAAATGACTGTGGCGTAACATATCCAAGGTCCCTTCTGTCGAGTTCCTTACTTTATGTCAACTTGGGAAACGTGACTTTTCTCCGTTTCCCCCCCAATTGCGTCTCCTTAGCCTTTCTAGTCTCACGCAATCTTTCCAGTCATATTTTTTCCTTTTTATCCGCCGTTCCCCTCCTGTCTAGCAAGTCAATTTTTATGGAGGGTGATGACCCGCGGTCTGGGCGATCATGTACTATCAGCAGCCTACGCATTATGTTTTTATCCTTACATGTTATCTTTGGAGGTATTTTACCGTTGTATCTCTGTCAATTTCACTACACATCTCCCCACTTGAAAACATGCCTATGGCAAGTTCCAAAACCAGCGATACACATAGGTAAAATTACTCCTCACGTCTGCCACTACTCTAATTTTTGATCACAGGGGTGCCGACTGAGGAAATCTGCACCGACATTCAATTTGCCTGGGATATATTGGATACTGAACTGATAAGGTTGAAGCAATAAAGACCACCTCAGCAATCTTGCGTTTTCATGCTTAGCCTGAGATAAGAATACGAGAGGCTGATGGTCCGTCTCCACCACAAAAGTCCTACCATACAGATAGATTTGAAACTTCTTTATTGCCCAGATTAACGCTAAACATTCTTTTTCGCTTGTGGAGTATCCTTGTTCCGCCTTATTCAATTTACGGCTTGCATAAGCGACTGGTTTCAGTTCCCCATCAGGTGAAGATGATCTTTGCAACAAAGCCCCTCCTAGTCCTACATTACTTGCATCGGTTCTTAAGACAAAGTCCTGTGTCAAATCAGGCAGTTTGAGAATAGGCTTGCTAGTGAGTTTTTCCTTTAACTCTTGGAACGCTAGTTCACATTGTGCAGTCCAAATAATTTTATCTGGAAGTCCCTTGCGAGTCAGATCAGTCAGAGGAGCACAAATAGCGTTAAAATTCTTGATGTATTTCTGATAAAATCCGCATAACGACACAAATGATCGCACGTCCTTTTTTGTTTGCGGCCTAGGTGCTCTCTGCAGTTTTTCCAAGTTCTTAGGATCAGGGGTCATATTACCCTGATATACAGTGTGTCCCAAGAATTCCAACTCTTTGCATCCAATACAACATTTTGTTGGCCTAGCAGTTAAGTTCGCCTCCCGAAGTCTATCAAACAACATCTCCAGAGCTTCAATGTGTTCTTCAAATGTCTCTGTGGCGACGAGAATATCATCCATGAAATTCGTGATACATGGGTTATTCAGGGGATCCAACAATTTGCGCATCATCCTTGAAAACACACTCGGAGCATTTTTCAGTCCGAATGGTAGCATATTGAATTCATAATGTCCATCCGAAGTGCTAAAAGCCAAATAAGGTCTCACTTCAGGCTTCACTGGGATCNGGTAATAGCCTTTACTAAGATCCACCTTTGAAAAGTATTTTGCCTTGTTCAGTCTGGCAAATAACTGTTTTGTGTCTGGTAATGGATCCACTTGTCCTTCTGTGACAGCATTCAGTTTCCTGTAATCTATGCACAGTCTGTGTTCCCCAGACGGTTTTCTCAACAAAACGACACTAGAACTAAAAGATGATTCACTGTGCGAAATAATCCCCTCCTTCAACAAATACTCTATTTCTTCCTTCAATGCCTTCTCCTTCGCGAACGGAATAGAATAGGCTCTCATACAGATTGGGTTTGAGTCTACCAGTTTCATGTCATACTGTAGCAAATTTGTATGGCCTGGTTTATCTGTTAATACATCTGTATGTTCCTCCAGAACTTGTTGAACTCTCTCCCTCTGGTTTTTAGTCAGGTGCTTACTGACTTTTACCTGTGCTGCGGTTTCACAAGGATGTAATGGGTATTCATGTGAGGTGAGTGGTTCTTTTTGCATCTGGGTTGCAATAGCCAAGGTCAATAAGGGGGTGCTTTCCTGGAGTGGTCTGTCCAGATACTTCTTTAACAGGTTTACATGATAAACTTTCTCCTTCCCCTTTTTGTCAATTTTATAGTTTGTTCTAGACACCTTCTCTAGAACCGTATATGGACCTTGCCAACCAATTTGTAATTTATTCTGGCTTCCGGGTAGTAGAAGCAGCACCTTCTCTCCGACTGCCAGTTCCCTGTCCTTTGCCTTCCTATTAAAATATGCTGCATGTTTCTTCCTGGCTTGCTTCAAATTATCATTTGCCAGTTTCCATCCAGCTTTCAAACGAGTGGTCAGTTCGTTCACGTATTGATACGATGAGGTAACAGTCTCTTCCGCCTTCTCATCTGTCCAGGTCCTTAATAGAGCTTCTAATGGACCTTTTATTGGCCTCCCAAATAGCAGAGTTGCGGGAGCCATCCCGGTTGAACTATGTGGTACCTCCCGGTACGCAAACAATGCGGCGGGCAGGAATTGATCCCACAGATCCGGTTTTTCGTGTGCCAGCTTTCTCAGGATAGAAATGAGAGTCCCGTTGAACCTCTCTACCTGGCCGTTCCCTTGTGGATGGTACGGACTACAATGAAAGTGTCTGGCTTGAAATAGCTTAAAAACTTCTTCCGTTAGTTTCCCCTTGAACTGAGAACCATTATCCGTCAAGATTTGATGCGGGAATCCTAATCGGGTAAATATTGTAAGTAGTGCCTCTGCTACATGTTTTGAATCAATTGATGGCAGGGCTACCGCCTCTCCCCACATAGAACAAGTGTCCACCAGAGTAAGGATGTAACTGTTCCTCCTCTTGGTCCGAGTGAGAGGTCCTACAATATCCACTGCAACCCTCTCAAAAGGTGTTCCCACTATGGGCATTTCCCCTAGAGTTGCAGGAGCAGTCCAGTGCTTTGGAGCTACCCTTTGACATTCTGGGCAGGATTTGACATATCTTTTTATATCCTCCGTTATCCCTGGCCAGAAGTAATGACAAGCTATACGCTGTCCTGTGGCGCTGATCCCCATGTGACCACTGAAGGGAATCGCATGCCCGAGTTCCATCACTTTATCTCTATATGAAGTGGGAAGAACCAGCTGGTTGTGACCATTTGTTCCAGTTCCGGCCTTCCTGTATAAGAGTTTGTTCTTCATGAAATATTCCCCCTTGCTCGGAGGTGTGTGGCATTTGGGCAATTTTTTAAAACAGGGCTTGAGTGTCCTATCCTCAGCCTGCGCCTTCCTCATCTCCTCTGGATGAGCATTTATAGGTTCACCTTCTTCCTCCTTCTTCTGTGACCTGGTCTGCACTGTCGCCATGATCACAGGTTTCTCGGGATTCCCCAAGAAGACGTATCTACACCCCAATATCAGAGGGTAGATTGGTTCATCTATCACTGCTGCTCTGATTTCTCCCTCCACATAGCGAGTTTTCACCTTTATCCTTGCGATGGAAGTGTCATGAGTGGTATGTCCTTAGTCGCCCCTTGTATTTCCACTGTTTCTGTGGTATACTGACTTGGGTCCACTAGGCTAGACTTCACAACTGAATCATAATCCAAACCTGTATCATAAAGGCACCTTATGGTGACCCCATTACAAATAACATCCTCACAAACTGGGGGGTGATAAGGTTCCTGTTGTCCATTAGGATTAACCTTTAATCTTCGCGTCCCCAACTTCATTGCAGCAATGTTTGAAGGTTTCCTTCTACAAAATTCGGTGTTATGGTTATCCTTCTTGCACCATTTACACCATCTTTTTCCTTGGTTCAACGGTTTTCTTTCATTGAACTTTTGGTCATTGAACTGTGAGTTTCTGTCGCGATAGTCATTTCTTGGCCGCTCAAAGTTTGTCCTACCTTTATTTCCCTGCTCTCTATTATCAAATTTATTAAATTGCTGTGGAGCTTTAAAATTGTCTATGTGCTTCTTTTTAGCACCACTTACCTCTGCCTGAGCTGCCTGATACCTCTCAGCAACATTTAAAATTTCCCCCAACTTCTCTGCACCTTGTTCCATGAGAAATTTTCTCATGTCTGGAGCCATGGACTCTCTCAATTGCTCAATCATGATCATTTCTTTAAGATCTTGGGTCTTCCCCAGAGCCGTCCATTTCTCCAAATAGGTTTCTAGTCTAGCAGAGAATTGGTGGTATGTCTCCCCAGACAACAGTTTGGCATTTCTAAATTTCTTACGATAAAATTCACCATTCTTCTCGTACCTTAATAACAAAGCCTGCTTTAACATGTCATAATTGTCTTGGTCTTCCCTGTTCATTTTGGCAAATACTTCATAAGAAGTACCTCTCAATCCCTGTGATAGCTTTAAACTCCACCTCTCTCTCTCTAACCCATATGTAGTAGCTAATAACTCAAAACGTCCTAGGTACCCCTCTATGTCATCGTCTTTTTCAACAAAATGGTCTAAATGAAACCCCATAGCTGAGTTTGAGGCTCCCAGACTGGGCGTAGCATCTGAGGCAAAAGGGCTGGCACCAGTTTCAGGAGCCGGGCCTTGTAATTCCAGCTCCCTTAGTCGTAATTCGTGCTCCCTTTGCAACCTTCTATCTTCTGCCTCCCTTTCGGCAGTCAACCTTTTTTCTTCTGCCTCCCTTTGCTGTCGTTTTTCTTCTGCCTCCCTTTGCTGTCGTTTTTCTTCTGCCTCAATCTGCAGCCTCTTAATTTCTCTATCAGCCTCAATTTGTAACCTCTTCTCTTCAGCTACCTTTCTATCTTCCCTTTCAATATATTTATCACATTCAGCCGTTACATATTGAATTAAAATCTGACCATCCATTCCCATCTCCTTTGCGGTCAGCACAGCAGCTGATCGGAATTTTGCTAGCTCCGCCATACTTTTCAGACAATATAATAATATACAAGCTAAATCTCTAACCAGTAAATACACTAAGTACTTCTTATGACTATAGTCTAACTAATTCTAACTAACCAGTTAACTAATTAATTATCACTGGCTGTGAAGATTCACCAACTTTTATCTGCAGGGACACTTTTAATTTTAAAGGGAATTTCACAATTTTTTTCCCCTAATTTTATTTCTCCAACCAGGAGATCCTAATATTACTGTTGGGCTAATTATCCCTGGACAAGACCCCAATGCATGTAGTGGGTTTGATGGTATTGTATGATGGTGATATTACTAAATGTAATGTATGAGGCCAGCTGTGAAGGCTCCTGAGATAAAATGTAGTTGTGAATTGTCAGAAGGCCTTTCTTGCTACCACTACGACCTCACACTCAATTTTTTTTCTTAATGAATGTAGCTATGTAAAATGTCTAGGGTAATGATAGGTAATGTGGTGTGATAGTTATAGATACACCCACAGATATTTAAGCAGACTAATAATATTTAACAAATATTATAATACACTGAACTAACTCAAGAGTGTAAAATTTTTGATAGAATAATATTACATTTATTTGTTCTGGATCAAGTTTTATGTTGACCAGAACTTTTTTTTAAAAAAAAGGATTTAAAAATTATGAAAGAAATGCATGGAATGTTACATAATAAATGCAAGAGTGTACATATATAAGTACTAGACTAGTTAGTTTTATTAAAATGTTCTAGTAGTCATCTACTTGGGAGGATAGTTAATGCTTGTGCTGTTGGGGTGGCCTCATCACACCTGTCTATATTGACTACACAGTGTCCAGTAAATTACAGGAATTTTATGGGGTATTAGTAACTAAAAGGCGTTGGTGAACTTCCAGCAGACCAGAGGCTCACTCAACTTGCATATGTAGCTCTGGTGCTGAAATCTGGTGGTCCCACCTCTCCGTGCTGGCGGGCAATAATAGTGGTCTCTGTCACAACGTACTGCACAGATACACTCGAGTAAAATCACCAACTGAATGGACACCGCCTTGTTGACAACTGAAACTCACAGCTCTGCAATCAAAGTATTGGCTATGTGTCAAAATTCTATTCTCTACCCACGTCTGGACACAACACGGACACAACAACCACATCATACAGACAGGTCAGATCTCTCTGACCAAACAGCACATTTACCATGGTGGTTTTACATCAGATAGGTCCTCCCAGACTATAGATTCTGAAAAATATTTATTAGTTTCCTTCCCTAAAAGTGGATAGGTAATATGTTTCATTATTCTCAACACTTGATCTGTCTTTCCTAACCCTTGCTGGAGTTTATGTATATTGTTGGTCCCTAGACCCTGACTTGGGCGGGGGGTCTAGAGCAAATCCCTACTGTTTGTAAGGCTAGATTATGATATGGCAGTATCAAATCACTCGAACCTTAAACAATATTCAAAATATACAAAGAAATAATTTCAATCTTACCAGATTATGAATAAAGAACACAGAAATGCTAGCAAAACTCAGCTGAGCTGCTGGCTATAGTATGGCGTCCCTGAACTTATTTCACTTTCTTTCATTTGGAAATCACCACACTTTAAAATACTGTGTCTATCATCGAACAACTATTGAGGAATGGCCCCACTTCTCGTCTGAGCGCCGATAAAATGATTGTCTGTGGCCAATCACTGCCTAGGTTTATTTCAAATTCAAATTTCCTACCCTAAAGTCATTTCAGTCATGCTTCAGTCAAGTATGGATGTTTATCTGTTAGTCTGTCCGTCTCTACTTGTTTTTTTTTCAAAAACGTACTTGATTTTTGAACCAACCTTTCTCTCCCCTCCAAAATTTTGTCGTTAAAAGTTATATTTAGACACAGCTCCCACCAATGTCCCTTCGCTTCCCTACTAAGTAGATTTGAACACCTGCGTCTCAAGGTCGTGTTTTTTTTGTGCAAATAGCGACACTTTTTATTCCATACAGTCTGTCGCTGATGTGAACAACACTGTCTTTTGTCATTATCTTCAATATTATCTATCCGTCTGTAAAATTAAGAACATATTAGTTCACTGCTCAGAATGGGCCATCCGGCCAGCTAATTTTTATATTCCTAACATTAATATTACGAAAAAGTTACTTTTTAATTTTTGTAATATTCCAAACATCTGCGTTCTGCCGCTGAATTCAAATCAAAGGCTTGGTATCGCAAAAGCGACCAATAAATGACTGTGGCGTAACATATCCAAGGTCCCTTCTGTCGAGTTCCTTACTTTATGTCAACTTGGGAAACGTGACTTTTCTCCGTTTCCCCCCCAATTGCGTCTCCTTAGCCTTTCTAGTCTCACGCAATCTTTCCAGTCATATTTTTTCCTTTTTATCCGCCGTTCCCCTCCTGTCTAGCAAGTCAATTTTTATGGAGGGTGATGACCCGCGGTCTGGGCGATCATGTACTATCAGCAGCCTACGCATTATGTTTTTATCCTTACATGTTATCTTTGGAGGTATTTTACCGTTGTATCTCTGTCAATTTCACTACACCCACCATTCTCTGACCTTCCTTCTCTTTCTCTAGTCATATCTACATTCTCCCATGCCATTTATCCGCCCCCCACCCCTCCCACCAATTTCCTTTAATTCTCACCTATGAGCATCAATTTTCCTTAAATATGTGTTTTGCCCAGGTTCAATTAATTTGGTCCATCCATTAGCAAAAGTGGGCAGGTCTTCTATCATATTCTGCCCACAAATGTCCGCCCGACTAGCCTGCGCTGTCCTGTCTCTTCAATCTCTGACAGAAAGTTTGCCTTCCTATTAATCACTTCTCAATCATTTTGTTCAACAGATTTTTCTTCATTCTTTACGTTTATAAGCTTTACGTTTATATGCTTTACGTTTATATGCTTTACGTTTATATGCTTTACTGTGATATTTTACCTTGCTCTAATCTTTCAATATCTTCTTTCTCTTTTTGTCCTTTTTATGGAGCACACTGCAACTGATCGCCTTCCTAGATGCACGTCATGTTTTATTATAGTTGGTGAATATTGTATTTGTATGTTGGTGAATATTGTAATTGTATGTTGCAAGAGATGAGCAAGAAAGAGTCTATCAGACTACACCATCATTACAAGAGACAAACGACGTCCGAGATCTATTGCAGCCGACCTTCGATGCGGAGATCGCACCTCATCTGATATATGAGCAGATAACCCGCCAAACATGACGGGAAATAACTGTGTAGTACTCTGTCTGCTGCATGTCCTGATGACGTCACTAATTCTTGTGTGGTGATTTCATCATTTCTATGACACTTTTGTTGTTGTTGGGTGTTTGCTACTTTTCTTTATTGCACATCCCTTTCAGCCATCTACATGGAGCTGTTGGTTATATTAAGACGCGTTCTGTTTATTATATTTATTTTATGCTCTATGCTGCATAAATTCTTTGGTAGATATTTTTGATATTTTAGTTATAGATCATTTTGTTTTATTGCTCAGAAAAATGGTAATGTTTATACTGGTATGCATTTAATATTGATTGGAGGTTTATTTATAGTCAATCCGTATTTATCTGGCGAAAATCTTCCACTGTAAACTACTGGCTAGCATCCATAGTTTTTAAATGTTAACTTTTGTTTTTGTAATGTACTGTTTTATTAACTTTTGTATTTCTGCTAGTCTTAATGCATATACGATTTTCTACACTCATTTCTACGTTGTATTTAGACACTATGTCTTAATGTTTTGCAGTCCACTCCATTCTAATTCTTCTTCTTCTTCTTCCTCGTTCGTCCTGAAAAGAACGTTGGTTGCGTTGTGTCTGTTTACAGCGGAGCTGCGATATCTGCGCCTTTCGGCCGGCACATCCGACTTCCGCACGGCATTTTTTGGGACCGGGTTTGCCTTCCCTCTTCGATCCTTACTCTCTCAGCCAGACTACAGTGATGCAGCCTGTTTCCAGGACCACCACGTGGAGGTGGAGTAGGGTCTTGGTCAGCTCTGGTTCGCTGACGCTGAAGCAAGCAGTCAAGCTGTGGGTTGCTGACTGCATTCTCTATTGCTGCGTCTTTGGGTCCCCCATTCTAATTCACTTTCATTGAATCTTTGTAGCCAAACGTACCATGGCCTATGGTCAATGTTCATTACAGTACGGTAAAATTGAAAGGACTGAGCTTTAAAAAGATGGTCAATTTAGATTTCACAGCGCAATGTACGCCTTTTGCGTATGTTCCCGAAAAGGTGGTACTTTTTTCATTGTTTGTCACAAGACTTGGATAATTAGTACATAGCGGATGCTTTCTTTGTTATATCCGGGTTTGTCTAGATTTGAACTAAAGTGATAGATAAAATTAAACTATGGTAAATTGGAACGAATATAAAATGACACTTATTTATCTTTTTCTTGATTTGAAATGAACAGAAACTGTCTGTGAAATATGCCATTGAAGTTAATGTGACATAACTGGCAACATAATATTACAAAGATCGCAGCTAAATAAATATCATATAATAATCAAGACCAAAAAGAAAAAAACAGTAAGACGACATAATTATTTCAGACGGGAAAAAGTGTCTTTGGAAACAGTAGGTGGTCCTTATGATGACCTCGTTAAAGGTGTGACACGACACGTTTTAATGTCTACCTGGCATATCAAGCAGCAGCAGACTTCTAAATGTCGTAATCTCATTATCAGCAGTCTGCTTTTTTAACAACGACAGGTTTCTATTGAAAAATAGAATTGTGCGACTTTTTTTTTTTTTTTTTTGGTTAGTTTGTAAGTTAGGGACAAATATGTACACATTTTTTTTTTTACTGTGGCAGAAATTCAGAACAACAGTTAGGACAAAATTAATATTAGTTAAAAAAAAATTTTTTTTTTAAATTTACTATTATGTTTTCTAACGCGCATGTTGGCGCAATCTGAAAGGGAACAAACAATAATAAAAAGTATAATCCACCAAGCATATCTGTTAAGTTATATTAACGGGGGGAGTAAAATGTTTGAGATCCTCACATGTGAGTCTAGTATTTTATAGACGCACATTTGAGCGCATCTAAAGTAATTGTTTGTTTAAGTATTCGCGTACGACTGTACACTATTATTGAACGGTTATGACGCGATTTGTCGCGGTGATTTGTTGCTATCGAGCATACATACTTGAGGCAAATGATTATATCCTTCGTCACGAATATACTTCTTTTTGGCAAGGATCGTATCCCAAGTCTAGGGAGGACATGGCCTTGATTTATGTTATTAATCATCTGTGAGATGATAATACGTTCCTTGTGCCTTCCGTGCCAAGAAGAATATACGATGAATATTCAGCCACAAATAGCTCATAACTATACCAAGCCTGAGGTATAGTCCCTCCAGCGTCAGTTATTGCAGAGCTTCAGTCGACCAGTGGTGTCGATTGTTAGTGCGTCAATTCTATGCTTGGAGAGTTTGTTGAATCTTAATTGGAAATATTTATGCTCACGACTTTTTTAACATGGTTATCTCTATAACTTCATGCTTCATGCAACTTGGTGGCCGAAGAACTTCCGCTGACCTTCGTGTGGTAACGGCCGTTCAAGTCAATCAAAGTCCAAGTCGATTAAGAGATAGGCCAATATATTTACTGTCAACACTATATTCATGAACTGTTCCTGCCAATGATGTCAACGTCGTCTTGTAATAAATCGTCTCGTCATACATATTCAACAATAGGTCCAGTATGTATTATTTACCAGTTGGTCAGCCTTACGACCCAGTCGTTACCGTTGCGTTTTGTCCTGTCTTCATTTTCATAACGAAGCGACGGCCCACAAGAAGTCATTCGCATAAGTCACCCCTACCAGAAACAACAGCTGTAACAATATCACTAAAAGCAACTAAAGAAGGTAGGACAAAGTCCTCCTGCCAGCACTCTTTAGAAACTTTAAGTCAAATACACTTTATCAACAATATGCGCGAAGGCTATGGATAGAACACACACATTGAGGAAACCTGTTGATAGTACCACAAGGCAGTCCAGGTAGGACTGGTAGAGGCAGAGCAAAAAAAAATAAGAATGAAGACATCGAAAGATTTTGAGCTGAGAACACGCAACAGGAGGACTTGGCAAGTGTTTTGTTAAAGGCCTGTGCTCCTATAGGGGGGTGCTAAAGAGTATTTACACCTACTTACAAATACACTTCCTCCTACTTACACTCTTATTGTTACACATCCTCCTGCCTATGTATGAGTTGTTACATCTGATGCTTATCTATATACCGTTACATCACCTCCTGCTTATGTATTCATTGTTAAATTTCCTCCTATATATTCGTATGACACGTATTCTTGTGTGTGTCTATGCTACCCTTTTACCTGTATATACTACCTGTCGATCAGCCATCCCATTTAGGCGCCAGCAGTAGGAAACCGTCCATGGACAGCTATAAATAGTAATGAGGATGTCCAGAAGGAGGTCAATGTGCAAAGGAATCTTATTTCTCATGTTTTCTCGGGCGCGTTGCGAGAAATCTGGAACATATCGTGACAACAGGAAATAGTTAAGCTTAATGAGAGAGAGGACGACAAAAAGAGACTATTTGATATGTTGTCATGGCAGAAAACAACAACAGAAATTATAAACAGTGCTAGAGACCGGAAGTTGTCACGAGACATGATCACCTTAGCCAGCAGGCATAGTACGTGAAGAAGACGAAATACATTATACCAAGATGTAATAGGATCGTCAGAAGTACCCCCTCCCCTATCTTCAGACAAGTGACCCTCACACTCTCATCTTCGTAGTTTTCAATGAAGGGCAAGTCTTCTTGTGTTATGACTCCCAAGCTGTATATTATCACTTTGTCTTGTTCTGCAGTTCTGCTCGAGGAAATGAACCCACTTATAACTGTTCGCATTTAACACATTGGCTCCTCACTCCTGATTTTATCATTATGAAGCGTTGTTCTTAACCGCCTACTATTTGAGGGTGCTAGCAGTTTTCAGTTGTTGCACACAAGAAAAACTTCGGGAGAAATAAAAAATTGGAAAAATTCTAATGATTGCAGTAGAGTAAGGAAGTGAGAGGAGGAGAAATGACAACTTCACGCAGGGTGCCATAAAAGTATAGACATTCCTTACCTGGGTGTGACAATTGCACAAGCTTTTCATGTGCATATTATCTTGGAAGGTTAAAATTGGAAGCTTTTACTTGAAAGTTATCTTTCGTGGTCTAACTGACCACCCCTTTTGAGTGAGCCAGCTTCACACATATTTTCACTTTATTACCCCACTTTTTATGGAATCTCATCTCCACATCTATCACATATATCTATTCTCTAACGCGAGAAACGGACTACCATACGCGACGTAAAAAATATAACTCAAACGTAATATCAATATAACATTCATTGTTTATCTAAAAATGCCAGGGAAACGTAGAAATTAATCAGGATGTTGTGGCGGCCAAAACACGCGGTAGGCGTCCAGAAAACTTGTGTTCTATTTGCAACCTGACAGGAAATGAAAATCTGGCTAAGTTTGGTCATGCATATTCAAACGACCGGCTGTATTTATTGTGTTCTGGGTGCAGCGATCACATTCCGAATTCCAGAACTGCAGGATGAGATCTGCGAAATTAAGCCACAGTATGCTGTGTGTGCCCCGGGTACTTCCCGGGGGTCTTTGAGGTGACAAAGACAGATTGAAGCTGTTGCTTCCTCCAGCAACTGTTACAAGAGGCACTATTATAATGTTGTCCATAGGGCTGGTAAGCTCATGGCATAAAACAAATTTCTTCAGAAACCACGGCTGCAAAAGCACATGCATGCTTTGGTAAAGGTTTCATGGAAGGGGGACAAGGCATATGAGAGCAACAGAGGTGGACCTATGATCCATAGAGAGGAAATAAGGAAATAATAATGTTAATACAAATTTACACGAAAGACAAACAACACATTAGACAATAGAAAACAAGAAGCAGACATGAACACGCCAAAGCAGTCCAAATATTTCAGTTAAGTGCGACTAAGGCCAAACAAACAAATTTTAAATCACATGCCTGATAAAGAAACGTGCGACATGATTCGACCTGAATTCGAATCTCCAATTTCCATTTTGTCTTGCGTACTGTCGTGTCGTATGCGCTTGTGTCTTCCAAGATGGAGGCAAACACTCATGGACAAGAGAACTTTGAGATATTTAAAAAGGATAAAAAAGACATGAACTTGGGTGGATGGCACAAGATAACAAGGTCTGGCATGCACTGATTAAGGGCCTATCCCGCACAGCAACCTGAAGGGTAACACAAGTGACGTCGTATAAGCGATTACATTCTGATTGTCCAGACAATCCTTTGACCATATTCTTTGAACCTTCAGCTCAAAAGTGTGACTCTGAAACATGGATTTAGGGTGTGTGTTAGGGTATGTGTTTGGGTGTGTGTTAGGGTGTGTGTTTGGGTTTGGGTTTTTAAGGACTATCTTCATTGCACACCGACACATCAGTGTTCCGATCTACTCCCTTATATCACACATTGGGGATCTCAGCACAGTGCATGAACACTGTAGCACCGGCGAGAATCCCAATGTGTTTATACAGGAATCAAATAGTCTATACATATTTCTGTAGTGAATAGGTTTCTAATTTTTAAATTTTACCATGGCAGCGGCCGCATGGCCTACTCTTTACGATTTCCAAATTCGGTGGGATTTTTAACGTGCGCAACTTGCACACGGGACCTCCTATTTTTTTCGGCCTTATCCGAGAAGGCTAGGCATCCGATCTCACTACCCGGGAGACTTGGGGGGGGGGGGGGGGGGGGGGGGAGTTTGACATCATTAGGACCACTGGTTCTGAAAAAAAATTACCATAAATTATATTCCCTCTACTTGGAATCGTACCCGATTTCATTAGAATTCGAGACGGATGCCATATCTCTTAGCCACTCCGACTCCTCTGGAACAACATAATATCCACGACGTTAGACTTCCATAAATGGTTGCTTGCGTAGAGTAGAAGAATTGCAATGGTATGACAAGATCACGAAGGTAGAACCAGACAGGTGCCAGTGAAACAAGAGACATGAAGACGCTAGTGTTGGATAGTAGTAGCCTCCGCCAGTCGTAACTGACTATGGATGTGATGCACCCTTAGGGTCATTATCCTCAGACAAGTTTGGGCAGCTGCTATTTACGTCTTAGTTTCTCCTCGCTATGTTGTAAAAGCTTCTGTTTGCCTGATCTGAGGCGGCGCCGTAGGTAGCGTCACCTCTTGGTACATTGAGCAGCTTCGTCGTCCCAGGATGCTGAATTTATGTCCAGAACTTTCATGTTTATCTTGTACTTATCTTTGAACGTCAGCTGTGGTCACGGGGCAATTCTTTTGTCCTCTGGAAGTTGTCCGTAGAAAATATCTTTGTGAGTGCGACCATCTTTCATGCTGAAAACATGGCTAATCCAGCATATTCTGCGTTGCCTAAGCAGTGTACACATGCTTTGATGGCCAGCTTATGACAGCACCTCGATATTTATCACTTTGTCCTTCGACAAGATAGCAAGGTAGACGTCGTAGGTATGACATATTGAGCGCTTGTGTTGGATAAGACGTACGTTAGGATATCCTGTTGAATACATTTTGATAGTCCTTGTTTTTCTACATTCCCAAAGTAGGAAAGGTTGAAGGAGATCGAATAACACACGGAGAAGAGAGCTGGAGAAAGATATAAACGGAATAATGAAGGAATGGAAAGATCTTGTACTGCTGGTACAGGATAGGAAGGTTTAGAATGAATTAGTTGAAGGCACATGTTCCTTAAGGAGCTCAAACATAAACATGATGATGATATCCTCCAATGGTGAAAATTACAGTAATGTTATACACTTTCCTTTTTCATTGCGTGTTAGATTACGACTGTTCAATATTTTCACTCGACAGTATATAACGACTTATATACGATCAACTGATTGTCTCTGTGCTTTGTTGATTGTCATGGCAAACGCTACAATCACAGGAAACTGATGACGTCTCAAGTTGACGGGAAGACTGGCATCGCTTAGCTTTAAATTAATGCCTGGAATGATTGTTATTGTTAATAAGAATCGACATCTCTGCACTCCTGACAAACCCGTAGGTACTCAGTCTCCATAAGAAAATGTCATGGAGTGTGACTGCTAATTTTTCCTGAAGCGCTGGTTTTACATACGACGCGTGCATCCTCTCATACGTCCATCCCTGCAAGTCTTAAGTTTGATGCCAAATTCCAACAGTCTTAACCTTGTTGATTCACCTATTACAGTCTTGTTCTCCAACAGGTGATCAATAACTGTCCTTAAGTTTTACGCGCGAGTGGAAGAATGTGACATCCATATTGCTGCAAAACCTATTGGTCGCCTGGGTCACAAAAAGTGAAAATGGTGGAGTGTCGTAGATTTTTGATAGGAGAATTAAGACTTGGGTTGGTCCCTTCTGAATAGATTTGAATAAGTGATAGTCACAGTGGGAAGTAGTAATAGCAATAGATTTTCACGAGTGAGATGGTAGAAATGTGGTAGAGGCTGTCTCTGAAATCAAGAAAATCTTCTCTCTTTCACCTATCTTCTACGACAGATTTAAATTGAGTCAGACAGTCTACCCCATATATATATATATATATATATATATATATATATATATATATATATATATATATATATATATATATATATATATATATATATATATCCACTCACATACATACACACATAAGACGACAGTTAGACGTACAGACGTGGGAAAAAACTATGACTGATTATATGGATAGTTTGGGAAAACGAACTGACCGACACGCTGGACTAAATTTTATGTGTAGTTTATTTATCAAGACTAAAACTTATCTCACAACATATCAAATCACATCAAGCATATACAAAAAAAATCATAAACACAAAATCAAGAAATGCTACGAGAATGATAGACCCGTTGGTATGATCCTTCCCTCCAGGTATAGCTCACAGTCCCGTTAGAAGAAAGTGATAGCCCAAAGAGTCACAGATACATATGATTTAGTCTAAAATTCTTCCCCTTTAAGGTAGGAACAGACTGGATACTCTGATCTAGTCTAAGGGAATCTATATATATTTAGCAATACCTTGCATAAAGAAATGTTATGACATCAAAAATGAATGGGTGTCAAAATACCACCATAAAAGGATCGCTCAGTCCTGCATTCACTCTATTCATTCAACTGTGATCACGTGCATTATTTTTTTGGTTATACTCACAGCTTTGGTAGCCACTTCGGGAACAACAAAAAACAATATTTTTAGGACTTGCCCATACAGAATCTTCAATGGTAATCTTGGCCAAGAAACCCCAGGTCCAAAAAGACGGGTTAAATTCACTACTTCCGGGACCGTTCTCTTGGGAATACTATTGTTTTGGATGTCTGTTTAAGTCACATAAAATTGTCCAGGCACGAGCGTTTATAGCGAGCACAGTGTCAACATCTTAGATTTCAAATGAATGAGGAATGTCAGGTCGGCACCTTCTCTCAGTATAGGAATTTAGTTGGTCACACCACCACTTGTCAACAGTGTCGGGAAAGTTACTGATTGTAATATGTTACTTGCCACAAAGGCGGAAAAATGACTAGAGTGTTCTCAGGAAGAATCAAATCAGGCTCGATGACCCGTTACTTCTTTAAACTCTTAAAGTTCTTGTAAAAGTTATACATCAAATCTTTAAGGTAAGAATGTTTGTTGTTTTCTTCACAGATTTATCTCTTTACTCAAACGCTGGCAAAGTTTGGGCACCACAGTTTCACTATATAAAATGGAAAGAACACATATCAAATAATTATACATACTATAACTGATAATTTAAACTGCAAGCGTAGCTTGACTTATGGTTTAACACTTCCCGTGGAATAAGTTATATACGTAAAATCAATCATCATGAATTAGGAATACCTACGTGTTCCGTCACCACTCATGAAGCATCTAGCATTATAAGTTAGTTAGAAAAATTTATTCTCGTCTGATTATTTTAGCAGTAAAATTAAATTCCTTAATAGCCGACTGAGTTTAAGCTAGAAATATAATTTCTGTTTTCCACTGTAACTCGTAACTATAAAACAATACAGACTATATAAATTAAGCGCTCTGCACCAAATCTAACTAGAGAAATAAAATAAGCGATTTAACACTTTAAACACTTCACAAAATACTAGATGTATATGATATTTTACCTCCAAACAGAATTACAGTTTCACAACGACTAGGATAATTCACTAGATAGGTATTTAGAAGCTCGGCAAAATTTGACGAGAAACTAATGACTTCGCTATACAAGCTTCATTCACTAGCACGAGTGATTCTGTCTACTGCAAGTTGGAGAATGAAAAGAAAGTTTCAAACTCTGGTTAATATCTATTTCCAGACAAAGAGGTAAACGTTTAATTTCGCAAAACGAAGTACTCTCCCCTTTTCCGTCTTTAACGCTTACGTTTAACACCCAAACGCACGCCGTAACTGCCACTTGCGTCTCTGACACCTCCGTCTAAGAAACGGCCGAAGCGCTACGTGTCAGATGCAAATGTAGACAACTTGTCTGCACTGCAGGGGCAGTTTTTGCACCTACGCTGAGAAACTCATCCTGAGAACCATAACTGACACTTTGCGTTCTCGCACCTTACGCCAACTCTGGCCGTGGAGCGTGAGTGTCATATCACCTAACACTGAGAATCTACCTTGGAAACTACATGTCAGATGCAAACTACCAGACAAATGTCTCCTCATCATGTCTGACGGAGTGAATTCTCACACTTCAGGCCCAGAAACATAGCCGAAACTGTAGACAGCTGTCTGCTTCCCTGTCTGACGGAATGCATTCTAACACTCTGCGTCTCGGGTAGGCGCTGACACGTTACGTCATAACTGCGTTCTCAGTTTAATCAGCAATGAAATGCGTTTCTAAATGAGAAATGAAACTGGCGAAAGTGATAATGGGAAAAATATTATTACTTGCAAACGAATGGATGCGAAAAATACAGGAGAAAGGTAAAGAGTGATAATAAAAATAGAGGATACGGGTGAAAGAAAAAGAAGAAGATATAGGCAATTTACGATCAATAATTTCTCTGTGACAGAACGTCCCCCCTTTAAGATATGGAAGCACTCCATGTCTACGTTATGGGAATAAATTTCCTATATCCGTAGCTTCAGGGTGTCTGTCTTCTTCCCTCTCATCTCCCCCCTCCATCTCTCTCCAATTCCTACTCACGTCTCCTCCCAAAGTTTCATTTCTCTGGAATGTCTCCCATGCGCTCTTGAAAGAGCGTCGCCGCTTCCGACATTTTTGAAAGATGTCGTGTGATTGCAGTGGAATATCCCTGCCACTGTCGTCATCTTCGTCAGTTTTGGCGATCGTCATGAGATGATCGGAGGTCGGCACTGGTCTTTCCACGAATTTCTTTAGCAGATTTAAGTGGAAAACCTTTTCCTTTCCTTGAATAGAGATCTGGTAATTAGCCTTAGAAATCTTTTTCAGGACGGTAAACGGCCCTTGCCATCCGATCCTCAGTTGGTTGTTTCCGGTAGGGAGTAAAACCAAAACTTACTCTCCTGGTTCCAGTTCTCTCTCTTTCGCGACTTTCCTGTATCGGTTAGCGTGCTTTGTGCGTGCTCGCTTAAAGTTGGTCGCTGCTAGGTCCCATCCTAGTTTCAACCTTTCCTTTAACTCCGACACATATTTACTTGCTGAGACGACTGTCTCATCAGCCTTCTGGTCTGTCAGCGACCAAAGTAAGGCTTCAAGCGGGCCCTTAATGGGTCTGCCAAATAAAAGCGTAGCTGGCGGAAATCCTGTGGAAGTATGAGGAGATTCTCTGTAGCCAAATAAAGCTGCAGGAATACAAAGATCCCAATCTTCAGGTTTCACTTGTGCCAGTTTACTTAGCATCAAGTTGAGGTTTCCGTTAACACGTTCCACGAGCCCATTTCCTTCCGGAGTATAAGGCTTTGTGTAGATGTGTTGGGTCCTCAAGATCTTCACGATCTCATCCATCGACAGGTTTCGGTATGGAGATCCGTTATCCGTCAACACTTGTTGAGGGAATCCCAACCGAGTGAAAATCTGCACGAGAGCTTCTGCGACATGCTTGGCATCTACGCATGTTAGCGGGATAGCTTCTGCCCATAAAGTGCATGTATCGACTAAGGTCAGGATAAACCTGTTCCTTCTTTTAGTCCTTTCTAAGGGTCCTAAAATGTCGATCACAACCCGTTCGAATGGTGTTCCCACTATTGGCATTTCACGCAAAGAGACGGGGTAACCGTTGCTTGGGTGGCACACGTTGGCACTGGGCATAGGATTTGACATATCTGATAATATCAGTATTTACTCCTGGCCACCAATAATGAGTGGTTATCCGTTGGTATGTGGCGTTCTGTCCCATATCTCCGGTGAAGGGAAGATAGTGCCCCATTTCTAGGATTTGGCTTCTGTACTGTTTCGGTACTAGGAGCTGATTGTAACCTTGGTCAGGCTTGCCCGTTCTGCGATAAAGTACGCCATCCTTAGAAAAATGTCCCCGTGCTGTCTGGGTTCCTTAGCCATGGGCAGTTTCCTAAAGCAGGGTGCCAAAGTATGATCCTTTTGTTGCGCTTCCTTAAGTTCCATGGGTAACAAATTAGGCGCAGGCTCCCGTTCCTTCTTGGTTTGCCCTCTTGTAGTTACTGCTGCCAAAATCGGCTCTTCCAGTTTCCCAATACACACGTATCTCCCGCCAAGTATGACTGGGTAGATGGGGTCATCCATAACAGCTGCTTTGATCACGCCTCTGACAAATTCAGAGTGGATCTCCACCAGTGCGATGGGAAGCGCTGTAGGTGCATCACTCTTACGAACTCCACAAAATTGGACGGTCTCTCCTGTCTCTTGACCAGGTTTAACCAGATTTCTGGCAACGATGCAATCATACGAAAGCCCCGTGTCAAATAAACAAGAAGTTTGAGAACCGTTCATAATAACAGTACCTCGCGTTGAGGGTGTATCCCCAACAGGTTGGGAATCACTGTCAATAATTCCGCCTTGCGAGACTGTTAGTAAGCATCCGATGCGTTTAGGCTCGGTGTGCTCACTCTGATCATTAGTCCCGTGCGCAGGGGTTTTCCCTTTGTCACCTTGACCTTTCTGGCCACGCTTCCATGATGGGCGGTCGGGTTGATCAGACTGCTTACTGTGGTTGGGGTACTTGTTTTTGTAGAACTTGGATTTTTCAGGAGGGGGGTTTTGAGGTCCAGTTTCTCTGTGGTTATTCGGATTAGAAGCATGAGAAGCATGAGAAGATTGGTCTAGATTATTTTTCCGGAAAGGCTCTTCTGTCGGTTTACGTTTTGTGGCCGGTAGTTCAGCCAGCGCATTGTGATATCGCTCAGACTTTTCTAAGATGTCTTCAAGCTTTTCTGCCCCCTGCTCAGCTAGAAATCTCCGGGTATCAGCAGACAAAGTGTTCTTTATTTGTTCTGTTAAAACAAATTCCTCCAGACCTTCATAGGTAGAGGGGAGCTGTGAAAGCTCAAGGCACTTTGTCAAATATCCCTTCAAACGAGATGAAAACTGCTGGAAAGTTTCAGAGCTCTCTTTCCTGCTGTTGCGAAACAGTTGCAAAAATTTGCGAGCATTCATTTCGAAGCACTCAAGTAACGCTTTCTTCAACACATCATAGTTGTCTTGTTGGCTGGTCTCCAGTTTAGCGTAATTATCATACGCAGAACCTTTGAGGGCCTGGGAAAGTTTCATACACCAACGCGACCTCTCTAAACCGTACAGGGTTGCAATTTTCTCAAATTTTTCTAGCCATGTGTCAATCTTCTCATTTGGACAAGGGAAAGAATCTTGCGGAAAAGACATAGCAGTGAGATGAGTAGATTGTGTGTTAGAAGGATCAGTTAAGGAAGAATGAGGAGAAGACTCTTCATTGCTGGAGGTAGAGGCAGCGCCACGACTTTAGAATTCTAGAGGTTTAAGAGCCAGCTCATGCTGTCGTCGTTGCTCATTTTCTCTTTTCTCATGCTGTCTCTCCTCCCTCTTCTTCTCATGCTGTATCTCCTTCTCTCTTTCCTCATGCTATCTCTCCTTCTCTCGTTCGTTCGCCCTGCGAATTTCCATTTCTTCCTCAATCTTCTTTTGCTGTAATGGACGGTCTTCCGCTTCTTTCCTCCTCGCTTCTTCTTCTTTCCTCTCCGCATCGTATCTATCCAGTTCGTCTCTGACAAAAGCTTTCGCTTCTTCTCCATCCAAACCTTCCTCTCTCGCTTCGTCTCTGAGGAGTTGTCTAAGCTTTGCCCTTTCTGCCATAATAAGTCAGTGGCTGAGACTTAGACCAGAAAGAAATAGGGAAAAGGATGCACTGGTTCCTACCACTTGCGAGAAAATACCAAAACAAAAGATGATATACTATAACCTGGGATACCTCCTCCAAAAATATAGTACCTAACTATCGCTGCTATTAATCGGCAATAAAGCACCTAATGCAGACGACTACGCCAAATAAATGGTAGTTAAGATTTCTCACTGAAAAATAAGTCGCTACAGTGGAAACAAAATAATTATTGCAAAAATTTAAAGAGAAAAAAATCCCTTAATTTTTTTAAAATCCACTATCAAGTTCACCCCTGAAGACAGTTAGGGTAAGGGAGGCAATTTACAGGACGTAATTGTCTGAACGCACTCCTTAGCTTTGCTCAAACCCCTACTTCTTCAGAACCCTGTGAATGTTATACACTCACAAAACTTTACCAGCGTTTAGTATTACAAAATCAGTAATTAACATATATTCCGACACAATCAACCTGTAAACCAAATGTATAATGCTCAATAATGCTGTGGAAAAACAATTATTAGCCTTATGGTTATCACGCCCATAAACAGATCGTTACGTCTAGTAAAAAGTACAAAACTCACAAGACATCACAATCTTACTCTATATCAGAATAAAGAATCTTAAAGACGAGCTGATATTTGTTGTCTCGTTTTCCTATTCAAAGTTCAAAATCCCGATAGACGAGACCCCATTTGTAAGATTTTTGATAGGAGAATTAAGACTTGGGTTGGTCCCTTTTGAATAGATTTGAATAAGTGATAGTCACAGTGGGAAGTAGTAATAGGAATAGATTTTCACGAGTGAGATGGTAGGAATGTGGTAGAGGCTGTCTCTGAAATCAAGAAAATCTTCTCTCTTTCACCTATCTTCTACGACAGATTTAAATTGAGTCAGACAGTCTACCCCACATATATATATATAATATATATATATATCCACTCACATACATACACTCATAAGACGACAGTTAGACGTACAGACGTGGGAAAAAACTATGACTGATTATATGGATAGTTTGGGAAAACGAACTGACCGACACGCTGGACTAAATTTTATGAGTAGTTTATTTATCAAGACTAAATCTTCTCTCACAACATATCAAATCACATCAAGCATATACAAAACAAAATCATAAACACAAAATCAAGAAATGCTACGAGAATGATAGACCCGTTGGTATGATCCTTCCCTCGAGGTATAGCTCACAGTCCCGTTAGAAGAAAGTGATAGCCCAAAGAGTCACAGGGATCGCCCATTCCTGCATTCACTCTATTCATTCAACCGTGATCACGTGCATTATTTTTTTTGGTTATACTCACAGCTTTGGTAGCCACTTCGGGAACCAAAAAAAAAAACAATATTTTTAGGACTTGCCCATACAGAATCTTCAATGGTAATCTTGGCCAAGAAAACCCCAGGTCCAAAAAGACGGGTTAAATTCACTACTTCCGGGCCCGTACTCTTGGAAATACTATTGTTTTGGATGTCTGTTTAAGTCACATAAAATTGTCCAGGCACGAGCGTTTATAGCGAGCACAGTGTCAACATCTTAGATTTCAAATGAATGAGGAATGTCAGGTCGGCACCTTCTCTCAGTATAGGAATTTAGTTGGTCACACCACCACTTGTCAACAGTGTCGGGAAAGTTACTGATTGTAATATGTTACTTGCCACAAAGGCGGAAAAATGACTAGAGTGTTCTCAGGAAGAATCAAATCAGGCTCGATGACCCGTTACTTCTTTAAACTCTTAAAGTTCTTGTAAAAGTTATACATCAAATCTTTAAGGTAAGAATGTTTGTTGTTTTCTTCACAGATTTATCTCTTTACTCAAACGCTGGCAAAGTTTGGGCACCACAGTTTCACTATATAAAATGGAAAGAACACATATCAAATAATTATACATACTATAACTGATAATTTAAATTGCAAGCGTAGCTTGAATTATAGTTTAACACTTCCCGTGGAATAAGTTATATACGTAAAATCAATCATCATGAATTAGGAATACCTACGTGTTCCGTCACCACTCATGAAGCATCTAGCATTATAAGTTAGTTAGAAAAATTTATTCTCGTCTGATTATTTTAGCAGTAAAATTAAATTCCTTAATAGCCGACTGAGTTTAAGCTAGAAATATAACTTCTGTTTTCCACTGTAACTCGTCACTATAAAACAATACAGACTATATAAATTAAGCGCTCTGCACCAAATCTAACTAGAGAAATAAAATAAGCGATTTAACACTTTAAACACTTCACAAAATACTAGATGTATATGATATTTTACCTCCAAACAGAATTACAGTTTCACAACGACTAGGATAATTCACTAGATAGGTATTTAGAAGCTCGGCAAAATTTGACGAGAAACTAATGACTTCGCTATACAAGCTTCATTCACTAGCACGAGTGATTCTGTCTACTGCAAGTTGGAGAATGAAAAGAAAGTTTCAAACTCTGGTTAATATCTATTTCCAGACAAAGAGGTAAACGTTTAATTTCGCAAAACGAAGTACTCTCCCCTTTTCCGTCTTTAACGCTTACGTTTAATACCCAAACGCACGCCGTAACTGCCACTTGCGTCTCTGACACCTCCGTCTAAGAAACGGCCGAAGCGCTACGTGTCAGATGCAAATGTAGACAACTTGTCTGCACTGCAGGGGCAGTTTTTGCACCTACGCCGAGAAACTCATCCTGAGAACCATAACTGACACTTTGCGTTTTCGCACCTTACGCCAACTCTGGCCGTGGAGCGTGAGTGTCATATCACTTGACACTGAGAATGTACCTTGGAAACTACATGTCAGATGCAAACTACCAGACAAATGTCTCCTCATCATGTCTGACGGAGTGAATTCTCACACTTCAGGCCCAGAAACTTAGCCGAAACTGTAGACAGTTGTCTGCTCCCCTGTCTGACGGAATGCATTCTAACACTCTGCGTCTCGGGTAGGCGCTGACACGTTACGTCATAACTGCGTTCTCAGTTTAATCAGCAATGAAATGCGTTTCTAAATGAGAAACGAAACTGGCGAAAGTGATAATGGGAAAAATATTATTACTCGCAAACGAATGGATGCGAAAAATACAGGAGAAAGGAAAAGAGTGATAATAAAAATAGAGGATACGGGTGAAAGAAAAAGAAGAAGATAAAGGCAATTTACGATCAATAAACTCTTCTTATGGAACATGCGTCAATCATTCCAGATATATATATATAGGGAAACACCTAACTATCTGAGACGATTAAAAATAGCAACTAATCAGAAGGTCGAAAAAAGAGCCAATAAAGCGTAGCGAAACGAAAGGGCGAACTCATCGAAATGAAAAAAAAGGAGATTCAACTAGAGACAGATTAAACCAATCAGACTGATGCGAGGAAGATCCAATCAAAAACAGGCTCAATAAAACTCATACGGACTGGGGAACTGTATATAAGCCCGCTTAGACTAGATTCTGGACTATCAAAATTTTACTTCAAGATCTCATAGCTGAGAATACGTCCAGCGGACTGACCCACGTGTAGAAGCCACATAGTCACAGTCTATAGCTGAGAAGTGCCAAACTGACCTGCTCTGTGAGCCGACTTGCATAGTGATAAGCTCATATCCGTAATAGTGTCTCGAGGGATCTTACCCCAGAGAGAGAGAGAGAAAGAGAGAGAGAGAGTCGCAACAAAGCATCAGGTAGTGAGCATGCAGTGTGTGAGTAAAGAACCACATGTGCATCGCCTGATAGTAGCATCGTGTCTACCTGTGAATTAACTCTCTTTGAAAGTCAACACCTGATCAATGACAGAAGTGTCTGTAGAGAAAGAAACTGAAGGAGATAAGAACTGTTTTCATTGAAGAATCAAATCCAGAAGTCAACAAATGGCTGATATGATGTTGAGAGACATTGACAATTTATTAATTTCCAACTTGTGATTTTGTATTTAGTTACCTGCAACTTTTACTAAATTTATATTTTAATTATTAAAGTGCACAGATATATTGTTGTAAATTGCAGTTGATTTATTTTGTTTAATTCAAATTACAGTTATAAATGTTTGTTCGTGTGTAGAATTCAAAGTGTATTTAATATTAGTAAAATCTGTAGGGATAACTAACGAGCTGCATTTCACATCAGCTATTAATAGAGACACCCTTGGAGCATAGGATAGATCTAGCGAGAACGCGACTCATTTAACAGCTCTCGTCTACAGCTCCCACCTAGAACTGTGCAGTTGTCTACCTGATTAATCCTATGCCATCCCAACCTTTAGTTCACCAGTTCTGTTCACCATTTCTGGGACATTATTATTTTACTATCTAACTTCCATCTTGCCACAGACAGCTTCTGTAGCAATTTGTTTTACATGATGAGATTACCAGCTTCACGTACTATCTGGAATTAGTGATCGCGTACGAAATACCCGAGAGAGTATGGATCCTATTTCTTCATTGTTTCCCCAAAGACCCTAGGGACCCACATGGGGCATTTTGATACAATTCAGCGGGTCCGTGCTCCATAGGAGACAAACAGGGCTTTCGTGATAATGTTTAACCTACACTAATTTTGGTTATGCATAACAGAGAAATACATGATGCCGCGTCTTTTGTTACCATGGAAACGTCAGATTCTATTTGATTCTGTCGCCATATTTCAATTTAGAAAGGCTTTGTTAATAGTGTTTTCTGTTTAAGCTATTAATACCGCATTTTAATTGAAATTTTAGTATGACATGTCGAGACTTTTGTCAATGTAGACTGTGAACAGTCTAGTATACCAGAAACCTACCCTCTGTTCTATACTACTGTTCTTAAGTCTTCTATCATTTACTAGACACAGTATCAAGGTCTTTGTCTTGTGTGGACTGACATATACTGTATAATAGGGGAACGACAGAAGTGATTGCGTCATTAATAAGGCTAAGCTGCCCATTGTATTTATTTCTTACGAGTGCCTGAAAACATAACTTTATGTTTGTCTAATATTTATTTATTGAAGAAATTCTCAAGTAGTTTTCTTGCAAACAGTAGCACGTTGCCAGATTTTACAACACTGAATACCGTTAACCAACATTCGATAAGGAATCAAAACACACTTTTGGCTCACGTTTTATAATGCAACTTTGTAGGTTCTGTATCAATCTCACGTTGACTGGGGGAGGGAAAAAACTAAATTATTTAAAACAATTAGAAACAGAAGTTCGTCACACTAAAACTATGAAAGCCAGATTTTTACAGTGAAAATATCCATTTCAGACATAGCTAGGAACACTGATTTAAAAAATTTGTATTTTGATCTCGGAGAATGAACAAGTCCTAATTGGCACCCTTTTCTATTCAGACATACATTCCACTACTAAAAATTCAACATACTGTGGAAACAAGTATCCCTTGTCATTAATATTTATAATTTCAGTAAAAACTGACTAGCAATTGTACTTATGGTGACACACTCTTGTAATACCAAAATGTAAGTCTCGGAAAATATCGACTTGGGCCACGTGAGACGACAATGAACACAACTTGCATTTTTCTATGTCCCGACTTCTTCATCTTTTTCGTGTCTATCTTCAGTTCTCTTCTCCGTGTATTTTTTTCGTTCTTTCTCTACCTCTCTTACCGTGTGACTTCCAGAACAAAGACTGCCTTGTCATGCTATGAACATGTTACCTCAGTGTGTGCCATATCCATCTCCAGCATCGTTTTGTCATTTGTTGTTTTTCTGGTACTTGTCTGGTTCTTGTCAGTTCCACATTTGTGATCTTGTCATAACACTTCATTTTTTCTATTCTACTCAAGCACCGATTGCGGAAAGTCTGTTTTTTTTTTTTTTTTTTAAATATTGTTGTTTGGTTTGTTGTTCTCCATGTTTCATCGCCATACAATAGAACTGACTCAACACGTGACTTGAAGACTTTAATCTTTACTTTGAACGTGATTTCATTTGATCTCTATGTTTCCCAAATGAAATGAAAGCTCCTATAACCTTTTATATTCTTATTTTGATATCATTGTCTGTCGCTATATCTCTGCCTATATTGCTGCTCATGTATATGTATGAGTCTACATCTTTTTGGCTGGTCAAGATGACATTCCAGCATAGGCCATCAAAACAGATATTGATACCTCTTCAGAAATGTTATACAAATTATTTGGTAGAGCCTGGGAAAGAGAAGAAATACCAGCAGAATAGAAGTAAGGATGTCTAGTCAAGTTGCCTAATGTGACAATTTGTGCGCTCTCTTCTCCTCTCCGGCAGTATTGAACTACATTTGTGCGTACTGAATTAGGTGCACTATTCTGTTGTTAGCACTCCCTTTTCCCCTACTCTCATTGTTCACGTTTCACGCTTCGTTGCATGACAGAGCCAGACAAGCGAACCGCCCATCCCTGAGAGATTAATTGAGTCCATAAAACGTGAAAATATCACATTGACTCATGGTAAATGCGAGCATGAAGTGTTTGCTTAAGACTGCATAATTATTTCCGACTCGACAGGAAAAATGTAAGAAGTTTTAACGTAAATATTACCAAGAATTGTTGGATGTAGCAACTCCATATACGGAGGATGACTGTTTGAAATTTTCAAACGCATGAGTAATTCAGAATACTGCACGATGAAAAGTTTTCATAATAGGAACTTTGAATATATTTGCTGGCTTCTGATGCGCCAATAAAAAACTGCACTGATTGGGAGTTTGTCAAAAAACGTCAAGTGGGCCGGGAACTTAGAATATAACGTAGGAAACGTTTGACATACGGTACTGCATTCCAGAAATCGTCAAAGTAGACAGCTCAGACCTTGCCACAAAAATATAGAGTCAGGATTCTGAATTCGTAGGAACGGAAAAACGTATTAAAGCATCTTTTATCCACTGGAAATGAAAACTCACCAATATTAATATGGAACCGGACTCCTACAGAAAATACTCACAAGTCACAGAGGAATTCTAGAATAAGAAATATTATCCCAGATGTGTGTTCGAGGCATCTGCGTTAAGTTGCTAAGACTATTTACCTGAGCAAGACGTCTAAGATTTGCCAAGTTACTAGGTTGGTGGTACAGATTGGAGAGACTATTTGAGGTTCTACCACCGTTACCAGCTGTACTAGTTTGGTTCGAAGCTCGAGATCGACCCGAGAAACCTACATCCCACGGGTGGTGAAGATCCCTGCCTTGAACCGAAGCGGTTACCTCTAGAATCTTTTGGAGACGTGCCTTGCCACAGAGATGGAACCAGCAGCACTAACATTTCAGCAATTTGGAAGCTAAGTTATACGTTTAGCAGACCACCTCAAAAGACTATATTTTCATCTCCCAAACAAAGATCTCACAACGGGCTGATCACCCGTTTGCCAGTCACTTCGATTACGGAAACAACAGCAAATGGGTTGATTTGCCGTTGCCCTAAAGACGCCACTAGGCGTGATGGGAAACAACGGCAAAGAAAACCTATCTGCTGTTGCCCTAAGACGCCACTAGGCGTAATGGCCACTGACTGCTTTGACGGTCGGTGGCTAAGGACGGAAGAAGAAGAAGAAACAAAGATCTATGATGAATTACTATTTCCTATTTATTTACATTTGTGTCAAAGTAATTGAGCATTAAATTTGTATGTGTTGATTTTGACAAATTCATAGTTGAATTAATCATTACAGAGAGAAAGATATATGTATGATTCAGAACCTCTAGTATATGTTCATTAATATATATATATATATATATATATATATATATATATATATATATATATATATATATATATATATATATATATATCCTTGACATGGAATGATATATGGCATATGGCACCTCTTAGGCTCAGCTTCGTGGTTAGATCAATGTATGACCTGCTGCCATCGGCCACCAACCTTGTGAAATGGGGAAAGTCGGATGATGAGCAGTGCCCCCTGTGCCAGGGGAGGCAGACACTTGAACACGTGCTCTCAGCGTGTAAGGTGGCATTAGGGCAAGGACGATACACTTGGCGCCATAACAAAGTGCTAAATGAGCTTGCTGCGACAATAGATCAGGCAAGAATGAAAGCGAATAGCAAAGTCCGGCCAGACACCACAAACACATACTTTCTGAGGGCAGGAAAGTCAGCACACCCCAAACCGAGTAAACCTGGTAGCAGTTTACCATCTCTTCTTGACTGTGCAAACGACTGGGAGATGGCGGTAGACCTACCTGGACGGGGGGCATATCCAGAGAGTATCAGAAAATCGCGGAGACGGCCGGATATAGTGCTTCATTCTTCAGCAACGCTTCAGGTCATACTGATTGAACTGACCGTGCCATTTGAATCCAGATTAGACGAGCAACATTCATTTAAGCGGCCAAGTATAGCGATCTAGCCGCGGATCTGAGACACGATGGATTCAGTGCAAGGGTCATGGCGGTTGAAGTGGGCGCAAGAGGGCTTGTGGCTGCATCAATGTATGATTTATTGAAACTGTTGGGGTTGAAGGGACAGTCTAGAACAAGGGCACTGAAGAGGCTTAGCGAAACTGCCGAAAAGGCATCAGGCTGGCTGTGGAACAACCGCAGTGGGCAATGGAGATCGTGACGGTAACGCTGCGGTACAGAAACACCAAAATTTTTCTAAGTCCACAGCGCTGAGTTTATATGGTGTACTAGTGAGGGGGCTGCGACTCTGGGGCAACAGGCGATGTATACTATAGGGAGTGTGTCAGGTACAGAATTTCAGTGGCGTGCGGCGCGCAGTGGCTAAGGTTCGTCGGCTGCGCGCTCGTGTCTCAGTGTGTGTCCTTAGTTGTGAAGGGCGACGGAACGAACGGAATAATTTGTCTTTTCTTTGTTACTTTCACAATTGCCCCCACGGCTGGCGTTGTGGATTAAAAGTTGCTACCGTAAGTGAAATGGGTTCATTTTCGATACAAGATGCTAAGGCTCATTCAGCATTGTTCTTCACTTCTGAAATATGTAAAAACTACCTCGAGGTAGAAGCATCATTATCCTTCTATAAACAGTTCTGCCAAGAGTGATCTTGTGCAAAGGTAGACACCTTTGAAGACCCACATTAGATACTTTAGGTTTTGGCCACTGTTGGATCACTACTGCAGTGCAAGGGGAGGCAACCCATGACACCTAAGAAGTGAGACTTACAAGAGTGCACACATTACAGAGGAATAATGTTACTATCAGTGCCAGGAAAAAATTTTAAAATCATCGTTGAGAGATTAAAAGAGTCGAATGGCAGAACTGAGAGACGAACAAGCAGGTTTTCGACAAAACCGAATCTGTACAGACCAACCCACATATTATTAAAATAGTAACAATAACTGTAACACTCATCTGTTTCACACATTTTTATCTGTTTATTTTTTTCGGTACGTTTGCGGTGTCAGTTGTTATTTTTTGAGCTTTTTCTCCCAATCATAGCTGTGCTGACTAAGACTATCGCCCGATACGTCTCATCTTTCCAGTATATCGTTCATTCATAAAACTTACTTCATACCATTTTTTTATGTTTTTTGTTTGTTTGTCTGTTTGTTTTTGTAATCGTATAATCACGCGGAACAAAGGACAGAATCGATATTTCTTATAACCGTTATTACTATGCCCTGTCCATCATGTGAAGTAAATTTGTTTCTACTCTAGTGTAGGACTAACATTTCTTGTAAAATAACTATGAATATTCATTAGTGATAAATAACACACAAATTCACCTTTACATAATGCATTTTTTAGTTCCGATCGCCACAATCATCTGTGAAAATTATCAATTAAACCGTTCATTGATCACTTCAAAATACTCGATCGCTAATTTCTTCGACCATTTTAAGCAACACTTGAATACTCGATACGAACCTAGATCTAAAAACGGGATGACATTCCCTCACACCTTTAATGGTATCGATCACCATTAAATCGATACATTAAGTCATGACTAGTGGAAAATACATATCAAAGGCTCGCCCTCAATTAATCGAATCAGATTAACTGTAAATACGTGTTCCTGCCGAGATCTTGACGGAGGATTTCATAATTAGTAGGTTCAGGTCGAGTCGATACACATTTATTCATTCGATTCCACAATTATTGTAAAGTGGGAATCGATAACTGAGTGTTAAGCATACGAAGTGGCCTAGTTCTCGTTTTCTCGGATCTTATTTTTCTGTTTTTCGGGTTTGTAACTTCTCTTGTTTAGATGCCCTAATTTTACTGACAGCTGTCAGAATCTTAAAAGAGGGGAAGGTTGCAAACAAAAGTAGAAGCAAGAAGGAAATAAATATCACGAGGTTAACAGGACAAACAGAAATGTTAAAATGAAATTGCATCAAAACAGGAAACAGAAAACGTGGGAGATCCATTTGCAGTTAACCTTCGGGGCTGAGACTCCCTTGATCTTGACAGAATTCGGCATCTGTTGGTTAAGAGGTTTACTAACCTGCTGTTTTGATCTGTTTATTTATGTTGGGATTCTTTGCAACAATATGTACAGTACGAGTGTTGAGTGTTTAACCTTGAGACCCAGCAGCCGATACACGACCCATAATCCACCAGTGTTATTGAGAAGCCACTTCCTATTTGTAAATCCTTATTTGTATCTACAGGTGTGGTGACGTGGGATGTTATAAGTCATCATGACTTCAATAGTTTGTCTTTATTGGAACTAGTATTGGAGATGTTCTCAGTTCCTGATATTAAAACAATTAAATTCCCCTCTTAATGTTATTTTTACAAGGTCATTTTAAGATGGGGGTACATAATGTTGAGCTTAGCTGGCCACATCAGCTTATCTTGCGTGATGGCGGCAGGAAAAGACTCCTCTGCTCGATTTCTCCCCTGGGCTCTGGAGACCCCTCACTGATAGCTAAATGGACCAAGGAGTATGCTGTCCGACTCTGGATTCAGCAAAGCTCTGACCAGGTGCTGCTCAATACCATCAAGACCACGGTCCCTGAAAACAAGAAGGATGTACCTTCTACTTCATAACTAATTGATACTCTAGTTCTACACTGAGCACAATACATCACAAACATTGAGTTCAGAGCGTTAGGCCAACTGTCAGCTTCATCTGAAATATTTTATACCAGTATTTCCCTCCCTAATGGTTACTACGCCTCTGCAATTCCAGCATTATTTCTTTCTAGTCAATCATCTAGGTGTCAGTGTACTGTTTGGCCATTCCATGCCGTTTTACTTTCCTCCGACACCTTCTGTTCAGGCTGGAGCATTATAGGCTTTACATCATGTTTGCTACTGAACTACACATATATACAGGCATAAATTAACAATTCACATTCAATTTTCATTAAAAGATACTGAATGTTTCAAGCTTACCACAATTCATGGAAATAAACACAGATACGTTGACTAGCAATGAATTCTGGCACAAATACTGGCACAAATTCCCATCTGCTTATGTTCCAGGCTTTTATTTACCAAAATAATGAGCTGGCTTCAACGCACTGTTGCTTTATCAAGCTTATTTGAACTAGTGGTCTCGAACTAACGCTCCTAAGTGATTATATCAGCGAGTCTGGCCAATGGAGCCACGTTTCGACAAGTGTTTGAAAAAATTTTACCTTCCTACGTCTCCCCTAACAACCAAGGATAGCATTTATAGTCCGACTAATCGTGTTTAGCCTTACATATCATTCCAGCCAATCAGTTCAAATGTAACTTGTGGCCCATTTCCCGTACAATGGTGGTTTAAAAAATCTACCACTGAGCGATTCTGATTTTGGGTGTTGTCTGACAGCACCATCATTTTATTTTGGCTATAACTTGTTAATTCCTAGACTATTTGCATAACACTTAACATATTCTTTGTCATCAAGCCCTAAGGAACCCAAATATACAAATTTAAAAGAGCTAAGTGGCTGCGTTCAAAATATGCAATTTCTTCTACCTCCTGTTTCGAAGATGTGCTGTCTGGGTACTGTAATGTTTTCAAACGTAAACCCATCTAATGTTATCTTTTCTAATAAGCGTTTTCCAGGTTTTTTAAAACCTAACTCTGGGAAGGTTAGTGTTTTTATCACTGTCCGTCTGAAAAAAAGTTAGTGCATGTGGCCTTACACGCGTGATAGTAGTAATTGTGTATCGCGTTACGCTTGTTGGGGTGGCATTAATAGCGAGACGCGTGTTTAATTTTGCATGCGTTCCTGATTTTCAGCCCTCCCTTCTTTCTATTTGAGTCCATCTGTTCGTTCGTTTTGGTAACGTAGTATAATTAATGTTAGGATTAATTTAGGTCATTACGCAGTGTGCCTCTCAATGTTTTTCTTAGAAATGCAATACCCGTTTTAATGTGTTGTGGAAACGCTTGTATTTATGCAGTGGCTTATATTTAACGTGGAAACGTTACAATTTGCAGACGAAGCATAAAACAAAGGGGATTTCGAGTACTGTCATTGTGACAGCACTGTTCTTTACCATTCTTCTTCCTTTCTTTATTATATGTATTTATTAGGCTTTATATTTACTTGATAATTTATATATGTGGATTAGAATATTTCACGACAACAGGATATACGTGCAACGAAAGACTAAACTTACTTACTTAGTCGTTCCTCTTCTATCGTGAGATGTAGAGGTTTGGAAGAGAGAGAGAGAGCGCCACACTATTCCATCGGCCTCCCCCCGACCTGGTTCCACTCCAGCACTGGTTCCCCCGGAGACCGTTCAACGTTGTCCCAACGGACCCCAGATCCTACGAAAGTCTAAACAATCAACAATAACTGTCATTTGACAAATAAGTTGTTTTTATTTATTTTAATCCTATGATAAAAAAAATAGAACAAAATTCAGTCTAACATTGTCACTACGCTGCCCTTACATGAGAGAGCAAATGTTGCTGTCTAACATTGTCACTACGCTGCCCTTACATGAGAGAGCAAAAGTTGCTGTCTAACATTGTCACTACGCTGCCCTTACATGAGAGAGCAAAAGTTGCTGTCTAACATTGTCACAGCGCTGCCGTTTCATGAGAGAGCAAATGTTGCTGTCTAACATTGTCACTAAGCTGCCCTTACATGAGAGAGCAAAAGTTGCTGTCTAACATTGTCACTACGCTGCCGTTACATGAGAGAGCAAAAGTTGCTGTCTAACATTGTCACAGCGCTGCCCTTACATGAGAGAGCAAAAGTTGCTCCTGTTATGAAATAATGTGATGAACAAAGAGGATATTACTTGAATTTTAATGTTAATTAATGTGAAATAGCATTCTGTGTAATAAAATGCCAGTTAATTGTCATTATTTGGACGTTTGTTTCGTGTAAATTAGTTGGAAAATATTGAAGAAATAACAATTTAAAAATAGTAAGTGACGTTTGAATAACTGTTTAAACATATGATAATTTTATAATAGTAGCCCCTTCGGTTATAACTGACTATGGGAATACGCTCCTGGGGTGATTGCTCTCAGTTGCTTTTTATTCCTGGCGTTTCTTTCGGCGGGTTCTTTTCTCTTCTACTTGCTGTGAAAGTTTCTTTTCGCCCAACCTGAGCTGGTGCCGTCGGAAGCATAGCCACTTGGTGCGATCGGCAACTTATTCTTCCCAGTTTGCTGGATTTATGTTCAGTTTCCTCATGCTTCTTTTGCACACATCTTTGAACCTCAGCTACGGTCGCCCAACTGTTCTTTTGCCATCTGCCAGTTGTCCGTAGAAGATTTCTTTAGTGGTGCGACCATCTTCCATGCAGCAGACATGGCCAAGCCAGCTGTCACGAGAGGTAACGATAATAAGATGATAATATCCTGGACAAAAAGGTGTATCAGATGATACCAGGATAGTGCCAGATAAGAGACTGGTCTTACAAGTTACCAGGATAGTGCCAGATAAGAGACTGGTCTTAAAAGAAATACCCCATTCTGTGAAAAGAGTAGTGGTGTATCGACATCAAAGGTATAGTCAAGCTGTATAGGTTCCTAGATGAGATGGTAATGTACTATCTTAGGTTCCTATGGAGCTCCTCTCCAGACTAACCTTAGACACTGACTCTGCTAGGGGTAATTAACTAAACAACAAGAACTTTGAACCAAATTTAAATAATTCACTGAAGGCTGTGGGTACAATTTATAATTTATTTATATGCAAGATCATTTTCTGGGGTTCTTCACTTAAATTTCAAATAAAATCAAATTGATTTCAAAAAAAAAAATCTGTTTCACTTTCATTATATATCACATTTACATTTAATTTATATAGTTCATTTTTCAACTGTTCTCTGGATCCTTGATGGAATCTGTCTTTCTTTTGTGCTTTCTTGAATATAATATCAATGTTAAGTTATAACGATTCATGTGACTGTCATTTGTCGTCTATATAAACCACCAGCTATAATAGATAGCATCTTTACACTGTTTATTCGTAGGTGTATGGTAATTGAAAGTAGAAGTAGCCCAACAAAGAGCTACTTATCTTTAACAAGTCCTTTCCTTCTAGGCCTCGTACAGCAGTATGATTGGAGAGAACCCCACAACTGCGGGTCTTCCAAATCAAGATGACACAGTTGATACTGACACAGGCTCTGAACAACTTGAACATCTACTAGCTGACTTGGTCACTAAAACGTTTGTACGACACTCAGGGCAGGATATAACCTGAAACATAATACACAACCAACGTAGTATCGCTCATTGTCTCCATACACAGTCAGGAGGTATAATGAGACAGTTCAGACAAGCTGTGGTAAATCATAAGAGACATAGAAAGTCAGGAATAACATAATTCGTTCAAGTTCCAGCACAATATTTCAGTAACTCACGTGTTACAGTTCTGTCCATGATTTGCTTCTTTAAAATCATATAGGCCTTATGGTAATCATTGTGTCATATATCAAATAACACAGAAAATCAATCTGTTACAGTCATTCCTTCTTCCAGTTTGGATAGTCCTTTCCAGCAAGCATAATATCTTTAAAACGTTTTCCACAACCAACTAGCTCAATCCATTCGTTCTACTTATTTATTACACAATTAAACTAAACCAACACACTTCGGGTTTTCCTCCAGAAATAGCACAATGATTCTACACATACCAATATTACTCTAAGCGCACATTGATAATATATTTACATATATATATTTAATTAACATCTCGCTTACCCTCAATCACAGATAGGATTTTAATGGTTACACAGTCTGCTCACACTTCTGCAGATGGCAACGGAGTTGATACAAAGGCTGTGCTCCGTGTCTATTGTTTGAATTAGGTGGCGAGTGTGTGTGCCTTCCGTTCCCTCCCCTTAAATAGTGGACTTGCGGATGTACGAGATAACAACTAGACCAAAGTACTTTTGCCTACATCCGAAATCGTGTAGGTAGGGCAAGGTGTGCTAAGATGACAAATCTAAAATAATTCTGGAATCCTTATTTCTGCACCGATTTCCTCTGTCGTAGGCATATATTACTCATATGAATGAGCTCTATCACTATGCATATACATTATATCCTATAGTTTATCCGACTATTTGTAACCGCGTATACCGTAAGTTTTCAGATACAGGCTATATTAACATATAAAAAATTTTTTTATAGAAACAGAAGATTAAAAAAGTCTTGGCGCAGATGTTTAATTAAACCAGGTTAGCTTCGAAAAGCCACGCATTATTTTAGGCTAAGCTTCGCTTCGTAACGCCAAGCATTGGTCACGTGATTTTCCCACCAATGGTTAGGCTGAGTCTTTTTTCCCCGGAATGAACAAGAGACGAAGCCATTTTTTTAGTCAGTAATGAATTTAGAGCGGTCGAGACAAGACGTAATTAAAATCCTTAAGCTGAGAGAAAGTCAAACTAAGGAATACTAATGAATAAGAGAAAGTTTGGCTCTTCATTGAAATGAAGAGATAAGAAAAACGTGAAATCTAGACCACATTAACAAATAAACGAAGGAACACTAGAAGGATAGAGGAGCCACGCCATGTTTTAGCAACTTGAAAAGATTACGAGATGCAATAAGGAATATTGCATCATTAAAATAATGCATTGACTTTTTATGCTTGTTTATTAAATGTCAACATGCTATTATGCAAATTTGGTGTGGTTACCATTTGACTTAACCCAGTTCTTGTTGGAAATTGAATAAACATTTGTTTCATTGAACACAAATGCTGTTGACGAATCATATGTTTGCAGTTAGCCATCATACAAGTTATTAAAGGATCATGCCAAAGCTAATCGTTGCAGGTGCAACACAAATAATAACCATATGCTCTAAAAATAAAACATCATAGAGGATTGTCCCCGAACCTGGTAAATTCCTGTAAGTCTGTAGAGAGAAATCATCACCTCTAGCAAACTAGCTAGTAATCAAAATCTAATACTCTCGAGTTAAACAGCAACCCCCACTACCCTGCCCGGCCACATATTCACTGAAGCAGCCGAACCAGGGAAAAACACAACATGGTTCATGCTCCACTGTCTTCTATTCATAATAACTTCGTCTCTACAACACATCCAGTGAAACTATTGCTATCTACCTAAGGCCAATGATCCCAATTATCAAACAGGGTCCTTCTTTAACAAAGTACTCCATGATTATTTGCACACTGCCTTACGAAATATTATCAACATCTACACTTTCATTGGGTCCATGTTGAATAGCCTAGCGTATCCTCCGACACTACGTGTACCAAGCTGGCGTTTCATTGGTCAGTTACATCCACGGGGTTTGCGCGGTGATAAATTGTGCAATGATGCTGAGATATGATTCAGACTTCATTACACCAGCGTATTCTGCGCTGTTTAAACAGTGTATACATGCTCTAAGGGCCAGCTCTTGACAACACCTAGGCAGTTGTCACTTTGTCCTTCTATGAAATACCGAGGACGTAGCGAAGACATCGTAGATGGAAGGTATTGAGCCTTCTTTCTTGCTTAGCATGGGTTGTCCCTGTCTTCCTGCCATATAGAAGCGTGCTGGTGACGCGGGCATTATATACTGCAACTTTGGTCTTCATTGTGAGTTTAGAGTTTCCCCAAACACGCGTTGTGAGGCGGGCAAAGATGGCTGCAGCTTTGCCAATGCGGCTGTCAATTTCTGTGCTTAGAGATTGTAGACCCCAGGTATGTGAAGCGTCGCATCACTGACAACTAATAATTATCGATAATAATATCTGGTGCAACATCCACATCATGACTCAGCACGTTTGTTTTTGTTTAGACTTATTGTGTGGCCATAGTCCTTACATGCTTGGGAGAAACGATTTATTAAGCTCTGGAGCTCCTGTTGGCTTTGACGACTGCAGTGTCATCAGCGAACAACAGGTCTCACAGTGACCCTTCTGATTCGTATTTTTGCCTTCAGCCTTGCGGGGTTAAACAGTCGGCCATCTGAACTAGTGTGAATGCATTTTGCTTCAGTTTCATCTCCAAATGCATGTTTCAGGAGCAAAGCAGAGCCCGAAGAGGGTCGGAGCTAGGATGCAACCTTGTTTATATTTTAAAATAAACCACTATTAATGCTCATCATGTCAAATTTGGATCATGTCGTAAGCAAATTATTGATTTTCAAGTTTATATAAAAATTGTACATTCTAAAATACGTGTTTACTCTTAGAAGCATGAGTTAAAGTAAAACCCAGTAGTATTCAATTGTAGAAGCTCTTAGACCTTAAGAGGTTACATGCCTTATCTTCGTGTTTCCACGTTTCATCTTTAATTACCATACCATCTGACGTAGGTAATCACGTCTGCCGGCAACCACTTGTCGCCATTGTTGTTTATCACTTGTTGTTTTTATCACTTGTTGTTTTTATCACTGGTTGTTTTTATCACTTGTTGTTTTTATCACTGGTTGTTTTTATCACTGGTTGTTTTTATCGCTTGTTGTTTATCACTTGTTGTTTTTTACTTCTTTCCAAGCATTGATCTCAACCTCTCCAGTGCCTTCTCTCTTTGTCAACCTCTATCTCTCCTTCAATCATTCCTGTTGTCACGATAGATTGGAGCTCTTTGTCAACCTCTATCTCTCCTTCAATCATTCCTGCTGTCACGATAGATTGGAGCTTTACTCTTCTCATAACGTACCGAAAGAAAGTAGATTTCTTCCTTCTAATATGAGCTGTAATCTTCCTATACGGACAGGCTACTTTCAGGAGATCCTAACTCTTCTTATCTGTCCATGGTATTGTTCTGTAAAACCACATCTCTGTGGCCTCTAGGGATGTTCGTGTTCGTCTACTAATTGCACGTTTATTTTTTAATGTTTATATTACGCTTCTTTCATCTTTCTCTCTCTTTGTCTCAGTGTCCATGTTTTTTATCTATGATTTTATCAAATTAACTCTTCGTATTTTCCGTCTTGTAGCCTACTTCTAATTCTGTCTATATTTGTCTCCCTGTATCTGATTATTCCGCCTTTTCTTTATATAGTGTTCAATTTAGTTTTTTTGAAATGTCATTTTTCCTTTTTCTATATATCTTCGTCATTCATTCTTACGTTCTGCGTATTTGTCCTCTGTTATGTTCATCTGTCTCTCTGTATTAGCATCTGTCTCTCTTTCTCTCCATCTTTGTGTGTCTCCCTCTTTATTATCCATGGCTTTCTCAACATGTCTCATTCACACACATCTTGAAAATGCCACAAACAAAATTATCTGTCATCGCTCCTATCGTTAGCATAATTGATAATATAAATCTCTGTTGGCCATGTCTTCAGAAAGCCCCAAATTTTCTCGTGTATGAAACGATGAATGAATTATCGGGCGCGGCAACTTCCTCTCCAAAGCGTCTTCCAGTAAATGCCTACGTCTGCAGATCAATATTTCCGCCATCATAATCTATCTTGAGAGCAGATCTTGATGCACAATTTACTTCGACCAGGCACCGATTTAGAAAGTAACAAAAAATGTTAAACGTTTAACTTTCTGACGTAACTATTATTAATAATTATTCATGCTTGAGCGTTACAGGATCCAGAAAGGATTATGTTTGTTTGTAGAGATTCCCAGATATTAGAATTGTCACTTTTTTTACAGGGAAGTAATTAGAAGCGACCAACATGAGGTTGACTTTGGGGCTGGGTACGTCATCGAAGTCTAAAATTTCAACAGCAAATACCACTAAAAAACAAATGAATGCTATGGTACAGTCTTCTTGCAAGGAGATTAGAAACAGTAGCAGATACAAGCTCCATAAGGGCCAACAAAGATAAAGACGAAAAAGAATAATACCAATATGAAACACCAAGCATGTCGTAAAAGAAGACACATGAGGGTTGAACAAGAGGCCTGCTAACCTGCCCTGTATTAAAACGGTAAAGATAGTACCAAAGCAGGCACTGCCGTAGAGTGATTAAGTGTTAGAGACTGCACTGTGTGAGGCCCAGCTTTATGAGGTGGGGTGACCAGTTCTATTCCTCACTGCACTTGCCTCCCCTAACTCAAGAGCAAAGTTAGATACCCATTTAAAGCTGGGTAGACTAGAGCGTGACGCCAGCAGACTCAGTCCCGATATCCGGTAACTTTTCCACATAGAGGCAAGCGGTCTAACCGCGTAGGCCAGCGGTTTTCGACATTTTTGAGTCCATGGCTCCTCTGACCAATTACATTCTTTCTGCGACTCCCCTGTGGGATAACTGGTTAAAAACTCTAGCGATGTTTCGACATTTAGCCTAACTTTTTTTTGAGCATGAGAGCTTTGGAAAGGCTTTTAAACAATGTAATTTTTTAGTGTAATTTAAAAAAAATGCAATTGAACAATCTGTGAACAAATTACACGTACAAGAAAAAATATACACAAAGTGCACTTTGAAAACCCTTACTATAAAAAAGAAAACAGCACAGATAAAGTAGTTTCTTTCTAATATTTTTTTATATTATTTTTGTCTGAAAATCATTCACTGATATACTGCACTCATGATTCAATCTCCATAACAAAAAAGTTGTACAGTAAAACTAAAAAAAAATATGATGAATAAAGTACCAGTCACCTCAGTGTGAAACTTGAGTTTGCTTGTTGTTACACAGCTTGTCAAATCTTGGCACAAATTTATTATACAGCTACCTTCATTTCCTTCTCCACATCAAGTCTTGATCTGAACTTGGTTTTTATGACAGCCACTGCTGAAAACCCAGCCTCGCAGAGATAGGAGGTTGCAAAAGGAATTAATATCTTCAGTGCTCTCTTGCTCAAGCTTGGGAACGCCTGTTTTACTGAATACCAAAATTTTCGCAATGCCATGGATGGAAAGTTGGGGCTTCCAAATTAACGTAAACAAAACAGTAGGTATGATATTCAGCAAAGGAAATTTAAAAAAAAAAAATAACAAAATCAATATAACCATTAAAGGGCAGAAAATATATATCTCCTCAACAACTAGATTTCTGGGCATGACTTTAGATAAACAACTAAATTGGAATAAACATATAGACAATTTAGTATAAAGCTGTAGGGGACCCCTAAATATACTAATGATCGTAAACGGTACTGGATGGGGGCAAGCAATAAAATAATGCTTATGTTCTACAAGTCTTTCATCAGGGGGAAACTAGATTATGCCAGCATAGTCTGTGACTCAGCTGCAGCTTCTAACAATGCAAAACTAGACAGAATTCAAAATGCAGCCATGAGAACCATTATAGGTGCATTTATATCAACACCAGTAGAAGCACTAGAAGTAACTCTTGGCATACCGCCCCTTGGTCTAAGACAGAAAGAACTAAGACTAAATTATTGGAGTAAAGTAGCACAAGAAGTGACCCACCCAGCACATAAAGCATTTGTCAAAAACCAACCAAGTGTATGGGACGTACCCTTAAATAAAGAAAGATATCCAACAGGGTGGAGAACTATAGAAGATAAAACACAGTTCAAAGAACTGTCAAATACAATTAATCATTGTAATAAATATAGAAGCACAATACCACTCTGGGAACTAACATCACCAGTCATAGACTACTCACTTATTGAAAAGATCAAACAAAACATAGAAGATAAGGAAGCCAAAACGATAAGTAGAAAGTTCATAAATCAACTTACAAAACAACGTCTGGCCGTCTACATTGATGGATCCAAGGGTTATAGTGGGCAACTAGGTGCAGGAGTAGTAATACCACAGTGGAGAATTAAGAAGAGCTACAGTGTAACTGAAGGGGGTTCGATTTTTACCGCAGAGATGGTGGCAACTCTAAAAAGTTTAGACATAATCGAAGATAATCCACCAGAAGCTGTTACGATATTTACAGACTCACTATCATCACTACAAGCACTAGAACACCCAGGTAAATGTAGCCGGCCAGACATAAAGGAAGAAATTCTTGCAATTAATACATCACTAGGGAACAGAGGATGTAGTTTGAGGCTAGTGTGGGTTCCAGCACACATAGATATAGCTGGTAACGAGTTGGCAGACCAGAACGCCAAGAATTGGAAGAATAAGTAAAAACAATATAAGAGCAGGACTGGGAAGGTCGGAGATCAAGAGCCAAGTGAAGCTAACTATAAACGAGGAATGGAAGACAACATAGAAGAAAAGTAGAAAAGGCAGACACGCGTTCAAACTGTTGAAAGAACCAACAAGGACGTGCCAGGTCAGAGAAGAACTAAAGGTACCCTCGAACAAAAAGCTGTGGCGTCTCCGTCTCGGTGCAGCGTACTTTATGATAGAGGAACCACACTGCCAAGAATGTCAGGAAGAAAATGACATAGACCACTACCTGATCCACTGTAGAAAATACAATCAACAGAGGCTAGAATTAAAAACATACTTTAGAAATCATAATATAGACATGACAGGTGATAAGGTTTTAAGGATAGATGCCCCGGCGGAAGCCCAAACAATACTTAAACGATATATACATAAAACAAAGGAAAATATATAAGGTTAATAACAGTGGCAATATTGGTAATAATAACAAAAATAATACTTCAGAAAAGACATTCAACCAAATAGAAATTAAGCAGCAAAATCTAACAAATCATTAATTTAAAAAAACATCAACAACAAAAACAGAAAAATTAGCAAACTTACTAACTACTCATAGGACAAGGAAAGACAACGAGGTATAAAAAAAAAACACCAACCCAAAAAAAAACAAATACTAATACAAGTTAAAACCAAGTGTAAAGGACAATAGTTATCTATATACAATACAAAAGAGAAAATAAAATGGACAAATACTAATATAAATTAAAACCAGCAACTGCAAAAGACAATACTTATTTAAATTGAATACAAAATTAGTAAATAAAATGACACTAAATACCCCAATTATAACCAATCTTCAGGATGAACAGGGTAGACCAAGATGGAACGAGAAGAGGCTATAATGGTCAGCTGTTAAGTGCCCGCTCTCCACCCATCACCTTTTCAAAACAACAACAATGTTCCTGTTTTTTTTTTTTTAAATTGAGCGTGCGATAGCCTGCGCGGTTAAAGCTCTGTCCTCTCTTGGTGAAGTTACTGGGTTCCATGGTCGAAATATGGTAACGTCACGCTCCAGTCTACCCAGCTGTAAATGGAAACCTGACTCTGCTCGTGAGTTAGGGAAGACAAAAGGAAGGGAAGACAGGAACTGGTCCCTTGACTTCAGCAGAAAGCTGGACCTAATATAGTGAAGTCTCTAACACTTCACTCCCTTATGGTAGTATCTGCTAAAGGAAAACCTTTTCTTTTACATTTTTATTTTCTGTGAAATCTTTATTCTCGGGTGGGCAGGTTTCTAATTTAAAAATTAGAATGCCTACATACCACAACAATATTTATAGAATGTGTGATTCCTATATTCACACATTGGGATTCTCGTCGGTGCTACGGAGTTCGTGCGCTGTGCTGAGATCCTCCTTGTGTGATCTAAGGGAGGAGATTGGAGCACTGATGGAGTTGTCCGTGTACAAGGATGATAGTTCTTAAAAAACTAAACCAAACCAAGATTCTGACCATGTGTAAAAAACCATTTTAGTCTCTTTTTTTGCTTTGTGCATTCATGGACTGCCCTTGAACATTTGGATAATTTATTTCTTTCGTAATGCCTCTAAAGTTATATTTTCTTATCTTATTGTGCATTCTTTCCTGGCAGATAATTTGTTATGTTATCCTTACTTGTGATTGACATGAGCAATCTGTCGGGCTGGTCTTTCGAGTTTCACTTTCAAATTTCTCTTTCAAAATTCGCATATTTTGGCAACTATGAGTAGCCCAGAATTGATTAATAATATAGAAAATACAGTAGTTATAGCTGCAAGTTATTTCCTATCCTTCCTGGTATGTTCAGGATGCCGATCGATGTCGTTATTTATCATCATCATCATTATCATCACCACCATCAGCACCATTATCACAGTCATCATCAAAGACATAGTCATCATTGTCGTAGTCGTCATAATCATCATCACTTTTCAAGTCCCCGATGGGATAACATCAACCATCATTATCTCCATCATCATCATCATCTTAATCATCATTATAAGTTTTCAAGTCCGCGTAGAGAACATGTTTTCAACAACTACACCGTACACCTCCGTGTCCTATACCATCTGTTAAATGTTGTTCCATGCCTTCTTTATACCTCATAAGTCTATATCCAGTTCTCTTCTCCATTTGCTCTGGTCTCTGTATCTTTTTCTTCACACAGGATTCCAGAACAGAGACAGCCTTGCCATGTTCTCAACTGCTTTTCACAAAGTATGTCTATTTTTTTCTTTCCTTTAATTGTGCACGGTGTCTTGTTGCCTGATTTCATCGGTAACGGAATAATTCAAAGGTAAAGATAATCCCACATCACATGGTGCTGTAGGGGAGTTAAATGTTAGAGACAACACAATACTAGGTCCAGCTTTCATGAGCTAGTATGATCACTGTCCTTCCTCGCTGCTTTTTCTTTCCCTCATTCAAGAGCAGAGTCAGGTAACCATTTACAGCGGGTATAATATATTTAGTTTTAAATTTCCACTCTGTGACGACAGTCATAATTCGGTCATTAATTTTTCTTTGCTTCCCTGCACTTTCCCATCAATTTATTCTTTTCATTTCTGCTTTATCTTATTCTTCGTCTTCATCAACCGATGATTATCTTATTCTCAGGTTGAAACCAGATATTTTACCAGCGTGTCACATTTCTGATCTGTTTATCTTTTATATGTGGACCGTCGTCTTTTAGCAAAGAGGTGGAACACTGCCATCTTGACTGAATTAGATTGCATCATTACTTCCGGTCATATGGTGAATGGTTGTGGTAAATGAGATGGTCATCTTTGAGATAACGTGGGGAGCAGCATGCAAAAAAAGGCCCAACCTTATGGTTGTCTGGATTGTAACAATCTTGGAAATTTAGGGCGGGACATATCAAGTAATGATTTCTGGCAGGTCTCTTAACAATCTTAAGCAAAATTCTTGTTGTGATAAACGAAGATCGGAAGAGAGTAAAATCTTGGAGAAGATTTATTAGATTTAATAATTAGAGCAGGTCGTATGATATAATGTTTCGAGTAAATGTAACATGTAAATGGCTTTGACTTTTATGGCCGTGCCGCAACGTTCCCATGGATGAGTAGGGGGAAACTTTGTTAACATCAGACGCCTTTCTTGTGGCTGGTTGAAAATTAGTATTTGACCTAAACTTAATTGTGATTGGGTTTCACTCCAGAGAACTTCACGAGGTGAAATTTTGTGTGTGTGGGAGATTTTGACTTTAAAACCTAGATCCTGTTGAAGATTTCTCCACTGCATTCCTTACCTTTTCCATGAGATCACAAACAGTAAGATGAGGAGTACTAATAAAGATTGCAGTATTGGACAGGCCGAAGTTACTAGGAGCATCTTGTAAAATAAAATTTTAAAAAAAGTTACACAGTTGCAGGACATTATATGGTCGTTCTATGCATTAAAGTCTGAATATATTAATTCACCCAATCTTTTAGATTTTTGGTACCAGTTGCCAAAAGTAAACGTTGGATGCGATCTACAACAGACGGGTCTAGAGGACATTAGAAGAAGCAGCATGAAGCAGTTACTCCGGTCACGCCAGGAAAGAGAAGGAACATTCACAATTCCACTGGGAACCAGCAATGACTGGTACCAGAAGTGAACGACAACCACTGTCACCACATTGCAAGCTAGATACCCACTATTGGCACAGAACACGGGCTTAATTTTTTGAAAAACCACCATAACATAATCTCTTCCTAGGAAGACATACAATCCGTGAGTTTTCCTTGACAAATCAATTGTATTCATTTTAACACTGTTAATCCAATATTTCATAAATAAATCTCTTGTCTATGTAAATATAAATCCAGAATTGGAGTCTATCAATTGGTTAAGAGAATTTGATGTCTGCACCTGTATGACTCATTAAAAAATGCGCATTCAATATACAAAGCTAAACATACAATTAATACTTTGCGGAATCACCTTCAGCTGGGTCTCATCGAGTCAACACGTATTTATCTCACAGATAGGGTGGAATAGTGTAAAGTTTACACAAGTTTAAATGAGTCAGTTGTTATTCTTGCCGTTCTAGAAATCCCTGTGAGATTCCCTGAAATAAGAGCACCAAACTTCTATTTATATCTCTGCTTAGAGTAATCTTGAGCGAAGGTTGCTACCCTTGTAAAAGACTCATTCCTGTTACTTCAATTTTGACCCATATTTCATTATTACTGCAGCGCAGGGAAGACAACCAACGATACATTCTTCTTCTGATGATGAGATTGTAGGAAGCTGATCGTGTGACAGAGATAAAAGTTACATAGAGGCTGGACTTATTCCAAATTTCAGATATTCTAAAACCTTAGAATATAAAGATTTTATCAAGGTAGATCTGTAGATAGCTCAGTGTTTCTAAAGTAGATCTCCACAGCTCCTGGGTTGTTTACCGCTGATAAATTAGGTTGCCTTAGACAAATACTTTTGGGTGTTACGACCGTCAGGCTTAAGATCCAATACGGTAGGTGAGACGTTTCTTATACCTAAATTTACAAAACGATATATAACCAACTTGTAATATATGTCTGGGGTTGGACCGAGTGTTCCATGCACGAAAAAGATCTCATTTTTCTTATACATAGGTTAAAAACAAACTAGTAGACAGAGACATGCCTATGTGGAGACAAAAATAATAACGCGTTTGCCAGAAAGAATACTTCGCCGACCTCATGAATTACGGGAACCAGTGAAGTAAAATGGAAGGACGGTTCATCAGAATTGAAGTGACTACGTAATTGTTCTCTGGGCTTGAAATCTTCTTGAACATTTGACCTCCAGATATAGAGTGTGAGCGAAAATACTCACCCCCCCCCCCCCCCTTTTCCGCCACACTTACACAAACACGAACATCCACATCTACGGGCATGCGCAAAAATACACAGAGAACAAGGAGAAAGAAAGAACAAAACATGGCTGGGCAATTTTCGCTCCATGGTTTAGAAAAGACACTACGAAACAAAACTTCTTCATTCATTCCTTGATTTTGATATTCCAAATGTTTCCCATTCTCCACTTAATATGGGTGTTTTGTGTATTATTTTGACGGAATATTTTGCGGCAATGAAAGCCTACTTTATGCTGACATGGTGATCAAATTATTTTAAAATGTCATTAAGATTAAACGTAAATGTCAAACATCAATTGGATATCGCTCTAAGCTAAACAGCTTCAGATAAAGCAACAAAACAATCTAACTTTTTTTGTTTGTTTTTGTTTTTGAAAGAGACAATTCACCCTTTCGTTTTGCATCAAAATAAACGCGTTTTATCTTGTACATTCGCTGAAGCTTATTCTGAAGTTGGAGTAGTTTTGTTTATCATGATGTATATTAAAAGAGAATTATGAAGCTTCGTTGCTTTTATCCTCAGGCCATCTTGGGATGAGAGAGAATATTATTATGTAAATTGCGCGGTATTTGTGAGCGCTTGCAACATTTATCTCTCTGAAAACAACAGTGGATAAAAATTGTTAATGGAAATGTGATGGAAATCTTGGCTAAGATCATTTATCAGTATTAAAAAAGAAATGCCTGGTGTTTGTGAAATTTGTTCACAATGACAACTGCAGAATCAAAAAAGTGAGAGCGCCGTTATCTTAAACTGTAAAACACTGTGCAGACAATATCACCCGATCGTACACAAATTCTGCTGTATAATAATTGGTTTGGTTTGGTTGTAAGGACTATCTTCATTACACACGGACAACTTCATCAGCGCTCCGATCTCCTCCCCTAGGAGAGATTCGTTAGTCAGGAAAGACAGTTTTCATGGGAGAGTAAATAAATAAATATTACGCTCATAAAGGAATGTTTCAGGCACTTGTGAGAAAAACAGAAGTAGAAATCTAGACAACAGAAAAACAACAGAAATGAGTGGCTTAAGGGAGAATCGAACCCAGGACCTTCCGAACGGCACCACCGCCTAGCTACGGAAGCGAATCACACTATCCTCCCTGCCAACTAGGCACTGTGGTTTTTCTGTTGTCTAGTTTTCTACTTCATTCTATCATGGGTGAGACAACTCTGATGACAAACAACTACTGTGTTGCAGGAAGGACACGGAAAATCAAAGACTAAGGATGCAGTCCCAAATAAATGCATGCTGAAGACAGATGCACTGGGCCGCATGGCGCACAACATAGTGCAACGCGAACATTTATATAGGTATGTGCATGATTCCGATTGGCCAGTTTTCATTCTGCCCAGATCGCCAATCAGTTTTTTTCCGCTTTTGTTATATGTAACACAGTTTTAAGTTCGCTCCGCATTCACACTGGCACTAGCAATTACAGAACAATAATTGAAGCGATGCAATCATTACTTCCTTCCAGCGTCAGTACCACTTCAACAACTACAGCCAGACCATGTCATAACAATAACGTGAAGCTAAATTCTGCCGGATCTTATATCCAACACAGTGTATCATATACCGCCATTGTTTTTATGTCTTCTACTGTACGGCATATGCGAAAACAGGTTACCACGTGCGCAATTTACTTCTATGCGGGGTAATAAATCCAACGTTTTCGTCAGACAATATTCGATGTGACGCAAAAATAATAAGCGTAACTGTCATTTGAGGAAACAGTCGATCATTTACAGTCATTAGTTCTCCTGTTCTTTGTCTCTCTGGTAACTTCCGCGTTATATAGTGAGTTTGCTTGTTTTAATTATTTACTCAGCACCGCTCCAGGAGACATGGAGAAAGAAATCGGAGAAAGAGGGAGAAACAAAGAGACACGGAGAAAAAGAAATCAGAGAAAGAGGGAGACATAAAAAGACACGGACAAAGAAAACAGAAAAAGGGAGATAAACAAATAGACAGAGAGAAATAGAAAAAAGACACTGAGAGAAGAGAAAAAAAAACAAGAGACAATGAAAAAAACAAGGTCCCATGTAGTTCTAGGGGGTCTGTGAAGAGACAAAGAGAAAACAAGGTCCCATGTAGTTCTAGGGGGTCTGTGAAGAGACAAAGAGAAAACAAAGTCCCATGTAGTTCTAGGGGGTCTGTGAAGAGACAAAAGTAAGACTACTATACCCGCATGCATGTCGTACAAGGCGACTAATATGAGGTTGTCCTTGGGACTTACAATCCTTATCGTGTACAGCATCGCTGCAGAATCCACTGCTGCTTGGGCATGTGGCTGTTTGGTACAGGCTTCTTACATGGGGACTAACTGTAGTGGTGGCTTCTTACATGTGGACTAACTGGGAGAAATATACAAATGATAGCCGGGAAAGATGTAAGGAAAGAATTAAAGACCATATATATAGAGAGAAAAAACACAGATAAAAATTAGTAATTGTTACAGCAATAATTTGTCAAACATTACACAGAAATAAATAAAAATCTTCAGTTCAAGTACCAGTCTTATTGTATGGCTCTGAAACATGGAGAACAACTGAAACGGCAACCAAGAATCTACAGACTTTAATAAATGGGGAGTTGTATATATCGTGGTGGGTTTTGATGTTATGAAATGTTGTTGATATGTTTCCTTATTGTACTGAATGAGGCCAGCTGTGAAGGTCGCTGATTCTAACAAATTTAGGGTTGAATTATCAGAGTACCTTTCTGCTACCACCTTATGGCCTCAAGCAGACTTATTCTTGACTAGTATGAATGATAGCTACGTCTAATGTCTAGGGATATGCAAGTGTGGTGTGATGGTACTTTAACAATAATACACCTATACACAAACAAGTATTAAGGTCTATAATTAAGGAAATAACACCTCAGATAAATTTGTACAATTAATAATTTTCTGTATGATTTATTTGGTCCTGAACCTAGTATTCTTCTGGTCAAGACTTTTAAAAATGAAAAGAATTCAAGATTATATATATATATATATATATATATATATATATATATATATATATATATATATATATATATATATATATATATATATATATATATATATATATATATATATATATATATATATATATATATATACAGTAGAACTCCATTTATCCGAACCCCATGGGACCGAGCATCGTTCGGATAATCAAATGTTCGGATAATTGGATTACATAATGTATCGAGTACATGTACACATATTTCTAAAAAAATAATTAACCATCACAAGGAAAATACACTATAAAACATATTTACTTGTACTGTAATAATAATACCCACACTGTATTAGATCACTGTATCACCAAAATCTTTAATTACACTGCAGTGCATGTACTACTTGTATTAATTATTTTTGTTAAGAAAGAGAAATGTTTTCAAAATAACATTACAAACGATTCAAAACCAGGCGCAACTTACGTATACATGTACTTGCACAGATGTAGCCCACTATTTAAAATAATGAGGAATCCTCTTTTGCACCAAACTGGATAGTCTCCTTTTGGCTGCTAAGTCCCGCATTCTCTTCAACAGCAGAAGCTGTGTAGGACAGCTGTCATCTTCTTGCTCGTACCAAGCCATCGCTGTTTCTAGTGCTATAAAGGCCTCTTCAGGACTTGGTCGACGTTTTGGTTTTTCTTCATAATCTACAAGTACATCGTGTACTTCTGAGGAGTCTTCATCATCGGTCACTACATGTATTTGGTTTTCTTCTTGCACAAAAGACAAAATTTCTTCGTCATTCAAAAACTGAAAACCAGAATCATTATCATCTTCTAGCCACATGTGTGCATCATCTTTGTCACAGTCCGAAAATCCGGGCATTGCTTGAAACAGTTCCACAACTTCATTTATACAATCATCATTTGTGTCCACTGCAGTAGTTTCATTTCCTCCTTTTTTCCCAAGCAATCTACTCCAAGCCTTGTAGAGATTATCTTGTGACAGTGTGGTCCAAGCATCAGCTAACATATAGCAGCAGTCTTTGAGATTAAGCTTTTTGGAAAACGCCACCACACTTTCTTCATCTTCAGCCAACAATAAACGACGCAGGACTTCCTTCTTGTACATCTTTTTAAGCTTTGCTATAACACCCTGATCCATTGGTTGAATCAGTGCTGTTACATTGGGAGGCAGAAAAATTACTTTAAAATTTGCATCAACTGCATTCAATGTATCCGTCTCTAGATGAGATGGTGCATTGTCCAGTAGAAGAATTACTTTTCCAGTTTTCTTTTCTTGTTCTCTCAACCTCTTCACATTTGGGATGAACTGATTTGTATACCAATCAAGAAATATTTCACTATTCATCCAAGCACTCTTCTGTGCTTTGTAACACAATGGGAGACATGTCACATTCTTTAAACAACGTGGTTTTTTGGCTTTGCCGATCATTAGCACCGGTAAACGATGACTTCCACTGGCATTCGCGGCTACCAAAAATTGTTACTCTCTCTTTGCACTTTTTTAAACCCCAGGGGCAGCTGCTTCGCGCTGAGATGCAAGTGATTTTTGAGGCAATGATTTCCAGTATAAGCCAGTCTCATCGGCATTATACACATCATCGAGTGAATAACCTTCTTCTTCCAAAAAAGCCAAGAATGTTTCTTTAAAATTTTCAGCGGCAGTTGCATCGCTAGATAAAGATTCCTCTTGAATCTCCAATTCTCGTATGCCATGACGAGATTTAAAGTTTCTTAACCATCATCCCTGGATAGCCTTAAAGTCAGGAGGACAGTCAAGTTGATTGTTGAACTAAAGTGCCTTTTCACACAATAGAAAGCCAGAGATAGTTTCCCCTTTGCTTCTTCTTTGCACAAACCATATATACAAAGCCTCTTCCAATTTCAAATCTTTCGCATTTCTCATGGTTTACGTTTCTTCGACCCATTTTCACTATCCAATTTCGATGCAAAACTCATAATTTTATCCTTGTTACTTTTGATGTCAGAGACAGTAGCTTTCCCAACATTGAAAATCCTCGCAAGTGAAGACACAGTTTCACCTTTTCCTAGTCTCTTGATAATTTCTGTTTTCGTTTCAATTGACAAAACATTGCGGTTCCTTTTATATGTTTTAGGCCTTCTGGAAGATGCCATATCGCACAGAGAAATACTTGCACACTAAAATTATTCTGCTTTAGTAGCAGACACAATTATTTTAAGTTGAACTGTCTGTTTAGCCAGTGTACTGCCTAGAACGCACACGTACACTAGATTGGTAAACCAGATATTAACTGACTTTATGATCTAACTGACTTCCTGTACGTAAGCGACCGACCATTAGCCCATTCCATCCTCTACAAATTGTTCGCACACATTTGAAGCTTGCAGCATCAAAAGATTCAAAAATATAGTCTAACATGACTGGTGGCACCTGATTTTTTTTTTTCTCGAAAAAGTGTTCGGATAATTGGATGTTCGGATAATTGGGGTTCGGATAAATGGAGTTCTACTGTATATATATATATATATATATATATATATATATATATATATATATATATATATATATATATATATAAATGTAAATTTACACCCACAGGGACAAGTGTCCAAACAAATACTGTTACATTAAACTAATAGTGTTACTAAAATCTGTCTATTACTGGTTTCTAACACTGGATGGCTGTTTGGGATTCTTATAATCACTCCCAGTTTCTTTAAAATACAAAGTCACTGTTAATTTCACTAGGGAAATATTTTATTTCTTGAATACAGGGGTATGCTGCTCTTATAGCTGATGTACTGTTAGGGTACCAGATATTTCACTTATCTGGCCGACTGGAACTGTCTGAATTCTTTCTGCCGAATGACCACTGCTCCAAAAGTAATAGGGGGGAAACTGGCGACCCCTATCACTACTGGCCTCCAAAACTCCTCAACAGCTTTCACATAGAACTCTGGCACCGGACTAGTGCCAGATAAAACCCTGTAATAATGAAACAATGTCTCCTGGGTGCTATCTTAATTAGACTGTGTTTTATATACAAAAGAGCATACATAAGAAATAAAGAGCTGGGTCATATTCAATGGACCAATCCAGCACATCCATTCCACATTGTACCAGTGTTGTTCACATGTCTCTCCTACAAAGGCGGCACTGCATCTGCAATAATCTTATTAATCCTTCTTTTCTACCATTCAATGGGATAGGTGAGCTGTGTCCCTCTGGTCACCTAAGAAAACATTTTATTTCACAAGGCATGTGCATTTACAAAACTGGCAATGTGTTATATCCTAATTCTCCTTCAAGCCCTGCATAGATCAGCTTGGGACCTGATTACTTAGTCGTGATGGCAGCATTTCTCACTCTTATGCGTTCGTGTGTTTTTATTCATTCTATCTTTCCTGGAACCCTACGCTAGTAGAATTTTCAAATTTTTATCGTTAACCCTTGACGGGCGCGTTTTAAATGCTAATGCTACCCACGCGGCGATAGGATTTCTCACTAAGTTCTGTCCTGCTTAAATCAATGCGTTTTCTGGCGCAGGGAAGAAGACGCGTTACAGCTTTTACTAATTATGACTTTATTACATATAATTTATGATTTTATCGCTGCATCACTGTACTTCACCACAGTATAGAAGGGAAGAATGTGGATGGCAATGACAAGACCACTAGTATAGAGATGAAGGCAAGACCCAGACACGTGCTGGTGAAACAAGAAGCTGGCTTAGGATAGGAAACACATTAAAGAAACATGCTCATAGCATAACAATGCAGTCCTTGTCGTAGAATCCACGGGGTAAAAAAAAAGGGAAAGAAATAAAAACGCTTGGAGAATGGAAAGGAGGACATACATGACAGGGATTTTTAATAAAAGACTTGGAAAGACATTGAACGGACGGTACAGGACAGGAAGACTTGGTTGAAAAATGAATGAACAAAGAAAATGACCCAACTCCATATCATTAATTTATGACTCTATAACAGTATTAAGTGTTGCATTAATTTTGTGTGCATTGTGTTAATGAAATGTATGGTTTTTTTAAATTCGCAGATAATGAACTCGGAGAATCGAGGAGGCGGAAAACTAATGAATGCACGTCTTCACTGTATTTTTTAGAGACACAGTGAGTATTGACACATTATTGTATTTTGTGTTATCGCATTGATATAACAGGTGTCGTCATAAACATCGAACATTTTGTCAAAACCATTACATCCGGTTTTTCGTCCCAATCCTCATCAACATCATTATGAAACAAATATCGTTCTCTTAATCATAAATAAATATGGCTACTGCTATGTCAGGCATGTCATGTCATGTCATGTCATGTCATGTCATGTCATGTATGGGGCTGGCAATCCCATCATGTCAAGTGCTTTGGCCCCGGCTTTGACACGGGCTTCTTGCAAGGTAACCAGCCGTATTAATAATCCCATGCTCCATGTGGCGAGATGGATGTTGGATAGAAAATTAGAAAGTAGTTCCCAGAAATGGAGAAGAGATCTGGTGAACCCGAGGTATGGATAGCACAAGACAAGTCAGGTAGTTAAGTACACAGTTCTCTATGGTAACTGTAGAAGAGAACTGATAAGTAAGTCAACTTCTCGCTAAATCTATCCTATGCTCCAGGTGCTTTATATAAATTTGTGAGTGCAGCTCGTATTTATTCCCTACTCATTTTAAATTATTAATATTTCTTTGACCACACAACAACATTATAACAGAAAATTTAACTAATTCAATAAGTGCAGTTATAAACAAATCAATGCAATTTATTGATTAATGATGGACAATAACAATTTAGCACCTTGGTATATCAAAATCTCTACAAGATTGTACACAATTGTCAAGAAAGTATATTGTCATTGTTTGGTCGTTTTTATCATGTTTTTGGCTTAGGTGTCGTGGTTTGTGTTTTCACATTCAGTTGTGCTTAACTTACTTGACATGTTTTAGTAGCTGATTCTCTTTGTCGTTAAGACATCTGGACATTGAAGACGCTACGCTTATACCAGGAAGAGTGTTGGTTCACTGTTAAACAGTTCGTAATTTCAAAAATTGTGTCACGTTTTTCACCACTAGTTGAACCTGCAAAATATGACCAGGTTATGGTATTTGTGGTTTATAACCAAGACGCCCCTCTGATGCTGACTGGCCATTGCTGATCAGACTCCACATTTCGACAACACTGTCTTGAGGTTGTGGTTAAGTCAGTCAAAAAGTGGTTTGTCGTACAAAAAAAGTGTTAACATCAATTAAAGACATTTTTCAAACCCAGTCATGAGTACTCCCTCTAAGCCAAAGTTAGCAAAATTGTTTCCCTTACAATACATCTACAAAATTGTTTCCCTTACAATACATCTACAAAATGGGCCGAAATAAAAGACAAGAAAGACAAAGAGAAGATGAACTCTTCGAACACAGCACCTAAAAGCAAAGCCCTAAAAAGGACTGCAAGCTTTTATTGTTAGATTTGGTCAGTCCCAACAAGGACTTCTAGCTGAGCCAATGCTGTCTAGGACTGAGATTAAATGTGTGATGAAAGCCACTGTTCCCTCCCTCAATCATATTGTAAGAGGTGACTAATAAAAGGTTGTGCCTGGTGCTGGTATTCTCATCATGCACAACAAATCGCTATAGAAACCATTGCTACAAGAACACTGTTTATGAATGCTGTAGGTGCAGGATTCCTGCTATGATAACTTTGCAGCATTAACCCCATGCTCCGCAATGAGCGAACGAGGCAATGTCTAAATGAATATCAGTAGTAAATGTTACCAGATAGCTACACTGTCTCACGTATCTGTTCTATTGCAAAGTATTACCTTCTCATATGCAGACGATATACCGTAAAGGAGTGTTTCCAAAACTTACAATAGTCCTGTGCCCCTTGTGAGAATTTAGTCTTACCGACGTATCTCTCTTATATATTAAATGTTAATTAACTGTTTTCTGTAGTTGAACAAATTATGCTAAGGTAAATTACAACAAGTAAAGAGGAAACACTTTTCTTTTTAATGCACTAAAAATGTGAACGTTCTGTGATCCAGTTCACAATTTAGTGTACGTTACCAAGTTCTGTAATCCAGTTCACAATTTTGTTAACGTCACCAAGTTCTGAGATTCAGTTCACAATTTTGTTTACGTCACCAAGTTCTGAGATCCAGTTCACAACTTTGTTAACGTCACCACGTTCTGAGATCCAGTTCACAACTTTGTTAACGTCACCACGTTCTGTAATTCTGTTCACAATTTTTTATACGTCAGAAAGTTCTATTATCCTGTACACAATATTGTGCACAACGTCACCAAGTTGTGTAATTCATTCATAACCGTAATCTCGTTAAAATCCTACCATTTTTTCGGCTTTAATATTTGTATGGGACAAGTCACTCATGGTTCCTTCAAATGTTGATAGTTTACTGTATTTACTTTAATAGAGGGTCGAGTAAAAAATGTCGCTAGCTATGTCATCTGAAACCTAGTGAACTAATGACTGAAAGACTTGACACATCCACACAACGCTCGTATCGAATTGGTACCGTGGGCACGAGTAGCAGCCCTTGGGAAACACTGCAGTAAATTATAGATTTTTCCTTGCATTCTGGCGATATTTTTGACTTACCAGAGTGATAACAGGACCCTACATACCTATTCGCTTACATTTGTTTATTGTTACGCACATAGATTACTTCTCAGTAGGACTTTTACAATCTCATGCATGTCGTAAAAAGGGCCTACTACAAAAATATTCTTGGGGTTGCTTACGTCATCATGTACAACTAATTGATACATAAACCACCACGGCATGAGCATGTGATTGCGTTGTACAGGCTTCCTGCTGGACTAGCTGTAGTGGTGTCGCCATATGCGTTGTACAGGCTTCCTGCTGGACTAGCTGTAGTGGTGTCGCCATATGCGTTGTACAGGCTTCCTGCTGGACTAGCTGTAGTGGTGTCGCCATATGCGTTGTACAGGCTTCCTGCTGGACTAGCTGTAGTGGTGTCGCCATATGCGTTGTACAGGCTTCCTGCTGGACTAGCTGTAGTGGTGTCGCCATATGCATCAGGCTGGCAACCTCAACATGTCAAACAAATTGCCACAGAAACTACCCCTGCAACAGCAAGTAACTGCTTGACGCAGGCCACACCTACGGGACCTGCTACAATGGTGGCTCTGTAACGAGCGCAAATAAAAATAATGATAATAAAGATTTACTATTCACTTTCGTTTCTCAACTGTTTTCGTGTATTTGACAACAATTATTTGGTCGTAACGTAAGACTTTTCAATGTCCTTATTAAATACGTGTAATTAAGTTGACATGCGCTAGTTTGGATGTTTCAAATCTTTGAAGCTCAAAATCACCACGTTCTACTCATTGTTGACATCTGAAACGTTGCATGCCGCTCTCTGTCTTGGTACATTTTAATTTATCAATGATAGGGGAAATAACTCTATTTGTGCAAGAGTTTTTTTTTTAGTACGGGAAATAATAAAAAGCAAAAAAGAAAAAAAATTATTTTGTTCTTTAAGGGCAAGTTTTAAAAAGTGATAAAATGTTGTAAAATACATAAACATAAATAATTTGTTCTTATTTTACAAACATTTTCAGCAATAATTAAATTGTTTGTAAGCTTCACTTTATAGGTTTAAACTTTACAAAGATAAGTTATTGCACATAATTACTATATCAAAATAAAAATCTCAAAACAAATACTTCATAAATCTCTCGTTACTTGGTACTTGTAGATCACAAACCTAATTGCATTTTTGACCGGCAATAAATGCCGTCAAAAAATAAAAAAATAAAAATTGTGTGCGATCTTTATTTATTGCATTTCTACTCCATGTATGGCACACTAAGAAGCTTTTCCTAATTTAAGTATCTAAAGGAATGTAATGAATATGAGTCTTTAAAATGTGTATGTAAATGGTTACACACACATGCACCAAAATACACACCTTGTTTCTTTTCCTTGACATTGATATGTAAAATGCATATGGGAATAAATGAATTCAGTATGAAAGGTGAGAGAAAGGAAGGGCAGAATGTCAGACGGGCCTGCGTGCCCAATTCTCAACCCTTTGAAAATAAAGTTCGTTCGTTTGTTCGTTCGTTCGTTCCTTCCCGCCTTTGTTTCTCGGGTTTTTATACATAGCCTTGTCTAAAACATATAAACACTTTCTCTTTGGTATACATGTGTACAAAAGTACTTACGTGAACAGAGGAGTCTTTATATTGAAATGTAACCCCTTTAATAATGTTTTCTTTGTTGTAAAATGCACATGTTTTGTAAATTGAAAAATTGTCGATGTACTTTCCACTTATTTCACTTTGTAAAATGTACACGGATTTGTAAATTGAAATGAAAGCAAATAAAGTTCACTTAAAAAAAAAAAAATTGTGTTTGGACATGCGCCCTAATATAACCGACCTTTGGCTAGGATCATGTGTCTAGACACAAGGGATCAGTACAGTGACATTCATGTGTCATTAGATCCTTTGTGTGAGAACACAGAAGATCACTACAGTGACACATGAGTCATTGGGTCTTTTTGTGTTGGGACATGTGTCTTGACCAGGGCCGGGGGTTTAGGGCGTGTTCCAATGCAACCTCATGCGAGGAAAAAATAATGCGACCTCATGCGAGGAAAAAAAAAGGACATGCGCCCTAATATAACCATGTGCCCGGCACAGAAGATCAGTATAGTGACACTTATGTGTCATTAGATCTTTTGTGTAAAAACACAGAGGATCATTGGTGACACTTGTGTGTCATTGGGTCTTTTTGTGTTGGGACATGCGTTTATGTTGGGCGTGTGCCAATGCGACTCATGCGAGTTAATGCGACCTCAAGCGAGGGGAAAAAAAGGGGGAAAAAAATTGTGTTTGGACATGCGCCCTAATATGCTTCTCGGCCTTTTGGCTAAGATCAAAGTCTTGACACAAAAGATCAGTACATTGACATTCAGTGTCATTACATCTTTTGTGTGAGAACACAGAGGATCATTACAATGACACTTGTGTGTCATTGGGTCTTTTTGTATTGGGACATGCGTTTATGTTGGGCGTGTGCCAATGCGAGTTAATGCGACCTCATGCGAGGAAAAAAAATGCGACCTCATGCGAGGAAAAAAAGTGTTTGGACATGCGCCCTAATATAACCATGCGCCCGACACAAAAGATCAGTACAGTGGCACTTATGTGTCATTAGATCTTTTGTGTGAAAGCACAGAGGATCATTACAGTGACACTTGTTTGTAATTGGGTCTTTCTGTGTTGGGACATGCGTTTATGTTGGGCGTGTGCCAATGCGACTCATGCGAGTTAAAAAAATGCGACCTTATGCGAGGGAAAAAAAATGCGACCTCATGCGAGGGAAAAAAACAAACTTTTGTGTTTGGATATGCGCCCTAATATAACCGACTAGGTTGAACAGGACGCGCCTTGCCAAAACGAGGCAAAACTTTATTTTAAAAATATCCACAGACATAAGGGTCTGTTATAATTAAAACGTACATCATTTCTTTCATCTTTCCCTCCTGCTCCATATGGAACTTGGGACTCCCAGTACTTTATGCTTTTAGTTCTCCAAGAAACTAGAAATAGAGCAATCACCAGCCCGTGCAATGGTGGTTCATGAAATCATCATTCTATGCGCTGAGGTTGCTAGCCTCACATGACAGAGACATCCTCTAGTGATTTTCACATATCAAAATTCTTATGGCAATATATATATATGTATATCATCATCATCATAACCCTCCACTCTCAAAGGAGCATAGGCCTTCAACAAACACATGCCAAGTCCTCCTGTCACGTGCCATCATCTCAAGTTCTTTCCACGTTCTCCTTATCATTTTCATCTCTGTTTCCCAGCTCTCTTCTCCGTGTGCTTCTTGGTCTACCTCTGCCTCTCTTGCCCTGGGGGTTCCAGAACAAGGACTGCCTTGTAATGCTATCAACAGGTTTCCTCGGTGTGTCCTATCCATCGCCATCGTCTTCTTCTCATCTCTTGTTCCACTGGCACTTGTCTAGTTCTTGTCATCAGTTCCACGTTGGTAACCTTGTCATACCATTTTAATCCCTTTATTCTACGCTAGCACCCATTTTTGAAAGTCTGTAGCTCTTTGGTAGTTGTCTTTGTTGTTCTCTATGTCTCAGAGCCATACAATAGGACTGACTTCACATTTGAGTATATATATATATATATATATATATATATATATATATATATATATATATATATATATTTATATATATATATATATATATATATATATATATATATATATATATATATATATATATATATATATATATATATATATATATATATATATATATATATATATATCTTCTTCTCTTCTTCCGTCCTTAGCCAAAGACCGACCAAGCAGTCAGAGGCCATCACGCCTTGTGGCGTCTTAAGGGCAACAGCAGATTGATTTTCTCTGTTGTAGTTTCCCATCACGCCTAGCGGCGTCTTTAGGGCAACAACAAATAGATCCATCTGCCGTTGTTTCCGTAATCGGTGTGACAAGCCAACGGGTGATCAGCCCATTGGGCATATATATATATATATATATATATATATATATATATATATATATATATATATATATATATATATATATATATATATATATATATATATATATATATATATATATATATATATATATATATATATATATATATAAGTAGTATACAATGTTGGACTTAGATTGCGCCAGTGGAGCGAGGGATGAGCTGTTGGATGGGACAGCCATTTGGGAAATATGTTTATAACATTACAATGCCGCTCTATGTTCTTGTAATCCCCAGGGTAGGAGAGCAGGGAAATGCCGCAAAATGCTGGGAGGAGATAAATGGATAGATACATTGAAGGGATGAAGAAGACAGTGAAACACCTTGAACGGATGGCACAAGACAAGAATTGTTGGCATGAATTTGTTGAAGACCTTTAAGCTCTAAGGGAGCTGCAAGGTATTGTTAATGACTGCTTTGTCATGCTGTTAGATTGATTCCGCAATTATTTTTGTCATCATCATCAGTTGCCATCTCCACAACGGAGGTTGGCTGTAATGGATCTCCAACGTCTTCTGTCTCTTGTCTTGGTGGTACACTCTGATAGACTCTTTCCCGTCCATCTCTTGATGTTATCTTCCCACTTATAGCGCTGTCTTCCCCTTGCACGTTTACCTTCAACTCTCCCTTCTGTTATGGTCTTCTGCAAGGTGTTATGCCTTTTTATGTGGCCAAAGTATTTTAGCTGCCGAACTTTGACCTCTCTCATTAGTTCTCTTTTCATACCTAGATTTTCTAGGACCTCCTTATTTGTTTTCATCTCTTTCCATGAGATACGCCCCATTCTTCTATATATCCACATTTCAAGAGCCTCAATTCTTTCTTCCAAATGCTTATTCATCGTCCATGTTTCTGCACCATACAGAAATGCAGAATATATATAACACTTTATGATTCTCAGTTTTAATTTATGAGATAACTGTTTGGATGTCAGTATATGTTTCATGTTGTTGAATGTAGCTTTGGCCATTCCTATTCTCTTCTTGATTTCTGTTTCACATCTGCCATCTTCTGTTATTATATGACCAAGATATACGTAGCTCTTGACTTGTTCCAGGATTTTCCCATTTACGCTTATCTTTAATGTGGGTTTATCGTCTGTTTTGCTAATTATCATAGTTTTAGTTTTCTCAATATTAATGTCGAGTCCATATTCATGACTTATACTGTTCACTTGCTTCACTAGTTCTTGTAACTCCTGTTCGCTTTCAGCTAACAACACGGTATCATCTGCATATCTAAGGTTGTTTATTGATCTTCCACTGATGTTCAGTCCTGGTATTTCCTGTATCTGTTTGAAAATTTTTTCGGTGTATAAATTAAATAGGCAGGGGACAGCACACAACCTTGTCTGACACCTCTTTTTATGTCTATGTATGGTGAATAATTCCTTCCCGATCTTACTGTGGCAGTTTGCTCCCAATAAAGGTTACTGAGTATTCTTATATCTTTTCCATCAATACCTATGTCTTTGAGGCATTCAATTATTTTCTCATGATGGATTCTGTCAAAAGCCTTCTTATAGTCAATGAAGCACATATACATACTTTTTTGGACCTCTGTATATTTTTCTGCTAATCTTCTTAGGCAAAATATTGCCTCTCTTGTTCCACTGTTCCGTCTAAAACCAAACTGTTCTTCTTGGATTTCGCTGTCTACTTTACTTTTTATTCTTTCCTGTATGATTTTGAGCAGTATCTTAATTGCATGACTCATCAGGCTGATTGTTCTGAAGTCTGAACATTCTGTTGCATTTGGTTTTTTGTGCAATGTTATAAAAACTGATGTCTTCATGTCGTGTGGTAAATATCCTGTATTGTATATATCATTGCATATTTCTGTGATTGTATCTATACCAAAGCTCTCCAGAGCTTCTATCATTTCAATGTTTATGTTATCCATGCCTGCTGATCTTCCTTTTTGTATCATATGAATGGCATTCTCTACTTCTGATCTGAGAATGTGTGGGCCTTCATTAGAATCTGGTGATGGTTTTTTACCTCTGTTGTCCTCGAATAGTTCTTTTACGTATTCTGCCCATCTGTTTGATATGTCTTTCTCATCAAGTAATATTACACCATTTTTGTTCTTGATACAGCTTCCTCCTTGTGCAAACCGCGACCGATTTGATAATTTCTTTATTTCTTCATGCATATCTCTTGTCATGTGCTTCGCTTCCAAGTCTTCTATTTCCTTACATTTTGTTTCTATCCACCGTTCTTTTGCTTCTCTACACATAGTACGTATGTCATTGTCTATTGTTTTATATTCTGGAGTATTTTTTGCTTTCTTTCTTTCTGCCATTTTATTCAAGATGTCATCTGTCATCCAAATTTGATTTTTCTTAGACTCCTTTTTAGGTAAATTTGCATTTGCTGATTGTATGCTTGTTTTTAAGCATTCCCATTTTGCGGTTGCTTTTTCTTCTGGGTTTTCTCTTCTATACTGCTCCATGCTTTCTGTCAATAACTGTTGGTATTTATTTTTGACTTCGATTAAATATTTCTGTTTTATATCTGGTTGTTTCAGCGCTGATATTTCTATCTGGGGTTCCTCCTGTCTTCTGTTTCCTGCTCTTTTCAGCTTTATATTTACTTTGATGACAACTGGATTGTGATCTGAATTTATGTCGGCGCCAGGATGTGTCTTTGCACTTGTGACACTGTTCTTAAATCTATGTTTTATCATGATATAGACGGGAGCCGCGCTGGTGTAATGGCTTCGGCGTTGTACTGGCGACCAGGTGTTCATGGTTCAAACCCGGGCGTCGGCGTTTGAAGAAATGTTTACGGCCGGAAATTTGACTGAATAGCCTGAACGGCTCCTGTGATAAACCCTCTGTGGATGGGAAGGAGCGAAGCTCCTGACCGGGTTGGAAGGAAAGTCCTCAGGTTCCCCAGCCTCGCAATGACATGTCATTGGGCCGAAGGGCTGAAAGCCCAAGTGCCGCTGATTAAGGAAAAAAAAAATCATGATATAGTCGATTTGATTACGTGTTACATCTCCTGGGCTTTTCCATGTGTATAATTTCCTTGGGTGATGTTCAAAAAAGGTGTTACATATGACCAGCTGGTTTTCTTCACAGAACTGGATAAGTCTGTCTCCTCTATCATTTCTTGTCCCTAATCCATACTGTCCTACTATTTTCTTGTATTTTCCTTTTCCTACTTTTGCATTCATATCACCCATTACTATCAACACATCTGTAGATTTGACTGGTTTAAGTGTGTGTTGTAGCTCTTCATAGTATTCTTCTATTTCTTCCTCGCTGTAATCTTTAGTTGGTGCATAAGTTTGTAAGATTGATATGTCGAATGGCTTTGCTCTCATCTTTAGTAACATCATTCTGTCATTGTGTGTCCAGTATCCACATACGTATTTTTCTAACTCCTTCTTTATCAACATTCCTACCCCTCTTTCGTGTTTTTCTCCTCCTGAGTGTTTAAGCGTGTACTGGTCTCTTGTTATGTAGCCTGTATCCAAAAGTCTTGCCTCTGCAACTCCCAGTATATCGAGTTTCATGTCGGTTGCCTCTAATATAAGATTGTCCAGCTTTCCTTCTCCGTTTAAAGTTCTAACATTCCATGTTCCTATTTTTAGGCTTCTCCTACTAGTTTTTAGGTGGTCTTTCTCAGAATGCTCCCTTTCAACAGAATTTAAGGAACACTCGTCATTATGTACTTCCTTACTCATTAGAGGAGTTGCCTCTTCCCTGTTAATTTGTACAGTAGATTCTTCCCCAGGGGACAGAGAGTTCTCTACATTTCGGTTCTTATCTTGTTGTTGTGATTCCATTACTTTCTGTAGGAAGTACGTGGTAAGGCCCCAATCTCTTCCACGGTGGCTAGCCATTGTCTTTTTCTATGTCCGACATGCCTCTAGTGCGCCACACACTTTGCTGTTTCGCTTTGCGAGCCGTTGATCTTCTCCGATTCCTCCGCCTCACTCACCGTCTCAGTCTTTGTGTACTAGGGATGGACATTCCCTTGAGTAAGATTGCTCCTACTCCACCCATGTAGTTTAGCCAGTCAGCCAAGACTGTTGCCCGGGATGTGGCCACCGCCGTACACAAGCGGTATTCTAGGAGCCATACATGAGCTAGACAAAGAGAGGAGAACCAAATAGGATCCTGACTATCCTAAAAAGGACATGGCTGTCTCTCACCGTGAGGTACTATCCCTCTCTCTTTATCCTACATCCCAATTATTTTTGTATGCACATTAAAATTGTTTTTTCTTGACTACTTTTTACTGGTTTTTGTTTGGTTCTTTTCATCAGTTATGGCGACAAAGTTACTGGGCCCTGGGTTCAAAGTCTTATAAAATTGTGCTCCCGTCTACACAGCTGTATATGAGTACGTGTCTTTGCTGTTGGAGTTAGGGAGGAGAAACGCTGTACCTATTATATTGATATCTCTAACACATCACTCCCCTATGACACTATCTGCAATACGACTACCTTTTCGTCTTAAAATTATGATTTCTTCATGTCCTTAGCCTTAACTAGTTCATGGACGTATCTGGCACGCAGGGCGTCGGATGTCCGAAATAGTACACCTTGACTTATAGGGTTATTGTTAAGTCATTTTCAAGTTAAAGCTGGTTACTACTAATAACCAGACACAAAAATTACAGACACAACTAAAATGTTGATGATTTTTTTTTTTTGGCCTTAACCATTAAGCTGAAGGGGTTGTTGTTGTTGTTATTTAACTAAAGCTGCTGAGATTCTCGCTCTTTTGGGGCCAATACCAAGTTGAAGACTCCTTGGGTATTATCTACACTGTAAGGCTAGGCTCTTACTGTAGCTTTTCCGAAACATGTTGAGTTGAAGTCTTGAGCTTCTGTTTCTTCAGCTTGGCTTGCATGCAAAGGATAATTACATCTGGTTCGAAGCTAAGTGAAGTACGTGGCATACTTTGCATTCCCCACCACCCGGGGGGGGGGGGGGGGCTCTCCAAATAAGCATGTTGTCTGATTCTGGGCTCTCCCAAGGAATGATCACATCCTACACAGAACCCGCTGTTCAGTTTCTCCTGCCTATCACGAGTCAATAGTCAGATCCTCCTGCATGCAGACAACTAGGTACAAGCCAGAGTTACTTCTGGGGCTCAAGTGACTCCTCCAAGCTGAGTGTGCAATGTTGGGTTCTCAACATGTTTCACCACACGGGGAATCTCTGGAAGTGTGTGGATTATTTGAGGAGTCAATGAGGTAGTAATTAGGCTCACAGACAGAGGTTTACTGCCCCATCTATATAATATAGCATTGTGTTTATCTGGTGGTCATAAAAGGATGACTGCAGATATGCCTCCATACATAAGCTGAAAGTGTAGCACACCCAGCTTCCTCAGTGCCAGTCTGCTAGATGTTTGGTAAGGTACTATACCACTAAACTTTGCTCCCCTTCCTTCGGTAACAGATGCCGAAATAAAACAGGAAATATTTTTTTTTAAAATAGGAGTTTTTGCCTCGTTTTGGCGAGGCGCGCCCCGTTCAACCTAGACACAAGGTCGTCGGTTATATTAGGGCGTATGTCCAAATATAAAAGACTTTGTGGTCTGAGTTTTTTAACAGGAAAGATGAACATTGGTTCCATTGGTTAATTTATGAAAATCAAATCAAGTCAAGTCTCATATAGAAATAAGAATCGTCAAGTCAATTGTCAAGAAAGTCCCAGTCAGAAACACTGAGAATGTCAACAAGAACAGAAACAACAAAACTAACAAGTAGTTACAGACTTTAATAAATGGGTGCCTGAGCGGAAAGGTGGGGGTTGAAGTGGTATGACAATATCACCAATATTAATTAATTGAAAGAACCAAATTCAAGTAGAACAGGGGCTGGGAAAAAGGAACTGGCATTAGATATGAATCACACTGAGGAGACCAGTTGAGAGCATCAAAAGGCAGTTCTTGACCTGGAATCTCCAGTGTAAGAGCCAAAGAGGGAGAATTAAAATCACACAGACATGGAACTTGAGGATAGACACAAATGAATATTCTCTTTCACTCTTTCTCTATTTTTATCGATAATTTCCTTTCTCTTTATATTTCTCTTTCACCTTTATATTACCTCGTCTCTCTCTCTCTCTCTCTCTCTCTCTCTCTCTTCTTCTTCTTCTTCTTCTTCTTCTTCTTCTTCTTCGTCTTCTTTTTCCTTCCCATCGTTATACCTTAGCTTCTCAAGAAACACGGGCTACAATTTCCGTTGCCAAAACCCCGTCCCAAGACATTTTCATGAGTTCTTGCAGTGGAGGTTTCGTCTGCAATCTGTTATTGACGGTGAAGCTGCTAATACTGGCTCTGTAAATTCCAACACCCATTCACTTTGTCTTTCTAGAGTGTTAATTATCTTCTCTGTGATAGCTTTGCGCTCCGGGTATAGCTGTTAACATTCGAAGACATTAACGTGGAGATGAAGTTTGAGTGGGTAGGTCACAGAATGAGACAGGAACGTCACGAAATCCTGCAAAACTCTGAGAAAGAGAAGGATGAGTTTCGTAAATTTCTAAATGAAAACGCTTTATTTTGTAGCTCATTCTTTGGGGGATTCCCAGACGAATTTTGCCAGGTTTAAGTGAAAACTTTATTGTCATTCTTTGTGATGGAAGTGAAGGTGGTGTAACTCCGGCGGAAACTGGGATGAAGTGGGTGTTTGCCATGACAGGTCATCGTAATCTGTCAATTAAAGTCTGAAGCGCATGTTCCATCTCCTCGTTCTGGAGGTGGAGAAGCGATAATGGCATGTCGGTACAAAAGCTCCACTCCTTTTTGTCTGTATCTTTTTATTTGTTGGTTGTTTTGTTTGGGCTTGAAAGAAGCTTGGAAATTATGTTCCCGCTTTTAAATATTTTGTTATTTTCAAGGTTTTTTTTTGTTTGTTTTTTTATTTTTGTTGTCTATTTTGTTTTTTTAATCTGATGGATTTCTTGCTGTTGGAAATGCTGTTGATTGCCTTAGTGTTGTTGATAGCTTCAGGTGCTCTGGGTGGAGAGAGTTGTTGTTCGATTGTTTGGCAAGACAGAAGTCTATTTTGTTGAGTTGTAGTTGTTATTGTTGTTGTTTACTGATGTTGCTAAGTTGTTAAGAATATGCTCTTCTCCTTCTTCTTCCTCGTTCGTCCTGAAAAGAACGTTGGTTGCGTTGTGTCTGTTTATGCCGGAGCTGCGATATCTGCGCCTTTCGGCTGACACATCCGACTTTAGTACGGCATTTTTTGGGACCGGGTTTGCCTTCCCTCTTCGACCCCTACTCTCTCAGCCAGACTGCAGTGATGCAGACTGTTTCCAGGACCACCACGTGGAGGTGGAGTAGGGTCTTGGTCAGCTCTGGTTCGCTGACCCCGACGCAAGCAGTCAAGCTATGGGTCGCTGACTGCATTCTCTATTGCTGCATCTTTGGTCCCAAGAATATGCAAAGCGCTTATGTCAAATATGAAACAACTTTCATATGAAATTGCTAGGTACAAAATGATCCTGCGTCCATACGTCATAAAACAATGGGAAAGCGTTTCGAGACAATACAGAAACAGCTGGCATTGTTCTGTGCATGAGTGAAGGTTACCTTGACCAGTGGTTCTCACCGTGGGCCATATGACCCCCAAGAGGCAATGCCATATTTCTAAAGGGCCACAGTAAGATGGTAAAGTACCTTTTTCCAGCTAACAGCGACTATCAGAGGGGCCACAGAGATCAATGAGACTCAGAAAGGGGGGAATGAGCAAAAAGATTTTGAGAACCCCTAACCTAGACCACCCCTTAGAATCATCCTAGACATAGGCTGTCAGGAACCACTTATCGTGGATAGCACTCCACTGGTTACACCACTGCAATGTGGATTTGTAATAATAAATAAAGGCTCGTTCTTCCAAGGGTACAACCACACCACAATGGCTGACATAAGAAATAACACCTTTAATAGGAACTTCCCTTTAATACTTTATACACACAATTCGGCCTCACACGGCCAACAAACGCATCAATTACAGTAATGACAAGACTACTGTAAACTTGCCTTAGCAGCTTAATCTATCACTTCCATACATGAAGGTAGAAATTACATCAAAATACTGCTATGAATATCGCTCACCTGAGCGGCAAAACTGAGAAAATGACACACTCAAATCATTGACATCTTATTAAACTACGGTCTGTAGAAATTACAAACTAGACCCTACACTGCTCTAGAATTGCAATGTAATTATCAAACAGAACCGAAATATGGCAAGCACTCAGTTAATAATCCATAACTTGAATCACCCAGCAATCCCGCTGGCAAAAAGGGAAATATGCGTCCTACCTGGACGAAGGCTAGTTTCTGACTCCCAAACTTTGCGCCTTTTTCCCCCGACTTCCGGTAGTCACATGACCCACCGGTTCGGCTAACCTCGGCCTTTCCGAGTGACTTATCGACGACCACAATACCTAAGATGCACTGCGAAAAAGCGCTGTGATAACACAATCTATTTTAATCTGATTTCACAGATCTCTTCGCAAGTACCTCGCGAAGTAATGAAGGACATTTAATAATTTATTTTCATAATTAAAGAACCACCCAAAACATTATCATGTTTTTTTATAATAATTTATTTTGATCATTCTATTACCACTAAAGGTAGGACTGAAATACTTACAAAGTAAAATTGAAAAGTCATCATTGACAGTAATTAATGTGTACGAGTTTTTATTCCGCGAATACATTAATAAGCATTCGATACCAACCGCCCTGTTGTCTCGAGGCATTGTCAGTTTCAAGTGATGTTAGCTTTTGACATGGCAGTAATTAAAGTGGACAAGTTTTTATTCCACGAATACATTAATAGACAAACGATACCAACCGCCCTGTCGTCTTGAGGTGTCGACAGTTATCAATGATTTTAGTTTTAGACATGGCAGTCAACAAAGAAGACGAACATCATTTTATGGTTTAAGTGTGTACCTACCAGAAGCAGTCTCTGCTGACGGTCAACGTTATGTATCGTCCAAGCAAGGAAAGAACCTGGACAATATTAAAATATGTATATATTCAGTACAATTGCTATCACGGAGCTGCGGTAGAGCAGTAGTTAGTGCACTGGCTTCCTAGCTCTGTGGTCCATGGTTCGATCCTCAGTTGAGGTGGGATTTTTTAGACCGCAAACGACTCCAGGGTCGACCCAGCCTCATGAATTGGGTACCAAAGCAGCACTAAGGGTAATGTCGTCACTCCGGCCGCCTTAACCTTCCCATAAGTTGCTCTGGTACCCAATTCATGAGGCTGGGTGATAAGGGTGGATTTGGTCTGAAGTGGTAACTTGCCACCCTTATCGACACCTGGTGTTAAAGTGTAAGATGTAGGTGTCTTCTCTGATTTAGGATGTTGCTGTGTATGTGGTAGTGGAACAGTTCAATGGGTTATCACACAGGCAACATGACGTGTAGAGTCATAGAAAGGGTAACTTCGTTGTATAAGTTTCTTTCATTTATTGCACGCCACAAAACAGTCATGATACTTATGACATCAACATGGTTAACGAGTTCAGCAAGATGATATGGCACATTGAAAACAATTTCTGTAGTCAGCAATGATAGCTGTTGTATATATGCGTCATAAGACATCACAGTTCAATAGATTCAGAAATTCATCAATCATCGAGTGCTAGTTCGTGAAGCTGTATAAATAATAATAATTTCTATAACTTCTGCAACAGTGTCAGCTACAGATCTTCAATGTTCATAAACAATAATAAATGCTCCCATTCTGATGCTAGCAGATCAGTTGTATACAATAAGTCCGTTCACTGTCTGCACGTGAATAGCATACATGGGCTACAGGTCAGCTCGACCTTTATAATGTTCCTAAGTCTAACCATCTGACTTGGACGTGATCTCTGATATAACGAATCCTGGAACACAGACAACAGTCTTGTTGGTCTAGAGCGACCCATATATATTTAACTAGTTCAGGTATACAGATACCGGTGACTTAATCCTAGTCAAAGTACCTCTCCATTTTGCATCACACAGGCGAGCAAATAGGCGACAAAATGACGAACCTCTAGACGATAGCATAAAGTTCGATACAAGAGGAATTACCTTATTTCGGAAAATCAACCATGAACATATGCCTCCAGGCAGGCTGCATAATACTGGGAAATAGTCTAGTTAGCTAACTAACTCACTAAGACACTGTATTTCCCTCAGAGAATCACAAGACGCAGTTGCGTCTGCTCGCTTCTTAAACCATTTCTAAACTGCCCCAACTGGGCGGAACACACAGAACGAACTCCCGGTTTGACATGCGCAGAACGACAATCTCTGAGTTGCCGTTCACAATAAGACGATTCGAAGAACATTCGAGATAAAAGTCTTACACAGTCGCGCCTTTTATGGTCATGAAAAGAAGCGTTAAGAAAGGTTTCAGACATCTACCATAGTTGACTGATACTACCAAATAAGGAGATGTGGTCACGCTTCGTTCAAGAAATTATAGACCGAACGTGTCTCTATACAAGAGAAGGCAACTCCTAACAAATTGTAGTTTCGATAACTCGGATTATGTCCCTTTGACCATAGAAAACATAATACACACTTCAGTCAAAAAAATGATCATACATATGAAAAAATGTTTATACAAACGAAAAATAATAATGATCCGTGCGTAACATTACCGCACCCTCCCTGGAAAAAAAAAAAAAATGGGACATTTTTTTTTTTTTTTAAATCCTGGAGCCGGAAAAAATCTAGGCTCCTAACGCACGTATGATGCGTGGATATATACCTAACAAATTAGCTCAACGCATGGAGCGACACTGAGATCATATCTCAGATCCTTAGAGAAAAAATTTATCTAAGTATACGCTGATATATTCCAGGAAGGTGCCACCAACACACGCCACAATGATGGCAACAACATAATGACAATCAAATTATACTCATACCAATATATGAAATTAAATATATTATGTGTTATCATACAATGTGTTGCAAATAGCGGTGTAATTTACTAATATACCGCACTATATTATTACATTATATAAAGTAACAGTAATTAATAAGTAATACATGTGTTGCTCTTCGGTGACATAAAACATTCAATAGAAGAAGATGTGGACATCATCCGCTCCCAATGTAGGACAGGACTTGATATCCTCAAAGTTCCACAATGGACATAAACTCGCAGACTTCAATGATGTGCTGCGAAAATATCAATAACACAAATCTTAAAGACAACTGGTAAATTTCTTAATACAATCCTGAAAATAATTTATTTAAATGTGGCCGAGTGATCTTTTGGCCCGTATATCACTAACTAAGCCTTCTTAGATAATTACATGGTACAATGTTATAAATTTCCCTCAAAAAAAAAAAAAAGTGAGACAAAATCTACTAACATGTCATTATAACATTGGACTGTATATCAGGAAATATATATATATGACAGAAGAATCATGTGGAATCGTGTGGACATCTGGACAGAATGTCTGCCATTACATTATCCGAACCACGGATAGCTCGAACCGAGAAATGAAATGGTTGAAGAGCTATGGCATAACGAGTGGACCTCGAGCTCTTCAAGTTTTTGCTCTGAATAGCAGTAAGCGCTTTCTGGTCGGTTTCCACAATGAAATGTGCGCCTAGAAGAAATCTTTGTAACTTCAGAATAGACCATACCATAGCCAATAACTCACGGTCTAAAACCGAGTAATTCTTTTCTGCAGCGTTTAATTTCCTAGAGATATACATCACCGGATGCAAAGTATCAGAATACTCCTGCATTAGTGCTGCCCCAATCCCTGTTGACGAGGCGTCACTTCGAAGAACAAAAGTCTTCTCAATAGTAGGTAACTTAAGAATAGGTGGAGATGAAAATAGGGCTTTAACCTGGTCCAATGAGGATTGACATTCTTTAGACCAGCGGATCAGATTAGGCGACCCTTTCTTCAATAAAGTAGAAAGCGGTGCCATAATGGAGGACAGATTCGGAATGAATCGTCCGTAGAATTGAATCAAACCTAATAGACTCCTTACTTGTTTCTTCGTCTTAGGGACCGAAATGTTAAGTATTTTTGAAACATTGTGGTCCTCTGTCTTTAAAAGACCATGACCAACCCGATGACCTAGGAAAGAAATCTCGCTAAATCCTATAAAGGCTTTAGAGGGTTTTGCAGTCAAGTTATACTCGCGAAGAGTAGACAGTAATTCGTATAAACCCAAATAGTGATCTTCCCAAGAATCACTGAATAGACAGATATCATCTAGGTATGCTATGACATCTGTACGATATGCGAGAATTCGCCGCATCATGCGTACGAATGTAGCAGGGGCGTTCATAAGACCAAAAGGCATGAAATTCCATTGGAATAAACCCCTAGGTGTAGAAAAAGCTGTAAAAGGTTTGGCACGTTCAGTTAGCGGGACTTGCCAATAACCTTTAGACAAATCTAGTTTGGTAAAGAATCTAGAATTAGAAAGTTTATTGAGTAGCTCTTCTAATGAAGGCATAGGTTCAGCATCGAACTTCGTAACTTGGTTCAATTTGCGATAATCTACGCAAATGCGAATGTTATTATCCTTCTTTCGAACAATAACCATAGACGAAGAGTATGCTGAAGTGGATGGTTCAATGATTTCCAAACGTATCATTTCATCCAACTCTTTTTCGACTTGAGACTGGAAATGAATAGGTATTGGATATGGTCTGACTCTGATAGGATTGTGATCAGTTAGCACAATGTCATGTTCTATGACATGTGTGTGTCCCGGGATGTCTGTAAGAACATCCTGAAATGTTTGCAACATCGAAGAAACTTGTCGATGTTCCTCAGCGGAAAGATTTGGAGAAACGGTCACGTTTTTCCAAGATTCCGTAGAATAAAGTGGGACCATAGAAAGAGGAAGATTGACATCAGAAAAAGTAGTTTCCTCATCCTGTATAACTGACAGAGATGAGTACTGACCACGAGTTGCTTGTGAATTGTCCGTAGCCTGGAAAATAGGCTGCAAATAGTCAGGTCTTTCATAAAATTCTGTGAGCATATTTATGTGGAAAGTTTTATGCTTTCCATCAATATCGACAACATAGTCGACATCAGAAATTTTGGAGACTATTGCATATGGACCTTTCCATGCAATTAGAAGTCTGTTCTCCCTTGAAGGAAGTAGAACGAGAGCTTTGTCACCTGGACAAAGTTGTCGTAGACATCTATTCTTATTTGCAAACTGCCTTGCCTTTTCTTTAGCAAATTCTGAAGACGAAGTTGCTAGTTTGCATGCCTCGATGATCTTTTGCCTAAGAGCAATGACGTACTCATAAGAAGATTGAGTCTCATCGCTAATATTATCGGCAGTGATTAGATCGTGAAGTAAAGACATAGGGCCGCGCGGTTGCGCGCCAAAGACAAGTTCAAAAGGGGAAAACCCCGTATGTTCATTGGGGACCTCTCTATACGCAAAGAGAGCCGCGGGTAAGACCCTGTCCCAATCCTGAGGATGATCCTCAGTTATTTTACCAAGTAAAGTTTTCAGAGTCCTATTTAAACGTTCGACCAACCCATTAGACATTGGGTGATAGATACTGCTGAGAGACCTTTTAATGTGTAGCATAGACATTACCTGTGACATAGTGTCTGATATAAGTTGAGTGCCATGGTCTGACAATATTTCTCCGGGAAAACCCAAGCGAGAAAATATCAGCCAAAGAGCGTCTGCGATATCAGCAGTTGAGATGCTCTTGAGAGGTATTGCCTCTGGCCAACGTGTGCACATATCGACACATGTAAGGATAAATTGATGTCCTCTAGCCGACTTAATTCTAAAAGGACCGATAATATCTATTGCCATTTTTTGAAAAGGGCGAATAGGAATGTCAGCAGCCTGGATAGGCGCAGCATGTCGTGGTCCTTTAGATTTGACCTCCTGACATACTTTGCAAGAGCGACAGTACATTCGTATGTCCTTGCTCACAAATGGCCAAAAGAAAGCCGCAAGAACCCTCGACTTTGTACGGGAAAAACCCATATGTCCAGCACATTGCGAGTCATGAGCATGTTGCAATATTTGCAATCTCATGCTCTTAGGCACAAGAATTTGTGAATGAGTGGACGTAGTCGAGTCTTGTACCATACGTACAAGTACGCCGTTCTTCATAGAAATCCAAGATTTCCTATTAGTGTTCTGATTAGGATCACCTTTTTTTGCTAGAATGAAGAATTTTTGTAAAGAAGGATCTTCTTCTTGCAATTTGATAAATGAGTCACGTGTAATAGTCAAGTGACTATCTTGGTCATTTACTTCATCATTATTAGTTAATGAAGTTTGAGGTGGATCCAGAGCATGTGCGCTTGTGACCACCGCATTGGTAGCTTCAATGTTTTGCTCTTCCCAAACAGCAATCTGCTGTGGGGTACATTCCCTAACTCCGTGAATACGACCAATAATAAGGTCCGCAATAGGGTTTGGAAGTAGACACGCGTGGACCTCTCCCGTGAAGAAAGGAGTAGCAATGTGTATTATAGCAGTAGGATACTTTTCTAACGTGCCACCAAATGTGACACATTTGATGACTTTTCCTGTAGCACAGGATGGATCTACAAGAGATTGCCTAACGCCGACAGTAGTACATCCAGAATCAAACAACACTGAGACTGGATTACTATTTACTAGCCCCTTATGTAATATAAGAGAACCTCTCCCATCATGAGCAACATTAGCAGGAAGAGCGGGCAAAGGATGACCACAGCTTAAAGTACTAACGGTTTTCGGATCAAATAAAGTACTGCATTGGATACATTTATTTGCCCTACCAAAATCAAAAGATGAGCATCCGATAGCATTATGGTCTTTATCATTATTAACCTGTTTATCTGCTCCCTGAGATTCTTGTTGAACAGAGTTTGTCTGTTGATATCTTTTTCTCTTATGTTGCGATCTACCGCGACCATTATTGCCTCTGCAATTATCATTAAAGTCCCTACTGTAATTTTTATCCTGGTTTGAGTTCCAGTTTCCATAACTGTCATTACTATCTCTATGCTGTTGAGAACCTCTATTATCTTGGTATTGAGGTCTCTGCATAAAATATTTTCCTCTATACCGATTACCTTTGTGAAAATTTCTAAAGTTAACCGGAGTAGAATAACGTGTAGTATTAGGTTGTCTCCAGTTCTGGGAAGAAGAATCACCCTGGAATTGATCACTATGGTTCTGGGCATAATTACGATTACTCTTTTTATTGAAATTTTTCTGGCTACCCTGAAATTTACGCATAAAATTTGGGCCATAAGGTGCTGCCGAAGCAACTGGCAGACCTTCTTTCACCTTAGAGTTACTAATGGTTATGTGCGGATGCGCAGTAACATACTGGCTACAGTATTCTTCCATTTCTTTTATGTTTTTAGGCTTACGCTCATGAAGAAAAGATAGAAAAGCTTCATTAACAGAAGACATAACCTTATCTCTAAGTAGTAAATCCATAAGAGCTTCAAATGTATTTTCTGTCTTAGACAACTCAACCCATCGTAAAAAAGTAAGACGGATGCCTGAGATGAATTCAGAGAATTCAACTCCAGTTTCTGGTAACATGGTTTTAAATTTAAGACGATATCCGTCCTCGTTAAGTTGGTACTTCTTTAACAATGCCGCCCTGACAACCTCATAGTTGTTTTTGTCAGGCACATCTACCATACTCAACAAAGTCAAAGCATCACCTCTAAGTATCTTGGACAGATGATACACATATAATGTTTTATCTATATTATGCACATTACATGCACTTTCAAATCTATCTAGATAAAATGTTATATCATCGATTGAGGGATTAAATGCTGGTAGATTAAGCTTGAAATCCTTAGCATTAGTCTTATTTGACACCTTATTTGCATCATTAGCATTACCAGTGTTCAATAACTTTAACTTCTCTAACTCTAAAGCTAAGATTTTTTCATCATGTTCCATTTTTGCTTTTCTCTCATCAGCCTCTCTTTGTAACCTTCTTTCTTCAGCCTCAGCCTGTAACTTTCTTTCTTCAGCCTGGGCCTGTAACTTTTTTCCTTCAGCCTCTATTTCAAGTCTCTTATTTTCAGCTTCTTTTTCAAGTCTCTTATTTTCAGCTTCTTTTTCAAGTCTCTTATTTTCAGCTTCAGCCTGAAGCCTCTTCTCCTGAGATTCTGCTTCTCTTTTTTGTTTTTCCATTTGAAATCTTTTTTCCTCCACCTGCATCTGCAGTTTCTTTTGTTCTATTTCAGCCTCTATTCTCTTTTGTTCAGTTTGTTCTTTCATTTTCTTTTCTTCCGACTTCAATGCCTTGGCATATTGAACAGTCGCAAATTCTTCTAATTTATCACCTGTCTTCCCAAGGGCTTTACCCTGCTCAATAAAGTACTCAAATGTAGACATGATGTCCAAAATGTGAGTACAGAACCTGAAATAATTAATTATCTTATTTCAATGTTAAATAGCAACAAGACTTAATAAAGTGCTTGTATAATCTCTATGTTGAACCCAATCTCTGTGGGAAACAGGAGTTGACACCAACTTGTATTATCAAATGTATAATAATATCACAAGTCACCTCTTAATTAACAGTGCACTACCCAAATCAGTGCATAATCATCAGTTATTTATCATAACTGCACTACAATAGTGCATAAGCAAAAAACACCAGTTTGTTATGATAAGTGCACTATAGACCAATAGTGCATGAGCATATATCAACAATAGTGAAAGCTAACTATGCAAGAACTATGTAAACAATAACAAGACAATGTAAACAATAACAAAGGTCATCAACAATGTAAACAATAACAAAGATCAAAGTCAATGTAAACAACAACAAAGATCAGAGTCAATGTAAACAATAACAAAGATCAGAGTCAATGTAAACAATAACAAAGATCAGAGTCAATGTAAACAATCAACAAAGATCAAACAATACGAAAACATTCGCATAAGTCAAATACACAAACAGCAAAACTAAAAAGAAATATGCGAAGATATGACTAACAAATGACGCTACAGTGTATACACAAAAATATACGTAAAGAACTGAATAATAGCAAAGGGGAGACCTACAAATACAAACAATCGAAATCGAAACTAAAAACACAAAGAAAGAGAGAGAAGAAAAAAGAAAAAAAATATATATATACAAGAAACAAAAATAAAGCACAACTCGTCACAACTAAACAGATATAGCAACGATTGTCGCTAGCAAATTTCACTGTAGGAAATTCGCACAGTCCCTAACGAAAACGCTAACAGTAGAACCTCTGTGACGTGGTATCTTCTACTGTAAGACTCCGCCCAACCGAGAAAAACCCGCTGAAATATAAACCTATAAATATACAAATAACAAATAACATATAACATATAAACATGTATCATGAAAACAATAGGAGAAAGTGTGAAAGTACAGAAGGCTCAGTTAGAACATAAGGGCACAGTTCACAAACAAAACAGGCCACTTAACTTCTATAAATCCAGCGTCAGCACGGTGCAGAACAGGATGTAATCAGCATTCTGAGGATAATGATCCAACGTTGATTAACTTCTGCTCCCATAAACAGCCATGACGAAGGAAATGAGCTTCTAATACTGCAACAGTTGTTACGGCACTTGACCTTCTGAATCTTCTAAATTGATTTAACCGGCACTTGACCTTCTGAACCCGCAACAGTACCCCTGAGACCGGAACAGTTGTTACGGCACTTGTCCTTCTTTTCACCAGATCAGGAAATCCATTCGCTCGGTACTTGTCCTTCTAATTTTACATAAACTTCAATATTGCCGAGCAGCGCCGGGTAGTTTCAAAATCAGCAACTGTCAGAAAATCGGGATACTTTCAATAAAATTTCTTGTAAGGTGGTAGTTGATGCTGTAGTTGTATCTAGTATGATGATGATGTCTGGGTTTGCTGACCCCCTTGATAGCTGGAATCAGAGTGAACCAACCTATGGCCACCAAAAAATGATATGGTGCGCCAAAATATCAGATGATAGAACCAGCTCTGGCCACCAAAAATGATAAGGGTGGATTTGGTCTGAAGTGGTAACTTGCCACCCTTATCGACACCTGGTGTTAAAGTGTAAGATGTAGGTGTCTTCTCTGATTTAGGATGTTGCTGTATGTGGTAGTGGAACAGTTCAATGGGTTATCACACAGGCAACATGACGTGTAGAGTCATAGAAAGGGTAACTTCGTTGTATAAGTTTCTTTCATTTATTGCACGCCACAAAACAGTCATGATACTTATGACATCAACATGGTTAACGAGTTCAGCAAGATGATATGGCACATTGAAAACAATTTCTGTAGTCAGCAATGATAGCTGTTGTATATATGCGTCATAAGACATCACAGTTCAATAGATTCAGAAATTCATCAATCATCGAGTGCTAGTTCGTGAAGCTGTATAAATAATAATAATTTCTATAACTTCTGCAACAGTGTCAGCTACAGATCTTCAATGTTCATAAACAATAATAAATGCTCCCATTCTGATGCTAGCAGATCAGTTGTATACAATAAGTCCGTTCACTGTCTGCACGTGAATAGCATACATGGGCTACAGGTCAGCTCGACCTTTATAATGTTCCTAAGTCTAACCATCTGACTTGGACGTGATCTCTGATATAACGAATCCTGGAACACAGACAACAGTCTTGTTGGTCTAGAGCGACCCATATATATTTAACTAGTTCAGGTATACAGATACCGGTGACTTAATCCTAGTCAAAGTACCTCTCCATTTTGCATCACACAGGCGAGCAAATAGGCGACAAAATGACGAACCTCTAGACGATAGCATAAAGTTCGATACAAGAGGAATTACCTTATTTCGGAAAATCAACCATGAACATATGCCTCCAGGCAGGCTGCATAATACTGGGAAATAGTCTAGTTAGCTAACTAACTCACTAAGACACTGTATTTCCCTCAGAGAATCACAAGACGCAGTTGCGTCTGCTCGCTTCTTAAACCATTTCTAAACTGCCCCAACTGGGCGGAACACACAGAACGAACTCCCGGTTTGACATGCGCAGAACGACAATCTCTGAGTTGCCGTTCACAATAAGACGATTCGAAGAACATTCGAGATAAAAGTCTTACACAGTCGCGCCTTTTATGGTCATGAAAAGAAGCGTTAAGAAAGGTTTCAGACATCTACCATAGTTGACTGATACTACCAAATAAGGAGATGTGGTCACGCTTCGTTCAAGAAATTATAGACCGAACGTGTCTCTATACAAGAGAAGGCAACTCCTAACAAATTGTAGTTTCGATAACTCGGATTATGTCCCTTTGACCATAGAAAACATAATACACACTTCAGTCAAAAAAATGATCATACATATGAAAAAATGTTTATACAAACGAAAAATAATAATGATCCGTGCGTAACACTGGGTCCATAGGCCCCTATTTTCTAACACCATATTCCCAATATGCCTCAATGGGCGTGTAACGGGATCCGTTACCCTCGTCTTTTACAATGGCTATCAAGGCAAAAATGTTGTAGAGAACTACATTTACAAACGGTGTTGTGGTTAAAGAGCTATTGAGTAGTTATTCAAATTACTTTCTGTTTATCTATTCCTACTTTTCAATATTCTAAATATGCTGCCAGATGCTTAAAGTTGGAGATGTTGGCTTTCATTTAATTCTTCTCCCGTCATTGCCAGCCATATGTGCAGCTTTACGTTAGTACCCTTTTACGACTTACCTATTCTTTCTCTGTTCTCTCAGAGAACGGTAGAACGCAATGACACAAATATAGAGATAACTTGATGACATGATAATAAGATTCGCTGTTTAGGCAACCATTAAATTAAACCAGTCTTTTATATTTGGACATGCGCCCTAATATAACCATGAACCAAGTGTCTAGGTTGAACGAGGCGCTCCTCCCCAAAACGAGACAAATATTATTTAAAAGAAAAGAAAAAGCAGATAAACGGAAAAAATTGATGGGTTGGGGGGGGGGGGGGGGGGGGGGGAGGACAGACATGACATGAAGATAGATGGAAAGATAGATAGACAGACAAAGCGATTGATTGATTGATTGTCTGGCTCAACTTAAAAACGATTTCCTCGCTGCACGATACAGACACTGTAAGTAAAAACAGACAGATGTAGTGACACAAAGATAATTATTATGCAAAGGACCTTGCATGTTCATATAATTAAGTTCGAGTTTTCGCCGAACGCCGGCTCGTTACCTCCACAACAAATATATAAATAAATATATGTGAAAAAAGGGAAAAGCAGGCAGATTTTTAAACAGGCTATTTCTTTTTCTTTTTTTCTGTTTTGTGTTTTTGTTGTTGTTGGCCATTACAGCTAAGCACACATCATGTTTTCCATGCTAGCAATAAAATGCGTGCATGGTTTTCAACTTTAATCGTTTCAATCTAACCATAAAAAAACTCATCCCTGGAGGTTTTCCGTCGTCACACGCCATCGTTTCTCTCCCGTCAGTTAGCTCAAAACGTCTTGCTCGCTAGAACCTTCGATAAGAAACTACAGAACCGAAACTCAACAAGAGGGAATCTATTCACTAGCTGCAGCTCTTTCGTCAAGCAGTATTAAGAACAATAAGAGTAAATAACCCGCCAAAACGTAATGCAAAAAAAGTGGAGGGTAGAATCATTCTATTGTACACTTTCAGCTACACATTCTGGTGACGTCGCTAATTCTCCTGTGCTTATTTCGTTCCTGTCTATTCTATTTTAGCTTATTTCAAAATCTGTAAAGTCAAAATTATCATTCCGTCGCTCCATAAATGGACTATAAGACTTTCGTGCTAGTTAAACAGATGTTGAATTTAGCTTTCACTGTGCGTTGTAGGCTTTTATATATTTTTCGGCAAAACAACTGTCCTACAAAATAATTTTTTTTTTGCCAGTGCTTTAGTAATGGACACTTACGGACATTTACTGCAAGTGCAAATTCAGACTTACTCACACAATTGGGTTACGATTGTCCTTAAGAACGGACGCTCGTTCCCAACCCGAACCTTACTGTATTAACTTATCACGTACGCCATCTACGCAACAAACTTTAATGTCATGAAGTTCTTGCGAGTTTTCGATTCTTCGACCCAGTTTTGCGTGAATTTGTAATTACGCCGGAAGACAATTGTGACCTATTTGTCTTTTTTTAAGGACCAATTTTTTTTTCTATACTATTTTCGGTGTAGCGGAAATTAGAGCCAACACTTCCGGTCTATGAAGAAAACGTAATGACCTCATTTTAAATTTATTTTCAAAATGAACTGGCGCTCTGATAGGTCAAGTAACTATTTACCAGTTCAATGGTATTTTGCGCTCTTTAAACCGGCTAATCAACTTAAGTTAACAGTTCCGGATATCGGCCATACCGGAAGTATTAAGAGTGTTGTTAAAGCCTCGTCCAAACTGAAAACATCTCGGCATTTTGACTAACCCCGGATTTCGTTTACACTAATTCTTACTTTCTCCACCGCGTAGTTTTAACTTCCGGCCCTGCAGTACGTCCGTAGATGACCACTATTGTCCGATTGATTGCGCTGACGGGGAGATAGCTGCTGGCGCTAGGGAAGACATTCGTGAAGGTCTTTCTATTTATCGGCTGCGATATCAAACAACGAGGATAGATTTTGTTGAGGGCAGTGCCATGTTTGTAGTTCCTGCGCGTGCTGTAATGTGAACATGAGGCACGTCTCGGGACAGAGGGAACGAGAAATGGTTGCCTGGGGGTGGAGGAATACCTTGCCTATTGACCAGTGATGGTTGTTGCTTTTGAGTAATTCGAGCAGGAAAATGGGCACGGCCGCATGATAACCGACAATGAAAAACACAAAAATTAAGAGATTCTTTCGACCAAAAATATACCTCTACAGCTGTTATTGAACCAAGATTCTGTGAATTAGGCTGTTTATTTATGTGTATGTGAGTGTGTAAGTATGTATACATGTAAGTGCGTGTCTGAGTGAGTTATATTTGAATATTTGTCAATACGTGTGACTATGCGCCAGCAGATGCCGACAAGAACTGCACTACCTTCTTCGTTTTCCCCCCTTTTCCCTCTTTATGAGTACGGAACTACAACTGCGGGTGATCCCCTTGTATGCAGCTTGCTTCAAAGCATATGTGTGCTCTTGGTTAGTAGCAACTATTTTACGTGACTGTGTTGGTGGCTTCATGTGCAACTTTGTATTAGATAACTCTTATAAAACTAGTGTAAAAGCCCGTCATAAGACGGGAATTAAATTCAAAAGCATCAATACTTAACGACAATTTTACTTATTCGGAAGTATTTTTAAAAAAAATAACTGTGCATCACCACAGTACACGAACTACGTAGCAGCAGCGAGGATCCCAATGTGTGTATACTGGATCACACATTCTATAAATATCTTTTTGTGCACACCGTCATTTGCGCATTCTTATTGGTAAGTATTACTATTTTCGAGAGAGTACTTATAAGGGAAACAATACAATTAATGTCTAACTTTCAACCAAAGTTGCATCCCTTAGCGTTACGTACTGACAGAAAAAGCTGGGATTTTATATATAGGATTCCAGTGGGAGTAGATGTTCTATTCTCCCTTTGCTTACCCAGAGACTTTTACGGGGCTGAACTAACTGAAAATGAATATAAAAAAAACTGCCATCATTTTATTGTTTAATGTTGTCCTCCCACTGTTGTTATGATAGTTAGTATAGTTAATGTTGTCCTCCCACTGTTGTTATGATAGTTAGTATAGTTAATGTTGTCCTCCCACTGTTGTTATGATAGTTAGTATAGTTGATGTTGTCCTCCCACTGTTGTTATGATAGTTAGTATAGTTAATGTTGTCCTCCCACTGTTGTTATGATAGTTAGTATAGTTGATATTGTCCTTCGACTGTTGTTATGATAGTTAGTATAGTTGATGTTGTCCTCCCACTGTTGTTATGATAGTTAGTATAGTTGATGTTGTTTTCCCACTGTTGTTATGATAGTTAGTATAGTTAATGTTGTCCTACCACTGTTGTTATGATAGTTAGTATAGTTGATGTTGTTTTCCCACTGTTGTTATGATAGTTAGTATAGTTAATGTTGTCCTACCACTGTTGTTATGATAGTTAGTATAGTTAATGTTGTCCTACCACTGTTGTTATGATAGTTAGTATAGTTGATGTTGTCCTCCCACTGTTGTTATGATAGTTAGTATAGTTAATGTTGTCCTACCACTGTTGTTATGATAGTTAGTATAGTTAATGTTGTTCTCCCACAGTTGTTATGATAGTTAGTATAGTTAATGTTGTCCTCCCACTGTTGTTATGATAGTTAGTATAGTTAATGTTGTCCTCCCACTGTTGTTGTGATAGTTACTGTTGTTATAGTAGTAGTTAGTTGTTCTCCCACTGTTGTTATGATAGTTAGTATAGTTAATGTTGTCCTCCCACTGTTGTTATGATAGTTAGTATAGTTGATGTTGTCCTCCCACTGTTGTTATGATAGTTAATATAGTTAATGTTGTCCTACCACTGTTGTTATGATAGTTAGTATAGTTAATGTTGTCCTCCCACTGTCGTTATGATAGTTAATATAGTTAATGTTGTCCTCCCACTGTTGTTATGATAGTTAGTATAGTTAATGTTAATGTTAATGTTGTCCTCCCACTGTTGTTATGATAGATAGTATAGTTAATGTTGTCCTCCCACTGTTGTTATGATAGTTAGTATAGTTAATGTTGTCCTCCCACTGTTGTTATGATAGTTAGTATAGTTGATGTTGTCCTCCCACTGTTGTTATGATAGTTAGTATAGTTAATGTTGTCCTCCCACTGTTGTTATGATAGTTAGTATAGTTAATGTTGTCCTCCCACTGTTATTATGATAGTTAGTATAGTTATGTTGTCCTCCCACAGTTGTTATGATAGTTAGTATAGTTAATGTTGTCCTACCACTGTTGTTATGATAGTTAGTATAGTTAATGTTGTCCTACCACTGTTGTTATGATAGTTAGTACATCTGATGTTGTGCTCCACTGTTGTTATGATAGTTAATATAGTTAATGTTGTCCTACCACTGTTGTTATGATAGTTAGTATAGTTAATGTTGTCCTCCCACTGTTGTTATGATAGTTAGTATAGTTAATGTTGTTCTCCCACTGTTGTTATGATAGTTAGTATAGTTAATGTTGTCCTCCCACTGTTGTTATGATAGTTAGTATAGTTAATGTTGTCCTCCCACTGTTGTTATGATAGTTAGTATAGTTAATGTTGTCCTCCCACTGTTGTTATGATAGTGAGTATAGTTGATGTTGTCCTCCCACTGTTGTTATGATAGTTAATATAGTTAATGTTGTCCTACCACTGTTGTTATGATAGTTAGTATAGTTAATGTTGTCCTCCCACTGTTGTTATGATAGTTAGTATAGTTAATGTTGTCCTCCCACTGTTGTTATGATAGTTAGTATAGTTAATGTTGTCCTCCCACTGTTGTTATGATAGTTAATATAGTTAATGTTGTCCTCCCACTGTTGTTATGATAGTTAGTATAGTTGATGTTGTCCTCCCACTGTTGTTATGATAGTTAGTATAGTTGATGTTGTCCTCCCACTGTTGTTATGATAGTTAGTATAGTTAATGTTGTCCTCCCACTGTTGTTATGATAGTTAGTATAGTTAATGTTGTCCTCCCACTGTTGTTATGATAGTTAGTATAGTTGATTGATTGACGCGATGCTTTATATACTCTTGTAGCGGTGGTTTCTGTAAGAATTTGTTTACACGATGATGTTGTCACCCCCGTGGATGTTTCTCCAGAGACACCCCACTACCCCGGGGAAGGGGGGGCGGACCTAAACTTGGCCGCAGTGACTAAACATACAGACACTCTTTTAAGTTTTTTGTCAGTTCCAGGCTGAACACTATAAGCAACTTTACTCTCATTATAGAAATATGTTCTTCTTTTGTTGGTTCTCATCCAACGAAATATATTTGTATCAGATATTCGGCGGTCCGTCTCAGACTTCTCTCATCGTCAACGTGGTTGATGAAGGTTATACTGTCTATCTGCGTCTCTCGGGGACTCGACGTTCTTCGATGTCATGTTCTGCTGTTTGCTTGTCTTCCCCACACGAACACGCGGCTTTCTGTCCGAATTTTAATTTGTGGATCAGATAGTATTTTTGTACATAGTAGCCGGCTCTCAGTCGGAAACGACAATCTAATCTGTTCTTGGCAAGGAGTAATATCATCATCATGTTCCTGTTTGCTCCTAAAGGAGCCCTTCATAAGTTGTTTTCTTCAGAGACACCACTGTCAGTAGTTGCAACGCTGAGGAGCCAGAATAATGCAGACCTGAATAACATAGGAATAGTGCTCCACAAACTATGTCAACGATTCAAAATGGTTGTGATACAATGGATCCCATCTCATTGTTACATCCCCAGCAGTGAAGAGACCGACAGATTGGCAAAGGAAGGTAGAAAGTTACCTCAGACTAGTACAAGACATTTGAAGGGGCAAAGAGCTTTATTAGACACAGATACAGAAACATATAGGGTGCAGATTATCCAGGACACACACAGTATTATTCATATTACCAGCTCAGCAGAATAGAACAAATGATAATCTTCAGACTCCGCACAGGCCACAACAGATTGGGATATTATCTATTCAACAAGCAAAAGATATGGACTACCGATGAGTGTAAATGTGGCACTGATAAAATGACTGCTGAACATCTGCTTCAAAGATATCCCAACATATGAGAAACAGAGACAGCACATATGACTGTCACCAGTACCATTTTCGGAAGAAAAAAAAAACTTCATAGAGATGCAAATATCCTGAAGCTAACCACTGCTTTCTTTTAAAATAATCAAGTAGGCGTCTGAAGATGTCAGCACTGTACATGAAATGAAACGAATACATTTGTAGCGTAAACGACATAGACCACTTCAGAATATTCTTCAGCTAATTTACAACAATTTTTACTTATATTATGAGTTATTGTCTGAGAAAAAAAAATTGTGTTGAATGCTTATGTTAAAGCATCACCCGCGGGAACACTGACATTAAGTTTGGTTTCTGGGTTAAACATGTGCCTGGGATAGACATGTGCCTGGGATAGACATGTGCCTGGGATAGACATGTACCTGGGATAGACATGTGCCTGGGATAGACATGTGCCTGGGATAGAGATAATTATGAGAAAAAGAGGAGGATCTAAACCAAATGGAGAAGGGAATTCGAGACCTACTTACAAGGTCAACAAACCAATCATCGTTATTATCATTGTCGTTCTCACTCCCTATGGATCATGGAACAACAACTGTAGCTAGCACACATACAACAAGCTTGTACCACATGGAACAACAACTGTAGCTAGCACACATACAACAAGCTTGCACCACATGGAACAACAACTGTAGCTAGCACACATACAACAAGCTTGTACCACATGGAACAACAACTGTAGCTAGCACACATACAACAAGCTTGTACCACATGGAACAACAACTGTAGCTAGCACACATACAACAAGCTTGTACCACATGGAACAACAACTGTAGCTAGCATGCATACAACAAGCTTGGACCACATGGAACAACAACTGTAGCTAACACACATACAACAAGCTTTCACCACAAGGAACAACAACTGTAGCTAGCACACACACAACAAGCTTGTACCACATGGAACAACAACTGTATCTAGCACACATACAACAAGCTTGCACCACATGGAACAACAACTGTAGCTAGCACACATGCAACAAGCTTGTACCACATGGAACAACAACTGTAGCTAGCACACATACAACAAGCTTGCACCACAAGTAACAACAACTGTAGCTAGCACACATACAACAAGCTTGCACCACATGGAACAACAACTGTAGCTAGCACACATACAACAAGCTTGCACCACATGGAACAACAACTGTAGCTAGCACACATACAACAAGCTTGCACCACATGGAACAACAACTGTAGCTAGCACACATACAACAAGCTTGCACCACATGGAACAACAACTGTAGCTAGCACACATACAACAAGCTTGCACCACATGGAAGAACAACTGTAGCTAGCACACATACAACAAGCTTGCACCACATGGAACAACAACTGTAGCTAGCACACATACAACAAGCTTGCACCACATGGAACAACAACTGCAGCTAGCACACATACAACAAGCTTGCACCACATGGAACAACAACTGTAGCTAGCACACATACAACAAGCTTGCACCACATGGAACAACAACTGTAGCTAGCACACATACAATAAGCTTGCACCACATGGAACAACAACTGTAGCTAGCACACATACAACAAGCTTGCACCACATGGAACAACAACTGTAGCTAGCTGTTACGCACGGATCATTATTATTTTTCGTTTGTATAAACATTTTTCATATGTATGATCATTTTTTTTGACTGAAGTGTGTATTATGTTTTCTATGGTCAAAGGGACATAATCCGAGTTATCGAAACTACAATTTTTAGGAGTTGCCTTCTCTTGTATAGAGACACGTTCGGTCTATAATTTCTTGAACGAAGCGTGACCACATCTCCTTATTTGGTAGTATCAGTCAACTATGGTAGATGTCTGAAACCTTTCTTAACGCTTCTTTTCATGACCATAAAAGGCGCGACTGTGTAAGACTTTTATCTCGAATGTTCTTCGAATCGTCTTATTGTGAACGGCAACTCAGAGATTGTCGTTCTGCGCATGTCAAACCGGGAGTTCGTTCTGTGTGTTCCGCCCAGTTGGGGCAGTTTAGAAATGGTTTAAGAAGCGAGCAGACGCAACTGCGTCTTGTGATTCTCTGAGGGAAATACAGTGTCTTAGTGAGTTAGTTAGCTAACTAGACTATTTCCCAGTATTATGCAGCCTGCCTGGAGGCATATGTTCATGGTTGATTTTCCGAAATAAGGTAATTCCTCTTGTATCGAACTTTATGCTATCGTCTAGAGGTTCGTCATTTTGTCGCCTATTTGCTCGCCTGTGTGATGCAAAATGGAGAGGTACTTTGACTAGGATTAAGTCACCGGTATCTGTATACCTGAACTAGTTAAATATATATGGGTCGCTCTAGACCAACAAGACTGTTGTCTGTGTTCCAGGATTCGTTATATCAGAGATCACGTCCAAGTCAGACGGTTAGACTTAGGAACATTATAAAGGTCGAGCTGACCTGTAGCCCATGTATGCTATTCACGTGCAGACAGTGAACGGACTTATTGTATACAACTGATCTGCTAGCATCAGAATGGGAGCATTTATTATTGTTTATGAACATTGAAGATCTGTAGCTGACACTGTTGCAGAAGTTATAGAAATTATTATTATTTATACAGCTTCACGAACTAGCACTCGATGATTGATGAATTTCTGAATCTATTGAACTGTGATGTCTTATGACGCATATATACAACAGCTATCATTGCTGACTACAGAAATTGTTTTCAATGTGCCATATCATCTTGCTGAACTCGTTAACCATGTTGATGTCATAAGTATCATGACTGTTTTGTGGCGTGCAATAAATGAAAGAAACTTATACAACGAAGTTACCCTTTCTATGACTCTACACGTCATGTTGCCTGTGTGATAACCCATTGAACTGTTCCACTACCACATACACAGCAACATCCTAAATCAGAGAAGACACCTACATCTTACACTTTAACACCAGGTGTCGATAAGGGTGGCAAGTTACCACTTCAGCACAAATCCACCCTTATCATTTTTGGTGGCCAGAGCTGGTTCTATCATCTGATATTTTGGCGCACCATATCATTTTTGGTGGCCATAGGTTGGTTCACTCTGATTCCAGCTATCAAGGGGGTCAGCAAACCCAGACATCATCATCATACTAGATACAACTACAGCATCAACTACCACCTTACAAGAAATTTTATTGAAAGTATCCGGATTTTCTGACAGTTGCTGATTTTGAAACTACCCGGCGCTGCTCGGCAATATTGAAGTTTATGTAAAATTAGAAGGACAAGTACCGAGCGAATGGATTTCCTGATCTGGTGAAAAGAAGGACAAGTGCCGTAACAACTGTTCCGGTCTCAGGGGTACTGTTGCGGGTTCAGAAGGTCAAGTGCCGGTTAAATCAATTTAGAAGATTCAGAAGGTCAAGTGCCGTAACAACTGTTGCAGTATTAGAAGCTCATTTCCTTCGTCATGGCTGTTTATGGGAGCAGAAGTTAATCAACGTTGGATCATTATCCTCAGAATGCTGATTACATCCTGTTCTGCACCGTGCTGACGCTGGATTTATAGAAGTTAAGTGGCCTGTTTTGTTTGTGAACTGTGCCCTTATGTTCTAACTGAGCCTTCTGTACTTTCACACTTTCTCCTATTGTTTTCATGATACATGTTTATATGTTATATGTTATTTGTTATTTGTATATTTATATGTTTATATTTCAGCGGGTTTTCTCGGTTGGGCGGAGTCTTACAGTAGAAGATACCACGTCACAGAGGTTCTACTGTTAGCGTTTTCGTTAGGGACTGTGCGAATTTCCTACAGTGAAATTTGCTAGCGACAATCGTTGCTATATCTGTTTAGTTGTGACGAGTTGTGCTTTATTTTTGTTTCTTGTATATATATATTTTTTTTTCTTTTTTCTTCTCTCTCTTTCTTTGTGTTTTTAGTTTCGATTTCGATTGTTTGTATTTGTAGGTCTCCCCTTTGCTATTATTCAGTTCTTTACGTATATTTTTGTGTATACACTGTAGCGTCATTTGTTAGTCATATCTTCGCATATTTCTTTTTAGTTTTGCTGTTTGTGTATTTGACTTATGCGAATGTTTTCGTATTGTTTGATCTTTGTTGATTGTTTACATTGACTCTGATCTTTGTTATTGTTTACATTGACTCTGATCTTTGTTATTGTTTACATTGACTCTGATCTTTGTTGTTGTTTACATTGACTTTGATCTTTGTTATTGTTTACATTGTTGGTGACCTTTGTTATTGTTTACATTGTCTTGTTATTGTTTACATAGTTCTTGCATAGTTAGCTTTCACTATTGTTGATATATGCTCATGCACTATTGGTCTATAGTGCACTTATCATAACAAACTGGTGTTTTTTTTTGCTTATGCACTATTGTAGTGCAGTTATGATAAATAACTGATGATTATGCACTGATTTGGGTAGTGCACTGTTAATTAAGAGGTGACTTGTGATATTATTATACATTTGATAATACAAGTTGGTGTCAACTCCTGTTTCCCACAGAGATTGGGTTCAACATAGAGATTATACAAGCACTTTATTAAGTCTTGTTGCTATTTAACATTGAAATAAGATAATTAATTATTTCAGGTTCTGTACTCACATTTTGGACATCATGTCTACATTTGAGTACTTTATTGAGCAGGGTAAAGCCCTTGGGAAGACAGGTGATAAATTAGAAGAATTTGCGACTGTTCAATATGCCAAGGCATTGAAGTCGGAAGAAAAGAAAATGAAAGAACAAACTGAACAAAAGAGAATAGAGGCTGAAATAGAACAAAAGAAACTGCAGATGCAGGTGGAGGAAAAAAGATTTCAAATGGAAAAACAAAAAAGAGAAGCAGAATCTCAGGAGAAGAGGCTTCAGGCTGAAGCTGAAAATAAGAGACTTGAAAAAGAAGCTGAAGAAAAAAAGCTACAGGCCCAGGCTGAAGAAAGAAAGTTACAGGCTGAGGCTGAAGAAAGAAGGTTACAAAGAGAGGCTGATGAGAGAAAAGCAAAAATGGAACATGATGAAAAAGTCTTAGCTTTAGAGTTAGAGAAGTTAAAGTTATTGAACACTGGTAATGCTAATGAGGCAAATAAGGTGTCAAATAAGACTAATGCTAAGGATTTCAAGCTTAATCTACCAGCATTTAATCCCTCAATCGATGATATAACATTTTATCTAGATAGATTTGAAAGTGCATGTAATGTACATAATATAGATAAAACATTATATGTGTATCATCTGTCCAAGATACTTAGAGGTGATGCTTTGACTTTGTTGAGTATGGTAGATGTGCCTGACAAAAACAACTATGAGGTTGTCAGGGCGGCATTGTTAAAGAAGTACCAACTTAACGAGGACGGATATCGTCTTAAATTTAAAACCATGTTACCAGAAACTGGAGTTGAATTCTCTGAATTCATCTCAGGCATCCGTCTTACTTTTTTACGATGGGTTGAGTTGTCTAAGACAGAAAATACATTTGAAGCTCTTATGGATTTACTACTTAGAGATAAGGTTATGTCTTCTGTTAATGAAGCTTTTCTATCTTTTCTTCATGAGCGTAAGCCTAAAAACATAAAAGAAATGGAAGAATACTGTAGCCAGTATGTTACTGCGCATCCGCACATAACCATTAGTAACTCTAAGGTGAAAGAAGGTCTGCCAGTTGCTTCGGCAGCACCTTATGGCCCAAATTTTATGCGTAAATTTCAGGGTAGCCAGAAAAATTTCAATAAAAAGAGTAATCGTAATTATGCCCAGAACCATAGTGATCAATTCCAGGGTGATTCTTCTTCCCAGAACTGGAGACAACCTAATACTACACGTTATTCTACTCCGGTTAACTTTAGAAATTTTCACAAAGGTAATCGGTATAGAGGAAAATATTTTATGCAGAGACCTCAATACCAAGATAATAGAGGTTCTCAACAGCATAGAGATAGTAATGACAGTTATGGAAACTGGAACTCAAACCAGGATAAAAATTACAGTAGGGACTTTAATGATAATTGCAGAGGCAATAATGGTCGCGGTAGATCGCAACATAAGAGAAAAAGATATCAACAGACAAATTCTGTTCAACAAGAATCTCAGGGAGCAGATAAACAGGTTAATAATGATAAAGACCATAATGCTATCGGATGCTCATCTTTTGATTTTCGTAGGGCAAATAAGTGTATCCAATGCAGTACTTTATTTGATCCGAAAACCATTAGTACTCTAAGCTGTGGTCATCCTTTGCCCGCTCTTCCTGCTAATGTTGCTCATGATGGGAGAGGTTCTCTTATATTACATAAGGGGCTAGTAAATAGTAATCCAGTCTCAGTGTTGTTTGATTCTGGATGTACTACTGTCGGCGTTAGGCAATCTCTTGTAGATCCATCCTGTGCTACAGGAAAAGTCATCAAATGTGTCACATTTGGTGGCACGTTAGAAAAGTATCCTACTGCTATAATACACATTGCTACTCCTTTCTTCACGGGAGAGGTCCACGCGTGTCTACTTCCAAACCCTATTGCGGACCTTATTATTGGTCGTATTCACGGAGTTAGGGAATGTACCCCACAGCAGATTGCTGTTTGGGAAGAGCAAAACATTGAAGCTACCAATGCGGTGGTCACAAGAGCACATGCTCTGGATCCACCTCAAACTTCATTAACTAATAATGATGAAGTAAATGACCAAGATAGTCACTTGACTATTACACGTGACTCATTTATCAAATTGCAAGAAGAAGATCCTTCTTTACAAAAATTTTTCATTCTAGCAAAAAAAGGTGATCCTAATCAGAACACTAATAGGAAATCTTGGATTTCTATGAAGAACGGCGTACTTGTACGTATGGTACAAGACTCGACTACGTCCACTCATTCACAAATTCTTGTGCCTAAGAGCATGAGATTGCAAATATTGCAACATGCTCATGACTCGCAATGTGCTGGACATATGGGTTTTTCCCGTACAAAGTCGAGGGTTCTTGCGGCTTTCTTTTGGCCATTTGTGAGCAAGGACATACGAATGTACTGTCGCTCTTGCAAAGTATGTCAGGAGGTCAAATCTAAAGGACCACGACATGCTGCGCCTATCCAGGCTGCTGACATTCCTATTCGCCCTTTTCAAAAAATGGCAATAGATATTATCGGTCCTTTTAGAATTAAGTCGGCTAGAGGACATCAATTTATCCTTACATGTGTCGATATGTGCACACGTTGGCCAGAGGCAATACCTCTCAAGAGCATCTCAACTGCTGATATCGCAGACGCTCTTTGGCTGATATTTTCTCGCTTGGGTTTTCCCGGAGAAATATTGTCAGACCATGGCACTCAACTTATATCAGACACTATGTCACAGGTAATGTCTATGCTACACATTAAAAGGTCTCTCAGCAGTATCTATCACCCAATGTCTAATGGGTTGGTCGAACGTTTAAATAGGACTCTGAAAACTTTACTTGGTAAAATAACTGAGGATCATCCTCAGGATTGGGACAGGGTCTTACCCGCGGCTCTCTTTGCGTATAGAGAGGTCCCCAATGAACATACGGGGTTTTCCCCTTTTGAACTTGTCTTTGGCGCGCAACCGCGCGGCCCTATGTCTTTACTTCACGATCTAATCACTGCCGATAATATTAGCGATGAGACTCAATCTTCTTATGAGTACGTCATTGCTCTTAGGCAAAAGATCATCGAGGCATGCAAACTAGCAACTTCGTCTTCAGAATTTGCTAAAGAAAAGGCAAGGCAGTTTGCAAATAAGAATAGATGTCTACGACAACTTTGTCCAGGTGACAAAGCTCTCGTTCTACTTCCTTCAAGGGAGAACAGACTTCTAATTGCATGGAAAGGTCCATATGCAATAGTCTCCAAAATTTCTGATGTCGACTATGTTGTCGATATTGATGGAAAGCATAAAACTTTCCACATAAATATGCTCACAGAATTTTATGAAAGACCTGACTATTTGCAGCCTATTTTCCAGGCTACGGACAATTCACAAGCAACTCGTGGTCAGTACTCATCTCTGTCAGTTATACAGGATGAGGAAACTACTTTTTCTGATGTCAATCTTCCTCTTTCTATGGTCCCACTTTATTCTACGGAATCTTGGAAAAACGTGACCGTTTCTCCAAATCTTTCCGCTGAGGAACATCGACAAGTTTCTTCGATGTTGCAAACATTTCAGGATGTTCTTACAGACATCCCGGGACACACACATGTCATAGAACATGACATTGTGCTAACTGATCACAATCCTATCAGAGTCAGACCATATCCAATACCTATTCATTTCCAGTCTCAAGTCGAAAAAGAGTTGGATGAAATGATACGTTTGGAAATCATTGAACCATCCACTTCAGCATACTCTTCGTCTATGGTTATTGTTCGAAAGAAGGATAATAACATTCGCATTTGCGTAGATTATCGCAAATTGAACCAAGTTACGAAGTTCGATGCTGAACCTATGCCTTCATTAGAAGAGCTACTCAATAAACTTTCTAATTCTAGATTCTTTACCAAACTAGATTTGTCTAAAGGTTATTGGCAAGTCCCGCTAACTGAACGTGCCAAACCTTTTACAGCTTTTTCTACACCTAGGGGTTTATTCCAATGGAATTTCATGCCTTTTGGTCTTATGAACGCCCCTGCTACATTCGTACGCATGATGCGGCGAATTCTCGCATATCGTACAGATGTCATAGCATACCTAGATGATATCTGTCTATTCAGTGATTCTTGGGAAGATCACTATTTGGGTTTATACGAATTACTGTCTACTCTTCGCGAGTATAACTTGACTGCAAAACCCTCTAAAGCCTTTATAGGATTTAGCGAGATTTCTTTCCTAGGTCATCGGGTTGGTCATGGTCTTTTAAAGACAGAGGACCACAATGTTTCAAAAATACTTAACATTTCGGTCCCTAAGACGAAGAAACAAGTAAGGAGTCTATTAGGTTTGATTCAATTCTACGGACGATTCATTCCGAATCTGTCCTCCATTATGGCACCGCTTTCTACTTTATTGAAGAAAGGGTCGCCTAATCTGATCCGCTGGTCTAAAGAATGTCAATCCTCATTGGACCAGGTTAAAGCCCTATTTTCATCTCCACCTATTCTTAAGTTACCTACTATTGAGAAGACTTTTGTTCTTCGAAGTGACGCCTCGTCAACAGGGATTGGGGCAGCACTAATGCAGGAGTATTCTGATACTTTGCATCCGGTGATGTATATCTCTAGGAAATTAAACGCTGCAGAAAAGAATTACTCGGTTTTAGACCGTGAGTTATTGGCTATGGTATGGTCTATTCTGAAGTTACAAAGATTTCTTCTAGGCGCACATTTCATTGTGGAAACCGACCAGAAAGCGCTTACTGCTATTCAGAGCAAAAACTTGAAGAGCTCGAGGTCCACTCGTTATGCCATAGCTCTTCAACCATTTCATTTCTCGGTTCGAGCTATCCGTGGTTCGGATAATGTAATGGCAGACATTCTGTCCAGATGTCCACACGATTCCACATGATTCTTCTGTCATATATATATATTTCCTGATATACAGTCCAATGTTATAATGACATGTTAGTAGATTTTGTCTCACTTTTTTTTTTGAGGGAAATTTATAACATTGTACCATGTAATTATCTAAGAAGGCTTAGTTAGTGATATACGGGCCAAAAGATCACTCGGCCACATTTAAATAAATTATTTTCAGGATTGTATTAAGAAATTTACCAGTTGTCTTTAAGATTTGTGTTATTGATATTTTCGCAGCACATCATTGAAGTCTGCGAGTTTATGTCCATTGTGGAACTTTGAGGATATCAAGTCCTGTCCTACATTGGGAGCGGATGATGTCCACATCTTCTTCTATTGAATGTTTTATGTCACCGAAGAGCAACACATGTATTACTTATTAATTACTGTTACTTTATATAATGTAATAATATAGTGCGGTATATTAGTAAATTACACCGCTATTTGCAACACATTGTATGATAACACATAATATATTTAATTTCATATATTGGTATGAGTATAATTTGATTGTCATTATGTTGTTGCCATCATTGTGGCGTGTGTTGGTGGCACCTTCCTGGAATATATCAGCGTATACTTAGATAAATTTTTTCTCTAAGGATCTGAGATATGATCTCAGTGTCGCTCCATGCGTTGAGCTAATTTGTTAGGTAAATATCCACGCATCATACGTGCGTTAGGAGCCTAGATTTTTTCCGGCTCCAGGATTTAAAAAAAAAAAAAATGTCCCATTTTTTTTTTTTCCAGGGAGGGTGCGGTAATGTTACGCACGGATCATTATTATTTTTCGTTTGTATAAACATTTTTTCATATGTATGATCATTTTTTTTGACTGAAGTGTGTATTATGTTTTCTATGGTCAAAGGGACATAATCCGAGTTATCGAAACTACAATTTTTAGGAGTTGCCTTCTCTTGTATAGAGACACGTTCGGTCTATAATTTCTTGAACGAAGCGTGACCACATCTCCTTATTTGGTAGTATCAGTCAACTATGGTAGATGTCTGAAACCTTTCTTAACGCTTCTTTTCATGACCATAAAAGGCGCGACTGTGTAAGACTTTTATCTCGAATGTTCTTCGAATCGTCTTATTGTGAACGGCAACTCAGAGATTGTCGTTCTGCGCATGTCAAACCGGGAGTTCGTTCTGTGTGTTCCGCCCAGTTGGGGCAGTTTAGAAATGGTTTAAGAAGCGAGCAGACGCAACTGCGTCTTGTGATTCTCTGAGGGAAATACAGTGTCTTAGTGAGTTAGTTAGCTAACTAGACTATTTCCCAGTATTATGCAGCCTGCCTGGAGGCATATGTTCATGGTTGATTTTCCGAAATAAGGTAATTCCTCTTGTATCGAACTTTATGCTATCGTCTAGAGGTTCGTCATTTTGTCGCCTATTTGCTCGCCTGTGTGATGCAAAATGGAGAGGTACTTTGACTAGGATTAAGTCACCGGTATCTGTATACCTGAACTAGTTAAATATATATATGGGTCGCTCTAGACCAACAAGACTGTTGTCTGTGTTCCAGGATTCGTTATATCAGAGATCACGTCCAAGTCAGATGGTTAGACTTAGGAACATTATAAAGGTCGAGCTGACCTGTAGCCCATGTATGCTATTCACGTGCAGACAGTGAACGGACTTATTGTATACAACTGATCTGCTAGCATCAGAATGGGAGCATTTATTATTGTTTATGAACATTGAAGATCTGTAGCTGACACTGTTGCAGAAGTTATAGAAATTATTATTATTTATACAGCTTCACGAACTAGCACTCGATGATTGATGAATTTCTGAATCTATTGAACTGTGATGTCTTATGACGCATATATACAACAGCTATCATTGCTGACTACAGAAATTGTTTTCAATGTGCCATATCATCTTGCTGAACTCGTTAACCATGTTGATGTCATAAGTATCATGACTGTTTTGTGGCGTGCAATAAATGAAAGAAACTTATACAACGAAGTTACCCTTTCTATGACTCTACACGTCATGTTGCCTGTGTGATAACCCATTGAACTGTTCCACTACCACATACACAGCAACATCCTAAATCAGAGAAGACACCTACATCTTACACTTTAACACCAGGTGTCGATAAGGGTGGCAAGTTACCACTTCAGCACAAATCCACCCTTATCACTAGCACACATACAACAAGCTTGCACCACATGGAACCACAACTGCAGCTAGCACATATACAACAAACTTGCACCAAACATTCACATATTCCTGGGGCGCTGACGTCTGTGGTAGTTTGTTTACACGATGACGTTGCCAGCCCCATGACAAACCTGATATTAATGACCTTGTACGCCCTAGAGGTCAGTAACCCTAATCTTTCTATGTCTCATCCAATACCATCACAAAATAAACATCACAAATAGCATCACTTCTTCTTCTCTGATCCTTAGTCGCCGGCTGTCAAAGCAGTCATTGGCCATCACGCCTGATGGCGACTTGTAGGTAAACAAAAAACTGCTTCCATTGTGTTCATTCGGCCGCCATTCTTCTTACAGTGACCCAGCTCTGGTTCATTCTTTGCATCTCGGCCTCCACAATTCTCCGCCAAGTTGTTTTTGGACGGCCTTTCTTTCGCTTTCCTTCAGGGGTTCATAGCATAGCTGTTCTTGTGATGGCATCGGGGTCTCTTCTGAGGTCAAAGAGCATCACGTTTCTGTTTATATCGGACGATGTTCTCAATGCCAATTTTCTTCAGGTTTTAAAAAAAATTATTTCATTTATCTCTCCATACGTTTTCCGGTTCTGAGTTAGAATTTCTTTTACAGATCAGCAACAAAAGCTACAAAAATGGAGACGGAGGTGTGTACACAAAATGAAAGAATGAACAGGAAACACGTATCTCAAATGTCACTGGAACATTCTCAAACAACTTTAAAGCAGAGGCAAAAGCACTAAAAAAAAACAGCTGCAATAACCATCATGGAAAATAAATATCTTGCTAGAGACAAGGTACTGCTCCTCTTTCAGTCATCACTGCTCGCAGGAACAGTTGAGGGAGAAAGTGTATGATGACAGGAGAAGCCTGAGACAGGTTCCAGGACGTGATTATTTAAGAGCAAACGAAGAAGAAGAAGAAGCAGTGATAATTTTACTTGCATCTTCTTTGTCAAGGAGAAGACTATAAACATAACACAAAAGAATACTAATGAATCTATCCAAATATTCACAGTAAATCATCCTTGCAGATTCTCTTTTGGCATCTAACACATTAAAAAAAAAAACATCTGGATTTATATCTCACCCTAGTCAGAACAGAATGCCACAAAAATAACCGGTGCTCCGGTTCCCTCGAAAGATGGTCATAGATTTTTTTTGTAAGGTGATTGGCAGTACGGGCCCTCTAGAAAGATTACGTGTCCTGGTCCATTTTGAGCATGTCTTAGAATTGGCAAAGAGTGAGGGGAATTGTTACGGTATATGATATTAACGCCGTCTGCTAAAGGTTACCAGACGTGCAATTGTAAAGGTTAAGACATTTAATATATTGCGATAGATGTTTCAATTACTGAACGCTTCATACACGATCGATTATGACGTGTATAGCGTTGTTTAGGACACAGTCGGTAACTAAGAAACCAGACCCCTTTTTACATTGACCGTCAAGCTGTTAAGACGCGTCTGACTTTCCTTCCAATGTTGAGCATGGTATTGCCATACAGATATATTTTATGCAAGTACGGACATGGGTCAGTCCATTGCTATTACGAAGATTTGAAATGATTAAAGGTCAGTACGAAAGTGAAAATTAAGGAAGGATGAATTACAGTCCATAGTATTTGATTTTACCAGACTCATAGACTCACTGTCGGCCGTTGGAAAACCCCAACCGCGCGTGCATACAGCTATGACAATCTGCATACAGTAATTTGATTATTGGACAAGGACTGATAGGATATCTACATATCTATGCCATATATTTTCAAGTTATAATATGTACCTTTGTGATCAACATGCATGAATCGTCTTGACGTGTAAACTGTATTAAATATTTGTGGACTCTATGAACCGACTTGTCACATCAATCGTATTCCAAGGTTCAATTATTGTTCAGAATCTTCCACCCCTGCATTCGCGTAATCTTACATAGAAGGCACGATACACGATCACTCAAGAATATCAAGAAGATAAAACAATGGCCAGACATTTATAACTGTTTTATTAATATCACATGGAACATTGTTCAGAGCTAACCAAACCACGCCTTGCAACAGATTCACTTGCAACAGTGGTGCCCGGTGTCTGGGGACGAGAAAACAACCAAAAACAAAAAAATTTTTTGAATGACTTTCGAAGGAAATATTTACGATCAGTTTTCGATCACATGATCCAGCTGAAGATGACGTGGAACTCAGTCTAATGCCTAACAACGCGACGTCACTGAAATTCGTGTAGGTGAAACTATCGGAGAAACTGAAGTCGTTCTTTTAAGCCTAACCAAGGGAAAAATAAGTCATTTGAAGCAGACACAAGAAATGGACTACAGGAGCAGGCAGTCAGGGGCATTAGCCTAGCTGTTGACGACCTATAGCACTGATCGAAGCAACGGGAAAGATAAGTCTAGCTGTTTAAATTGTCGTCATTGCAAAACCGTAATACTGAGTCCATTTTGCTTTGATCAGGCATGTCTATGTATTTTCATGTATATATGTTAAATTTGTTTTCCATCGTATGTATTTGTTACTAATCGTGGGAGGTAGGGAGGATGAACTGAAATTAAATTCTGCGGCTCTCACGATGCCTGAATTAATTTCGGTCGTTTCTTAGGGCAGTTAAACGATTGCACCTTTGGAAACCCCATTGAGGTTTGACATTGGACTTGTTGTCCAAATCTGCTATCGTTTGACGATTTTGCGTTAGCTGTACTGTCCCGTAGATAATTGGTGTATTTTATTCGTATTCAGTTAATAATTTTATTCAGTTCTGTACCATGTTCGTTACTATTTCGTCCATTCTCCTCTGACTATCATTTATTTTATGATTATTAAATTTTCGTCCGTTATGAGTCCTGTGACGTCATCATTTTTCGCAGTCATTTTTTTTTTTGTGTGTGTACCTTGAATATTCAGTTGACCTCCGGTCAGACCTTGCCCTTCATTTGGTCTGTGACATTTCCGCTTATTTTATTTAGTTCATAAATTCATTTTTAATTGTGAAAATGTCTTGTTTGCGTCTTGACATTGTTTGTACCCTTTAGTTGCATCATTGCTTGTCTGTCCTCATAATATATATTAATATTACATTAATAATATGATAATTATATGCAATAATACACTTGTAATTTAATTTAATTAATTTTTTCTGAAATTTAAGGTTAATATGGGACATTGCATAATTATGCAGTGATAGTCCAAGAAAGTAGCACTACAATTTATCATAGATGCCTAGGGCATAATAATATAATATATATATTGACAAAATAAATAATCTTATAGCTACCTTTGAGGTAATAGACCCATTGTATATTATTTAATATACTTTTCTGGTACTAAGAGAGTGACTTAGTACATTGAACAATATAATTACTAGGAATTATACCCAACATTATTGGATATTGAGATTAATTGTGTGATATAATTACATTATATTTAACAGATATCATAACTATTTATGATATAGTATTATTTAGATACAATATTGTTACAAAATATTGTCTATTAGTTGAACTTAGACATTAAGTTCAGTACTATTGTGATTACTTATATTGAATATTTCTAAGTTGAGTAAGTATAATAATTACTCTGAAGCTACTATTGACTATTTTAATCAGTAATTATCAATAATTACTTACAGATAAAAGTCAAAATGCTTACTATAGACCATTTCGTTAAGATTGGTCGTGAATATGGTTATAAATCTCAAGAACTTCGTCAGTTTGCTGAATCAGAACTGGAAAAATATGAAAGAAAAGAAGAAGAGAAAAAAGCTGCATTAAAGAAAGAGGAAGAAGAGAAAAAAGCTGCATTAAAGAAAGAGGAAGAAGAGAAAAAAGCTGCATTAAAGAAAGCTGCATTAAAGAAAGAGAAGAAAAAAAGCTGCATTAAAGAAAGAGGAAGCAGAACTTGAGATGAAGCAAATTGCCAAGGAAAATAGATTGAGAGAGATTGCTCAACGTGAAAGAGAAGAGCAAAGAACAATCGCCAAACAGGAAGAAGAGAATAAATTGAAACGAGAGGAAATTATTTTACAACAAGAAATGGAATTGGCGCGTATTAAATTGGAGACAGCAAGATTACAAGCACAAAGTGCTGATGCAAACCAGAATAATAACGCACAAAATGGATCATCATCCAGCCAACCTAAACACTTCTACAACTTTAAATTACCCATTTTCAACTTGAACGTCGACGACCTTTCATCGTTCCTGGCACGTTTTGAACAGACTTGCAAATCTAACCATTTGCCTGAAGAGTCATGGGTACTCAAATTAAATGAATTCTTGGTTGGAGAACCACTGACAGCTTCTCAAAATGCTGACCCATCAATAGCTAATAACTACGGTGCTATTAAGTCCTTGCTTTTACGAAGGTTTCACCTGGACGAGGAACACTGTAGGTTGAAATTTAAGGGAATTTTACCTGAATCTCCAAGGGATTTTGCAGGATTCATTGCGAACATACGCAATACATTTAATAGATGGGTTGAACTGGCAGAAGTCAACAAATCATACGACAAATTAGTTGATTTACTACTGCGGGATAAGGTATTATCTTCAGTTAGCCAGCCATTTTTTGCATATTTGCAGGAGCGTAAACCAGGTACTATGGATGAGTTAGAAAAAATTTCTTTAAACTACTGTTCGGCACATCCGAATGCAACCATTTCTAACTCCTCATTAAGAGAACCTCTACCTGTGGCGTCTAATATGGCCTACAATCATAATAGCAAACAAAGACATCACAGTGTAGACAGAAGCAGGTTCCAAAGAAATCACAATGTTAACTTTCAGAAGGGACATAATAATGATTTCAACAATAAAAATGAGTTCAACAGAGGTAGATCACGAGATAGAAATTATTCACCTCAAACAAACTACCACAATGGTCAACATAACACTCATTATAATCGATCACATACTCCCAATAATAATAGTAACTGGAATGGTAATAATCATGGCTCGAGACATCGAGATAATAGTTACTATAGAGGACGACGAGATAATTCTAACAATTATACTCGGAATCGATCTCATTCTCGGGGATCATCTCATTACAACCATAATACAGGGGCGGCAGTTACAAATAATACTACCCCTATAGCTCAGGTCCCACTTGACAATAATACAACACAGTCTTCTGCTGCATGTTTTGCTATTAATTATAATGTGGCAAATAGTTGCCAGCAATGCAATCTTATTTTTCAGAAGGCGAAAGAAACAGTGCTTAACTGCGGACATATTATACCACAGGTAGGTCTTGCAGTCAACGATGGAACAGGCCTATTAATTTTTAACAGAGGATTAGTTAATGGATCCGTCGTCTCAGTGTTGAGGGATTCGGGATCCACAACGATTGGTGTACGACAGTCGCTGGTACATCCCAGCTGTGCAACGGGGGAATATGTCCGTTGCATGACTTTTGGTGGAACAATAGAGTTTTACCCCACAGCTATTATTCATGTTAACACTCCTTTCTTCACAGGGAACGTAAAAGTATGTATGCTAAAAAAGCCTATAGCTGATTTGATGGTCGGTCGTATACACGGCAGTAAAGATTGTACTCCAGATGAGATTATAGAATGGGAGAAACATAACCTATGCACTGGAAACGCCGTGACGACTAGAGCGCAGACTCAACTCATGGAGAAAGTTGATGATAATAAAATGGATGCAGACAACCAAGAGGAATTTGTAGTCAATTCACCTATTGACAGGGAAACATTTGCAACCAAACAAAAAGAGGATAAATCTTTAAAAAAATTTTTTAAGTTGGTTGATAAAGTTGACAATCTATCCTCAGGTAATAATAACAAACATTGTTTTGTTATTAAAAATGACATATTGATTAGATGTTTTAATGACAAATCACAAATGAAACAACAAGTTATGGTCCCATATACTTTTAGACGGTACATTCTTCAACATGCACATGACTCACATTGTGCTGGACATATGGGATATACTCGAACACGATCTCGAGTACTGTCTTCATTCTTTTGGCCAGGGGTGTCAAGAGATATTTCGCAGTATGTACGTTCCTGTACTACATGCCAAGAAGTGAAAGCACGTGGAGCTTTTCACACGGCGCCTATTCAGGCTTGCGATATCTCAGTGAGACCTTTTGACAAAATGGCAATAGACATTATTGGTCCATTGCTACCATCGGCCAGAGGACATAGATTCGTCCTTACGTGCATTGATTTGTGCACACGATGGCCAGAAGCTATCCCATTAAAGACCACCACTACCACAGATGTAGCTGATGCACTACATCTCTCATCTTTTCTAGAATAGGGTTTCCTAGAAAACTTTTATCAGACCATGGGTCACAGTTTATATCTGACACCATGAAGGAAGTCATGAAAACTTGGGACATTGATAGGAATTTAAGTAGTATTTATCATCCGATGAGTAATGGTGCGGTTGAAAGACTTAACCGTACACTTAAACAACTACTACATAAGGTTACTGCTAAGCACCCTCATGACTGGGACAGAGCACTCCCAGCTGTTCTATTTGCTTATCGGGAGGTACCGCATGAACAAACTGGCTTCTCTCCCTTTGAATTAGTTTTTGGTGCTCCCCCAAGAGGTCCTATGGGACTAATAAAAGACTTATTAATTGACGACGAGATGACTCAGGACACTCAGTCATCTTACGAATATGTGATTAATCTTCGGAAGAACATTATTGAGTCTTGCCAGTTGGCAACAGCTTCTTCTGAGGCTGCAAAAGCTAAGGCTCGATCTCTACAAAATAAGTCTCGACGATTACGCCAATTATTCCCAGGCGACGAGGCTTATGTGTTACTTCCTCACAATAACAATAATTTATTGTTGATATCTTGGAATGGTCCTTACAAAGTCATTGATAAAATTTCTGACGTTGATTACGTCTTAGATATCAAGGGACACAAAAAGATATTTCATATTAACATGCTCAAGCAATTTCATACACGTCCTGAACACTTACAGTCAATTTTTCATGAACTAGATGACAACACAGTATCCACTTGTCATTATACTAACTTATCTGTCATCCAGGAAGAAGAATCTTCTTTTCCTGAGGTACAGTTACCGTTACCTGTACCAGTAGTTCAACCTACTGAATCTTGGCGGGATGTAACCATCTCTTCAACGGTTACACCGCAACAGCGTCTACAGATTGCTAATCTATTACAATCTTATCCAGATGTGTTGACCGACGTCCCGGGTCGCACATCGGCTATCAGTCATGACATTACTCTCAATGATGATACACCTATTCGTGTACATCCCTATTCTGTTCCTTTACATTTCCTTGCTAAAACTACTAAGGAACTTGAACAGATGTTGTCTCTGGGAATCATTGAGACTAGTAATTCGCCATTCTCTTCTCCATTAGTGATTGTCCGGAAGAAGGACAATAATATCAGACTATGTGTTGATTATAGAAAATTAAATGCTAAGACTATAGTTGACAGCGAACCACATCCACTTATCGACGACTTACTGCCACGTCTATCTAACGCAACTATATTTAGTAAGATAGACTTAACTAAAGGTTATTGGCAGATACCACTGACCGAAAAGGCTAAGTACTACACCGCATTTTCCACGCCACAAGGTCTATACCAGTGGAATGTGATGCCTTTTGGGCTTGTTAATGCGCCAGCTACCTTCATTCGCCTGATGCGACAAATTTTATCAGGTAGACCAGACGTTATTACATATATTGACGACATATGCTTGTTTAGTTCGTCGTTTGAGGAACATGTTTCGGGACTTAGATATGTTTTTGACACTCTAAGGAATTATCATCTAACTGCTAAACCTACAAAGGTGCAAATCGCGTGTAATGAGATAACCTTTTTGGGACATATCATTGGATCGGGATATATCCGAACGTTACCTAGTACAGTCTCCAAAATTCTAAACATAGCAGTTCCTCAGACGAAGAAACAGGTCAGGAGTTTGTTAGGACTTGTTCAATATTACAGTAGATTCATACCAAACTTGTCATCCATCACGGCTGTATTGTCTTCATTGTTAAAAAAAGATATGCCGGTGAAGGTGACATGGACTGGTACATGCAATGAAACTTTCAACAAAATTATAAATTTGTTCTCACATGAACCAATTTTAAGACTTCCCGATGCTTCCAAAGATTTTTCTTACGAACAGATGCTAGTAACTACGGCATTGGTGCATGCCTGCTCCAGAACCATGATGGCATTCTACACCCCACCTTATATATATCAAGAAAACTGAAGCCGGCAGAAACCAAGTATTCAACAGTCGACAAGGAACTTTTGTCTGTGATCTGGGCAATAACGAAGCTGGAAAAATTCTTACTCGGTGCTCCCTTTACCATACAGACGGACCAACGTGCTGTGGCAGCCTTGCGTCGATCTAATCATAAGAGCCAGAAACTTGCCAGATATTCAATCATCCTACAGCCATTCGAGTTCTCCATTGAACATATTCCTGGCACTGAAAATTGTGTGGCAGATGCATTGTCACGTAATCCTATTGACGACGAATAATCAATATTGACACTCTTAAACTACATCAATCAGAACTACATTAGATTGAACGAAGTATCAACTATAAAGGAACTAACCTTGCCTTTAATTTAAACTGTATAAACACTATATGCATCACAGAATTGAATTAAAAGACAATCAAGGTATATATAGACATTCAAACTTCGTCTAACGTCCATACACGAGATATGAATACTCTTTGAACAATCATGGACTAATGTCTGACGACAAACCGAACTGATGTTCCTGTGTATACTTAATTCTTGGATGCTGGGATAAATGACATTTCTTTCCAACGTAAACGTTTGAACATTTTTGCCTAAAAGAATTCATCAGGATCAAGACTACGGATGGATCATCATATCCTATACTAATTAATTAGTTAACTTAACTTCTTAATTGAATTATTATCAATAAAATGAAATGTGAGAAAAAAATGAAATGAAAGAACAAAAAAAAAAAAAAGAGAACGAAATACTAAAAGAAGAAATTATGAAAAGAGAAAATAAATCTCACACAAGTATTAGATTAATAATTTTTTTTTAATGTACCTATACATTATTTAGTTAGTTAAATTAGATAGTTATTATTCACTAACACTTAACACACACACAATTAAGTTAAAACTTATATTCGAATTTCTTTCTATTTCTTCTTACTTAGTTTGTCTTTTCTTCTCTCATAACATCGCGTTACATTAGAACCTTAATAATTTAACTCTTAATTTAATTAATTAATTTAATTTTAATTAGTCAAATTAATTCCTATATGACATACTAATACGACAGACCTTACTTTAATTTAATTTTCTCATTCACTATTAACATTGGACATTTATTTAGTTGATATAATGATATGTATAATATTGATATATAATGTGATTTATGATTAGATGACTATGACAAATAGTTAGTTGACACGACCGCAACACGGTTCTACTCAGAACATCGTCGGCCATATGTCACAATTGTGTTAAATTTTTTTGAAAAATTGTTAAGTCGGATAGATATTGAAAAAAAATCTATCGATTTTTTTTTCCCCGGTGTACAGGGAATTGTTACGGTATATGATATTAACGCCGTCTGCTAAAGGTTACCAGACGTGCAATTGTAAAGGTTAAGACATTTAATATATTGCGATAGATGTTTCAATTACTGAACGCTTCATACACGATCGATTATGACGTGTATAGCGTTGTTTAGGACACAGTCGGTAACTAAGAAACCAGACCCTTTTTTACATTGACCGTCAAGCTGTTAAGACGCGTCTGACTTTCCTTCCAATGTTGAGCATGGTATTGCCATACAGATATATTTTATGCAAGTACGGACATGGGTCAGTCCATTGCTATTACGAAGATTTGAAATGATTAAAGGTCAGTACGAAAGTGAAAATTAAGGAAGGATGAATTACAGTCCATAGTATTTGATTTTACCAGACTCATAGACTCACTGTCGGCCGTTGGAAAACCCCAACCGCGCGTGCATACAGCTATGACAATCTGCATACAGTAATTTGATTATTGGACAAGGACTGATAGGATATCTACATATCTATGCCATATATTCTCAAGTTATAATATGTACCTTTGTGATCAACATGCATGAATCGTCTTGACGTGTAAACTGTATTAAATATTTGTGGACTCTATGAACCGACTTGTCACATCAATCGTATTCCAAGGTTCAATTATTGTTCAGAATCTTCCACCCCTGCATTCGCGTAATCTTACATAGAAGGCACGATACACGATCACTCAAGAATATCAAGAAGATAAAACAATGGCCAGACATTTATAACTGTTTTATTAATATCACATGGAACATTGTTCAGAGCTAACCAAACCACGCCTTGCAACAGTGGCACAATCACTTGCAACAGAAAGGTGATTTCACTGATATTTTGAGTGATAAACACCCTTCTAACATATCTTTGTAGTCAAACTTATCATGACTTATGGTTAATGAAGCGTGTCAAAAATTTAAAGATCTGGGTACTCTTTTAATCAGTGTTTACTTTAGGTGTCATGGTGCAGTGCGTGCCGTTTCCTTATATTTCCCGAAAAGCCGATGGGATTGTTTCCTTGTTGGTTACCAACCTTTCATTATGACAGTTAGTAATATGAGATGATTGCAGCTAAAAATAATATAGAAATAATTCATATAAATTTGATGATAAAGAAATAAAAATGAAGGCATAATTTTAAAGCGCCCGTGTGTTATCAGAACCAGAAATGAGAGTTAAGAACCGTGACACTGATTATCCTACCAGGTATGTCGTAGAAGGCGACTAATGACCATTATTTTTATCCTGTAGAAACATACAGCTAATCAAAAGAAAACTTCCAAACAATGAAGAAGTCACCCAAGTAGCAGGTCATAGAGAAATATGTTGGAATCAAAATAAATTAAGTTCAGTCGAACCATAAAAATTGTCAGCTAACGTGTCACGGATGTCGTATTTCGTATGGCTCTAAAATACGGGGATTGGGGGGTGGGGGTGAGAGAGAGAGAGAGAGAGAGAGAGAGAGAGAGAGAGAGAATCCATATGAGTGTAACTGTAGCACCGATAAAATAACTGCTGAACATCTGCTTCAAAGATGTCCAACATATGAGGAACAGAGAAAGAACATATGGCAATAGATTTACAAGACAGGTCTTGGTATAGAATCTCAAAGATAAGAGAAATAACCATCATCGGCTGCCGCCACCACAACGAAGGTTAGCTGTAATGGATTCCTCCAACGTCTTCTGTCTCTTGTCTTGGTGGTGCACTCTGATAGACTCTTTCCTGTCTCTTGTCTTGGTGGTGCACTCTGATAGACTCTTTCCTGTCTCTTGTCTTGTTTGTGTACTCTGATAGACTCTTTCCTGTCTCTTGTCTTGGTGGTGCACTCTGATAGACTCTTTCCTGTCTCTTGTCTTGGTGGTGCACTCTGATAGACTCTTTCCTGTCTCTTGTCTTGGTGGTGCACTCTGATAGACTCTTTCCTGTCCATCTCTTGATGCTATCTTCCCACTTATAGCGCTGTCTTCCTCTTGCACGTTTGCCTTCAACTCTACCTTCTATTATCATCATCTGCAAGGTGTTAAGTCCTCGTACATAGCCAAATATAGTTGCCTAATTTTGATATCCTTCGTTAATTCTCTTTTCATACCTAGGTTTTCTAGGGCCCTCCTTATTTGTTTTCTTCTCCTTCCATGAGATGCATCCCATTCTTCTATATATCCACATCTCCAGAGCCTCAATTCTTCCTTCCAATTGCTTATTCACTGCCCATGCTTCAATACCACACAACGCTTGATGATTCTCAGTTTTAATTTAGGAGTTAACTGGTTAGATGTCAGTATTTGTCTCATGTTGTTGAATGTAGCTTTGGCCATTCCAATTCTCTTCTTGGTTTCTGTTTCACATCTGCCAGATTCTGTTTTTATATAACCGAGATATGAGAAACTCTTTATTTGTTCTATGATTTTCCCATTTATGCTTATCTTTAATGTGTGCTTATCATCTGTTTTGCTAATTATCACTGTTTTCGTTTTCTCGATGTTAATGTCCAATCCATATTCGTGCCTTGTGCTGTTTACAGGCTTCACTTGTTCTTGTAAATCCTATTTACTTTCAGCTAACTAAACCGTATCATCTGCATATCTAAGGTTTTTTATTGACCTTCCACTGATGTTCAGTCCTGGCATTTCCTGTATCTGTTTGAAAATTTTCGTGTGTTTATAAATTAAAAAGGCAGGGGTAAAGTTGGCAACCTTGTCTGACATCTCTTTTTATGTCTCTGTGTGGTGAGTAAATCCCGTCAGGTCTTACTGTAGCACTTTGTTTCCACAGAGAAATAGTAAGAGATGCAACAACAACAACAACAACACGGTGATGTGAACTGGAGAATAACTTAAAGGAACGAACGAACGAACGAACTTTATTTTTAAAGAGTTTAGAATTGGGCACGCAGGCCCGTCTAACATTCTGCCCTTCCTTTCTCTCATCTTCTATACTGAATCCATTTATTCTCACACGTATCCTAAATATTACTTAAATAATAAAATACAATAAAAAATACAATAAAATAAAATCCCAACATTGTAACAGTACAATAACAGTTACACAGATTTACAGATGCGTATCATAATTTATACTAAACAGGACAAAATTAACTTTAGGAAGGAGTGAAGACAAGGTGGAGATAACTTAAAATGGACGTCACACGAGGGGAAGGCGTGATCTCCATAGGGTAACGAAGAACATTGATGATGAATACTTATCGTCGTGGGTGAAAAAATAATATAAAGACTTGAAAAACACGAGAAGGAACTACAAACTAATATGAGAGAAAATGGAGAATACGGAAAATATAAGACAAACAAACAAATGTAATTTGTGAAAGGTTGAGTTTTGGCTTCGCAGGTCCGTCTAACATTTTGCATATCTTTTATACTCAATCAATTATTGTGTCGTGTATTTCTAATATTAATTTCAAGAAACGCAACGTTGTATAAGTAAAGCGATAACATACTACATAGACTGTAGTCAACCATAATCACGTGATACAAATAAACGTTGAAAACAAAAGAATAAAGTCATCATCAGAACTTAAATTGAGTAGTATATAATGATTTGGCAACATATTCATACTGGGAATTGGAAGGGAGGGGGGGGGGGGAGTTATGTAATCAGTAATCATGGAGCATTCAGCAAGTCGACGGTTGTATGAGTACTAACTGAAAGTTGTTTTTTTTTTTTTTTTTTTGTAAGAGTAGTGCCTCTGTTTGCGGAGGCGCCTAGACACAAGGTCCATCGGTTGTATTAGGAGGCGAATCAAAAATATAAAAGTCTAGTATTATTGACTGAAAGTGTTTTAAATCATGTGGACGATTATGTTAAAGACTAGCAATAACCTGTTAAAATTGACAGGTTTTTAATTGCAGCCATCTTATCATTTTGATCCATAATAATAAGTCTGCAATACTTTAAATTAAAATTTTGTCTTGAAGACACAATCAAAAACTTACATTTTAAGGTTATTTTTAAGAAAATGATGAGTTAAATCCGTTTCCCGAATGAAACTGGACAGAAGAGTATTTTGATTGTCTGTTGATTTAATCTGCATTTCAGCACCTTCCTGTCTCCAGTTCATGTACTGTTTATCAAATGTGTTGTTGGCTTCTTTCCATAATCAAACTGTTCATGCACACCGTCATTTGCGCACTTTTCTATTTTCGGGAGAGTACATATAAGGGAAACAATACAATTATTGTCTAACTTCCAACCACAGTTGCACTCCTGTAGTTGAAAGTTAATGTACTCTCTCGAAAATATAAAAGTGCGCAAATGACGGTGTGCATGATGGGACCGACCGACGTACTTACGGCGGGAATTATGGTATTGAATGAGCAGCTGAGTAAGCTCTTATTGAATAAGTCAGCCTTCCTGGAAAGGGGAAAACATATTTATGTATTTAAAAAAAAGTACTTTATGTTGATCTGTATAAATTTATTGTAAGTAGCAGTAGTTTATTTTGAAGTGTAGAAAATCTTACATAAAACGAATTGAGTTTGTTTTATTTACCGTAAATTCAGACGCCAGGAAAATTGACTATAATCAGGGGAGGGAACCTGGCATTCCAAGGGAGATAAATAAACTAAAAGTACTATGATAAGTAACATAAAAGTAAAGGAAGGACCATAGCAAATACTGCCGTAGCGGAGTGTGTTAGAGACGTCACAATCCTAGATCCAGCTTCGAGAGTTGGGGTGGCCAGTTCCCTTCCTCGTTGCCTTTTCCTTCCTTAACTCAAGAGCTGAGCCAGGTACCAATTTACAGCTCGGTAAATCAAATTGCCACAGAAATCAACGCTGCTGGTGCATGTGAAAGCGTGGTGCAAACATCCTGCAGAGGGGACAGCTGCTGTAATGGCTCCGTGCTCCATTGTTAGCGCAAAGGAAAATGATGATGATGATGATGATGATGAGGATGATACTGATAATGATGATGATAATGATGCTGACTATGATGATGATGGTGTTGATGATGATGTTAATGATGATGATGATGATGATGGTGATGATAATGATGATGTTAATGATGATGATGATGATGATGATGATGATGATGATGATGATGATGATGATGATGATGATAATGATGTTAATGATGATGATGATGATGATGATGTTAATGATGATGATATTAATGATGATGATGATACTTTGCTCCACTAAACCGCTCGTGAAGCAGCGATGGTTCACGAAAATGCAAATAAAATGCTCAAATTCAACGATAAATTTCCTCTCACGATGTATATTGTAAATAGGGCTACGGAGTTAACGAGAGGAGAAAATATATGAATGAAAGAGGAAAAGAAAGAGAGAGAGAGAGAGAGAGAGAGGCGAGAGAGAATTACTGAAGTAAAAAGTCAAAGAATCCCTAGTGTGTACAACGGAAGATAATGACGTCATCATTTTTTGTGAAGTTGTGAACACCGGCAAACTATAATTAGCGCGATTATGCTGCAGAACTGTCAATCGATGTCACTTGGAGACATCCTGGCCCGTCTGTCATTGAAGTTAGCCCTGGTCACGTGGCATCAAATTGTTGTCTACGATTTGGAGATGTGAATATTAATGTGGTGCTGTGAATTAAATTTGTCACTTTCAATTTATTTCCTCTTTTACTCTGTCTGTCAATTTACTCCTCTGTTACTCTGTCTGTCAGTTTACTCCTCTGTTACTCTGTCTGTCAGTTTACTCCTCTGTTACTCTGTCTGTCAATTTACTCCTCTGTTACGCTGTCTGTCAATTTACTCCTCTGTTACGCTGTCTGTCAATTTACTCCTCTGTTACTCTGTCTTTCAGTTTACTCCTCTGTTACTCTGTCTGTCAATTTACTCCTCTGTTACTCTGTCTGTCAGTTTACTCCTCTGTTACTATGTCTTTCAGTTTACTCCTCTGTTACTCTGTCTGTCAGTTTACTCCTCTGTTACTCTGTCTGTCAATTTACTCCTCTGTTACTCTGTCTGTCAGTTTACTCCTCTGTTACTCTGTCTGTCAGTTTACTCCTCTGTTACTCTGTCTGTCAGTTTACTCCTCTGTTACTCTGTCTTTCAGTTTACTCCTCTGTTACTCTGTCTGTCAATTTACTCCTCTGTTACTCTGTCTGTCAATTTACTCCTCTGTTACTCTGTCTGTCAGTTTACTCCTCTGTTACTCTGTCTGTCAGTTTACTCCTCTGTTACTCTGTCTGTCAGTTTACTCTTCTGTTACTCAGTGTGTCAGTTTACTCCTCTGTTACTCTGTCTGTCAGTTTACTCCTCTGTTACTCTGTCTGTCAGTTTACTCCTCTGTTACGCTGTCTGTCAATTTACTCCTCTGTTACGCTGTCTGTCAATTTACTCCTCTGTTACTCTGTCTGTCAGTTTACTCTTCTGTTACTCAGTGTGTCAGTTTACTCCTCTGTTACTCTGTCTGTCAGTTTACTCCTCTGTTACTCTGTCTGTCAATTTACTCCTCTGTTACGCTGTCTGTCAATTTACTCCTCTGTTACGCTGTCTGTCAATTTACTCCTCTGTTACTCTGTCTTTCAGTTTACTCCTCTGTTACTCTGTCTGTCAATTTACTCCTCTGTTACTCTGTCTGTCAGTTTACTCCTCTGTTACTATGTCTTTCAGTTTACTCCTCTGTTACTCTGTCTGTCAATTTACTCCTCTGTTACTCTGTCTGTCAATTTACTCCTCTGTTACTCTGTCTGTCAGTTTACTCCTCTGTTACTCTGTCTGTCAGTTTACTCCTCTGTTACTCTGTCTGTCAGTTTACTCCTCTGTTACTCTGTCTTTCAGTTTACTCCTCTGTTACTCTGTCTGTCAATTTACTCCTCTGTTACTCTGTCTGTCAGTTTACTGAGTGAGAAGGGTTATTAACCCTTCTCTCACTTCATTTATTAACCCTTCTCTCACTTCATTTATTAACCCTTCTCTCACTTCATTTATTAACCCTTCTCACTCATACATTACCTTGCAGCTTCCTGTGGAGCATAGGCAGTTAACAAATACACACTAAACCTTTCTGTCCAGTGTCATCAAATCTGTCCATGTCTTCTTCACTGCTTCACAGTTATCTTTAATTGCTTGTTATTTGATGCCACTTTCTCTCGATTTCTCCTACCTTGGGGGTTCCAGAACATAGACTTCCTTGTAATACTTTTACTCTCACATTAATTATTCACATCTCACATTCAATCGTTAGCACACTTTCTATCCTACTCCCACTTTTCTAGACTGTAACGCTCGTGCTCCCTACCTCTTGTCGTGAAATATTCTAATCCACATATATAAATTAAAAGGTAAATGCAAAGCCTAACAAATAAATTCTAATAAAGAAAAGAGCAATGGTAAAATAACAGTGCTGTCACAAGGAATGTACTCGAAATCCCCTTTGTTTTATGCTTCGTCTGCAAATTGTAACGCTTTCACGTTGATAGTAAAAGCCTACTATATTATTACCCGCTTTCTTCAATGAAACGTGTACTAAACTTGAGATACGCAAGCTGAAACAATGACCAAAATTTAATATTTCATTCATCCCATACACAGCGTAACTAAAAGACAGATAAAGCAGGATAGAGAGAAGGGAGAGGCAGAAAGCCGAACGCATGCAAAATTAAACACGCTTCTCGCTATTAATGCCACCCCAACAAGCGTAACGCGATACACAATTACTACTATCACGCGTGTAAGGCCACATGCACTAACTTTTTCGGATCGACAGTGATAAAATTCACTACCCTTCCCAGAGTTGGGTTTTTAAATCCTGAAAAACTCTTATTAGGAAGATGACAATAGATGGGTTTACGTTTGAAAACATTACAGTACCCAGACAGCACATCTTCGAAACAGGAGGTAGAAGGAATTGCATATTTTGAACGCAGCATATTAGCTCTATTAAATATATATATTTGGGTTCCTTAGGGTTTGCTGACAAAGAATATGTACAACGTTATGCAAATAGTCTAGGAATTAACAAGTTATAACCAAAATAAAATAGTGGGGATGCCTGACAGCATGAAATCATTTCTGCTCATAAAATTTTTTTTATAACGTGTTTGAAAAAACCTTGCGTACGGAAATAGCCTACCATGTAAACTCCAAATTGATTGGAGCGCAACAAATATAAGACTAAACACGATTGGTCGGACTATAAATACTATCTTTGGTTGTTAGGGGAGACGTAGGAAGGTAAAATTTTTTCAAACACTTGTCGAAACGTGGCTCCATTGGCCAGACTCGCTGATATAATCACTTAGGAGCGTTAGTTCGAGACCACTAGTTCAAATAAGCTTGATAAAGCAACAGTGCGTTGAAGCCAGCTCATATTTTTGCTAAATAAAAGCCTGGAACATAAGCAGATGGGAATTTGTGCCAGAATTCATTGCTAGTCAACGTATCTGTGTTTATTCTATGAATTGTGGTAAGCTTGAAACATTCAGTATCTTTTAATGAAAATTGAATGTGAATTGTTAATTTATGCCTGTATATATGTGTAGTTCAGTAGCAAACATGATGTAAAGCCTATAATGCTCCAGCCTGAACAGAAGGTGTCGGAGGAAAGTAAAACGGCATGGAATGGCCAAACAGTACACTGACACCTAGATGATTGACTAGAAAGAAATAATGCTGGAAGTGCAGAGGCGTAGTAACCATTAAGGAGGTTAATACTGGTATAAAGTATTTCAGATGAAGCTGACAGTTGGCCTAACGCTCTGAACTCAATGTTTGTGGTGTATTGTGCTCAGTGTAGACTAGAGTATCAATTAGTTATGAAGTAGAAGGTACATCCTTCTTGTTTTCAGGGACCGTGGTCTTGATGGTATTGAGCAGCACCTGGTCAGAGCTTTGCTGAATCCAGAGTCGGACAGCATACTCCTTGGTCCATTTAGCTATCAGTGAGGTGTCTCCAGAGCACAGGGGAGAAATCGAGCAGAGGAGTCTTTTCCTGCCGCCATCACGCAAGATAAGCTGATGTGGCCAGCTGAGCTCAAAATTATGTACCCCCATCTTAAAATAACATTGTAACATAAACTTAAGAGGGGAAGTAAATTGTTTTAATATCAGGAACTGAGAACATCTCCAATACTAGTTCCAATAAAGACATACTATTGAAGTCATGATGACAAATACCAACAGAGCTTGAACAAAACAAAACCAGTATTACCTCATATTACTACTACACAACTGACACACATAGGATACTTTTAATAATATATGTCACTACAATATTCATATTGATAAATTCTGTACATATAACTTGTAATTAAAATTGATTGTGATTCCTGGTTCCCTTTGTATTTGAATCAGGACACATATTCATTCATAACAGCAATGAATACATATTGTTATTTGAAAAGTTATCAGTGACTCCTTTAAGATATCCTTTAGAGTGTTATATGTATGTGAGTGTCACAGTGTTGTCAAGTGTGGTGGAATAAATTAAATTGTTTATCTGTCTGTTGTTGTTGTGACTTACACTTCATCATACACATACCCTAGACATACAACGTAGTCATCACACTATTCCAGAATAATTCTGACTGAGGTATACATATGTGGCAGCAAGTAAGGTTATATATAATACACTACTCTTATTAGATATATATACCTTCACAGCTGATCTCAGTCAGTACACTAAGTCCCCTATAAATATTTATAACATCCCACTTCACCACACCTCTCTTTCACTGCATCTTTAATGTCATATTCCATGTCATCTTTAATGTCATATTCCATGTCATTTTTTGTTGACATGACTTTTTCTCTTACCCCTGCGATTCAAAAGCAAGAGCTGTCTTGTAATGCTATTACCTTGTCACTCCTAAATGTATTGCCACATCTCAAACCCATTAGTTAACACACCTTTACTCCCTCTTTCACCTTCCTAGACTATTTTCCCCGTGCTCGGTGCCTCTTTTCTTCTTCCCTAATTCCCTTGTGTCGTGTTTTTTTTTTTTTTTGTCTCACTATTTCTCTTTCACTGGGGTTTAAAAAAACAAGAGCTACCTTGTAATTCTATCACTTTTTTTACTCCCAAATTTCATTTGACATCTCACACCCAATCGTAACCACACCTCTACTCTTTCTCTCTCCTTCCTAGACTGTTTTTTTACCTGTTCCCTACCTGCCCTTCACCTCATATCTGGTAGCCTACTTCTAGGTTGTCATTACTTACCTACTTATCGACGAGAAAATTCTTTCAGTGACTGAAGTACCGGAGTTATTTTTTAAGCGCGTGTTCGATAATTCTCTGTCAATCATTGCAATACGTCATATCCTGCGATAATATTTTTTTTCATTATCTTCAAGTGTGTCACGCCGTCCTGACATTTCTCTTTCTGTCGTTCTTATTAAATATTTATGTCATTTCCTCCTGGGATTCACTTTAACAATATGCTTTCTCTGTTGCTTTGTTTATTAGATTTAAATCTGTTCGATTTTGCTTCGTGTTTTTCCCCCCTTTAATGTGTTATATCCTTCAGCGTTTCTCTCCAATTACCTTTTCCTTTTTTTTTTAATGTGAATTGTATTCGCTTCTCAAGGGAAGTTTACATTTCAAGTGAAAATAAATGGAAATCAAAAGAAATCATCAGCAGTTAAGAATCTTCACCTCCAGGGTCAATGTAGTCCTATTGTATGGCTCAGAAATACGGTGAACAAATCAAAATAAGTAAATTCAATACAAAAATTTTTAAAGTCAACCAAGACGTTACATACTTTACCAAATGTGTGCTTGAACGCAATTGGAAGATTGAAATAGTGTAAATGTGGCAATGATAAAATGAACATCTACTTCAAAGACGCCCAACCTATAGTCGTCACCAGTATTATTCCTGGAAAAACTATATGCAAATACAAATAGGCTCTAGCCTAACATTGTGTGGTGAAGTGGGATGTTATAAATATTTATAGGGGACTTAGTGTACTGACTGAGATCAGCTGTGAAGGTATATATATATCTAATAAGAGTAGTGTATTATATATAACCTTACTTGCTGCCACATATGTATACCTCAGTCAGAATTATTCTGGAATAGTGTGATGACTACGTTATATGTCTAGGGTATGTGTATGATGAAGTGTAAGTCATAACAACAACAGACAGATAAACAATTTAATTTATTCCACCACACGTGACAACACTGTGACACTCACATACATAAAACACTCTACAAGGATATCTTAAAGGAGTCACTGATAACTTTTCAAATAACAATATGTATTCATTGCTGTTATGAATGAATATGTGTCCTGATTCAAATACAAAGGGAACCAGGAATCACAATCAATTTTACTTACAAGTTATATGTACAGAATTTATCAATATGAATATTGTAGTGACATATATTATTAAAAGTATCCTATGTGTGTCAGTTGTGTAGTAGTAATATGAGGTAATACTGGTTGTGTTTTGTTCAAGCTCTGTTGGTATTTGTCATCATGACTTCAATAGTTTGTCTTTATTGGAACTAGTATTGGAGATGTTCTCAGTTCCTGATATTAAAACAATTTACTTCCCCTCTTAAGTTTATATTACAATGTTATTTTAAGATGGGGGTACATAATTTTGAGCTCAGCTGGCCACATCAGCTTATCTTGCGTGATGGCGGCAGGAAAAGACTCCTCTGCTCGATTTCTCCCCTGGGCTCTGGAGACACCTCACTGATAGCTAAATGGACCAAGGAGTATGCTGTCCGACTCTGGATTCAGCAAAACTCTGACCAGGTGCTGCTCAATAACGTCAAGACCACGGTCCCTGAAATACTTTATACCAGTATTAACCTCCTTAATGGTTACTACGCCTCTGCACTTCCAGCATTATTTCTGTCTAATCAATAATCTAGGTGTCAGTGTACTGTTTGGCCATTCCATGCAGTTTTACTTTCCTCCGACACCTTCTGTTCAGGCTGGAGCATTATAGGCTTTACATCATGTTTGCTACTGAACTACACATATATACAGGCATAAATTAACAATTCACATTCAATTTTCATTAAAAGATACTGAATGTTTCAAGCTTACCACAATTCATGGAAACAAACACAGATACGTTGATTAGCAATGAATTCTGGCACAAATACTGGCACAAATTCCCATCTGCTTATGTTCAAGGCTTTTATTTAGCAAAAATATGAGCTGGCTTCAACGCACTGTTGCTTTATCAAGCTTATTTGAACTAGTGGTCTCGAACTAACGCTCCTAAGTGAGTATATCAGCGAGTCTGGCCAATGGAGCCACGTTTCGACAAGTGTTTGAAAAAATTTTAACTTCCTACGTCTCCCCTAACAACCAAGGATAGCATTTATAGTCCGACTAATCGTATTTAGCCTTACATATCATTCCAGCCAATCAGTTCAAATGTAACTTGTGGCCCATTTCCCGTACAATGGTGGTGTAAAAAAATCTACCACTGAGCGATTCTGATTTTGGGTGTTGTCTGACAGCACCATCATTTTATTTTGGCTATAACTTGTTAATTCCTAGACTATTTGCATAACGTTGTACATATTCTTTGTCAGCAAACCCTAAGGAACCCAAATATATATATATTTAATAGAGCTAAAATGCTGCGTTCAAAATATGCAATTCCTTCTACCTCCTGTTTCGAAGATGAGCTGTCTGGGTACTGTAATGTTTTCAAACGTAAACCCATCTATTGTCATCTTTCTAATAAGAGTTTTTCAGGATTTAAAAACCTAACTCTGGGAAGGTTAGTGTTTTTATCACTGTCCGTCCGAAAAAGTTAGTGCATGTGGCCTTACACGCGTGATAGTAGTAATTGTGTATCGCGCGACGCGTGTTTTGTGTTGCACGTGTTCGGCTTTATGCCTCTCCCTTCTCTCTATCCTTTAGTCCATCTGTCTTTAGTTACGCCGTGTATAAAATGGAATGAATGAAATATTAAAATTAGGTCATTGTTCAGCTTGCTATCTCACTGTTTTTCCAAGAAATACAGCACACGTTTCATTGAAGAACGCGGGTAATAATACAGTAGGCTTTTACTATCAACGTGAAAGCGTTACAATTTGCAGACGAAGCAGAAAACAAGGGGGATTTCGAGTACAGTTATTGTGACAGCACTGTTATTTTACCATTGCTCTTTTCTTTATTAGAATTTATTTGTTAGGCTTTATATTTACCTTTTAATTTATATATGTGGATTAGAATATTTCACGACACATTGCTTTCTGTTCAAATATTCAAGTAGAGATGTCTGAGAAGGTGGTTTGGTTTGCTTTGGTTTTAATGGCTATCTTTATTGCACACGGCCAACGCCATCAGTGCTCCGATCTCCTCCCTTAGATCACACAAGGAGGATCTCAGCGCAGTGCACGAACTCCATAGCACTGGCGAGAATCCCACTGTGTGTATAAACTGTATAGGAATCACACATTCTATACATATTTTTGTGGTGGGTAGGTTTCCTAATTTTTAAAGTTTGCCAGGGCAGCGGCCTTATGGCCTACTCTTTAAGATTTTCCAACTGACCTGGGATTTTTAACGAGGGCAACTTGCACACTGGACCTCCTATTTTTTCGCCCTTATCCGAGAAGGCTAGGCATCTGATCTCCCTACCAAAGAGACCAGGGGGAGTATGACATAATTAAGACCACTGGTTCTAAAAAAATATTTCCATAAATTATAATCCCACAACTAGGATTCGAACCCGGTACCTCTTGAAAACGAGGCAGACGCCATACCTCTCCGCCACTCCGACCCTCTCTGAGAGTGTACGAAGAAGAAGAAATCACCAATGTAGAACTGATGACACGAACCAGAAAAAGTGCTAATAAAACAAGAGTTGAGAAGGAGACATTAGCGTTGGACAGGACACAATGAAGAAACGTACTGATAGAACTGAAAGGTAATCCTTGTTCTGAACTTCCGTAGATAAGAGTGGCACAATGAAGGGCACTGAAGACAAACACAGATAAGGGCACTGAAGACAAACACAGATAAGGGTACTGAAGACAAACACAGATAAGGGTACTGGAGACAAACACAGATAAGGGCACTGAAGACAAACACAGATAAGGGCACCGAAGACAAACACAGACAAGAGCACTGAAGACAAACACAGATAAGGGCACTGAAGACAAAACGCAGATAAGGGCACTGAAGACAAACACAGATAAGAGCACTGAAGACAAACACAGATAAAGGCACTGAAGACAAACACAGATAAGGACACTGAATACAAACACAGATAAGAGCACTGAAGACATACAAAGATAAGAGCACTGAAGACAAACACAGATAAGGGCACTGAAGACAAACACAGATTAGGGTACTGGAGACAAACACAGATAAGAGCACTGAAGACAAACTCAGATAATGGCACTGAAGACAAACACAGATAAGAGCACTGGAGACAAACACAGATAAGGGCACTGAAGACAAACGCAGATAAAGGCACTGAAGACAAACACAGATAAGGGTACTGAAGACAAAAAAGATAAGGGCACTGAAGATAAACACAGATAAGGGTACTGAAGACAAACACAGATAAGAGCACTGAAGACAAACACAGATAAGGGTACTGAAGACAAACACATATAAGGGCACTGAAGACAAACACAGTTAAGAGCACTAAAGACAAACACAGATAAGAGCACTGAAGACAAACACAGTTAAGAGCACTGAAGACAAACACAGATAAGAGCACTGAAGACAAACACAGAGAAGGGCACTGAAGACAAACACAGATAAGAGCACTGAAGACAAGCACAGATAAGGGCACTGAAGACAAACATAGATAAGAACACTGAAGACAAACACAGATAAGAGCACTGAAGACAAACACAGATAAGAGCACTAGAGACAAACACAGATAAGAGCACTGGAGACAAACACAGATAAGGGCACTGAAGACAAACATAGATAAGAGCACTGAAGACAAACACAGTTAAGGGCACTGAAGACAAACACATATAAGAGCACTGAAGACAAACACTGTTAAGAGCACTGAAGACAAACACAGATAAGAGCACTGAAGACAAACACAGATAAGAGCACTGAAGACAAACACAGATAAGAGCACTGGAGACAGACACGACAGTGATAAAAAAGACGATGAACAGATGGCACTTGGCAGGGAAGATTTGGCGTGAATATGTTGAAACCCTATGCTCCTTCGGGTCTTGACTGGTACTGAATGAACAAGCGTCAATCATATTTTGTGTTTACTACAGATTTTATGGTATCCATTTATCCTATGTTATTTATTTCCTCGTTAACTTTTTATTTTTCTTCCACGACTTAGTTCTTCTATGTCAGTTCGCCTCTGTCTAGTCTTTTTCGCAATTTGTTCCCAGGACTTTACCACTATCATTCCTTCAATACTGTTCTAGCGATTTAAAGAATTGCATAAATAATACTTTCGTTTATAGAGATAGTGGTTCTCAAGTTGTTGATCAATGATCTTAATCTGCTAAGGTGAAAAGTGATTCTCAAGTTGTTGATCAATGATCTTAATCTGCTAAGGTGAAAGTGATTCTCAAGTTGTTGATCAATGATCTTAATCTGCTAAGGTGAAAAGTGATTCTCAAGTTGTTGATCAATGATCTTAATCTGCTAAGGTGAAAAGTGATTCTCAAGTTGTTGATCAATGATCTTAATCTGCTAAGGTGAAAGTGATTCTCAAGTTGTTGATCAATGATCTTAATCTGCTAAGGTGAAAAGTGATTCTCAAGCGGCTCTTAAGTCAATGTAATGATAATGTTATTCTGCGTGTTGACGCTATAGGATATGGAATTAATATTTAATAACTTCATGCCGTTAGTCTGATGCTTATGTCTGTATCATACGTCCATCTGACATCTTGGCAAGCTTAGACCATCTCTCTGTCCTTTGTATCTGTGTCATTGTCCAATCTAGTCCCTCTCTGCTTTAAGCTGTCACTCTTAGCTGTGGGACTGAGATTCCTGATCTCAGCTGATTGCTAATCCCAGTCCCTAATTTGTTTCTTCTCTCCCTGTTTCTGATTTTCGAACAAACAAAAAGGGGAAACCCAAAGCCTCTGAACAGTCAATAGTAAACATAATCGAGTATATTGCAGAAAACTAGAAACGTAAGAGAATTGATAGGCTTACCGGGGAATCGAACGCACGAGCATCCGAACGGCGCTATTTCCTATTTACTTCAGTAAGTCGTGACTAAACACACTGCCAGCTCAGCACCGCAGTGTGTTTAGTCACGATAAACTCCCGTAGCGAGGCAATGGCTTCGGTTGTTTGCTCCTGGGTTCGATTCCCCGTTGATCTATCATTACTCTTTCTTTTCTTTTCTCTATTTCTTTATATTTTCCGAGTGCGTGAGGGCAGAGTTGTCGACTCGAGTCACTCGACTTAGACTTGTATTCGACTCGACTCACGAGTTAGACATTAGCGACTCGACTCTTTCGGGACATGCCAATTTTGGTAAACTGACTCGTCGTCCTCATTCATAACGCGCTGTTACGGAGAAACCGAAAATGGTTTAGTTTAAATCGGCATCCCCCAGATATCACAGCACATACCACAACTACTTTTGTGCAAACACCACACTTCACTTCAGCTTATCAGGCATATTTGACATTATTGTCAGATAAGTGTGGAAGGGTCGCCTTATTCTGAATCTAAACAATAACATACCCCTACTATTAAAACATAATCACCCAGAAAGAGGAGGGGGGCTATTATACCTTGCGACAGACGGAGAAACGTTATCGTTGGACAAAAATCTGGAGCATAGATCATTAAAACATGAAACGCGAGATTTAGTGCCGAACGAATGCATTCTTCCGTCCATTCCATTGTTTGCTCGGGGACAGTTTGGTTAAGAAGATAATATTTCTAAAATGTAATACAGGCATACCTCACTCTTTCGACAGGTTAGGGACCAGAGTACTGACGAAAGTCGAAAATCGACGGAAGTCGAACCACAACCTTCATTTAGCTTGCAAATGCATTAGGGCCGCCAAAAACATAAATAACTAACTATATAACACTTGCGAATGGCGTGCAACACCTAAATAAACAGAAATAAACATAAGAATAAGAAAGTAGAGTAATAAATAAAAAATACGTAAATAACATCTTACCTTAAAATCATCCTTGAGCAAGTAGACGATGAATATATACAGTATGTACAGTTTTGAATGTTGGTGATTTAGGTGGATTCTAGACTTAGAAAATCAGACGGAGAAAATTGAGGAGGCTCATCTTCAGAACTGGAGCAACTCTATCTAATTCTTTTATGAGATGGGGACTTTAAAGGAGATCTAACAGGGGCTGGGGCTGATGTTGGTGGCTCGGAATCTGAAAGGTTAGAGAGAGGGGTGACTGAAGTTGGTTGCGTCTTGACAAAGGAGAGCAAAGACGTTTGCCTCATTGATGTTTTCTTCCTTTCCATAAGACGTTCTCTGTAATAGGCTATTTGGCGTAGCGTTTTTAATTTCCTCTAACACTTTAGCTTTGTTCTTTACAAGTGTGCTAACTGTAGTGCGATGTACACCTTGCTTGCGGCCTATTTCAGCATTTGAGATGCCTTGTTCATTAAGTTTCATTAGCTCAAGCTTTTCTTGCAAATTGAGAATCTTACAGATTCTTTTAACTTTGTCGCTACACTTAGGACCCATTATGAGTATATTAAAGCACACAAATAATTAGTATAGGGCCTAATCACACAAAAAAGCACAGTATGAATACTGTACACGTGGCTTACTTCAAAAAACAGTGTGCGCCGAACGACTTCTGTTCAAAGACTGGACGACTTCTGTTCAAAGACTGGACGACTTCTGTTCAAAGACTGAACGACGACAGAAACAAGATGGCACGCGGTTGTGACGAAATGCGACGAAAGAGCGAAGCGAGCGACGAAATTTGGAAACGTGGTTATAATTGAAAACCGACGAAAGAGCGAAGCGATGAAACTCGAAGCGACGAAACTCGAGGTATGCCTGTACTGAAAAATAACTTTGATCAAATAAATAGCCACTAAACAAAATATTTTTAGATAATATTAACAGTGCTTGATGAAACAGTTCAATAAAGTGCGGATGGGGATATAGTTTTAGAAAACTAATGAGATTCGACGACTCGACTTGAGACTCGATTTGAAAGCTACTGTTAGGTACTTGAGACTCGGCTTGAGACTTGATAGACAAGACTTGAAAGCAACACTGCCTGCTATATACCCATTTATGTTTATTATTTATGATTCAATTCATATTTCTTTCTCCCAGTCCCTTTATCTGCTGTGTCTCTCGTTGTCTCTAAGTTAAAGGGCGTGCATGCCTCTGCTTCTCTTTGTCACTTTCTGGCACATTACTTTGTGGCTTTTTTTTCCACTTCCCGATTTAAAACTTTTCTGTCTTCCATCAATGTTAGCTTTATCGTTTTTCCACTAAATTCTCGCCGGTGCTATGGAGTTCGTGCACTGTGCTGAGATCCTCCTTATCTATATATATAAAAGGCAATGTCGCGTTGTTTCTACGTTCTTAATACAAATCCGCATGCCTTATTATTACTTAATGAATTTTGGCAGAGTTTCACTTTAGGTACTGGGGGGTAACGCCGTGGGGTTATTTCATAATTTAATATTGTAATTATGACAGGAGAATTATTTAACGTTTTCCGATAATTGTTAACATACCTTTCATTTTTTCAGGGGTCATAATCAAGGGAAAGAGAAATTCAAGATAAACCACGGGACGTAACACAAATGTTAAAATTAATATTTTATGTTTGTAATTAATAACCATACGTTTGCATATTTTACAAGATAATTAAAAATGTTTAACTACACACTTTGAATTTAAGGAGAAGTAGAAAAAAGCCCAGTTTTATGTAGCACTTCCGTTTGTTTTCAACTATGTAATTTTAATGGAACTGATTTTGTTCAACTTGCATCGGAGCTGTATCAATATATATATATATATAAAATAAAAAACACAAAATAAAAAAAAGAAAACACTTACTAACTACTCAAAGGACAAGGAAAGACAACAAAGTATTAAATAAAATTAAAAAATTAAAAAAAACAACTCAAAAAGAACAAATACTAAGTAAAACCAAGTGTAAAAGACAACAGTTATCAAGAAACAATACAAAAGAGAAAATAAAATAGACGAATACTAATATAAATTAAAATCAGCAACTGCTAAAGACAATAGCTATTTAAATTGAATACAAAATAATAAAAAAAATTAAATGACACTAAATACCCCAATTATAACCAAATTTCAGGCTGAACAGGGTAGACCAAGATGGAACGAGAAGAGTCAATAACGGTCAGCCGTTAAGTGCCCGCTCTCCACCCATCACCTCATCAAAACAACAACATATATATTAAAAGCAGTGAATGTTCCATGTGGATCAACATTCGATGTAAGCACCATCCACTGTATATGTTTAATTTGAAAGAAAATCTAACAAGATTTAGAGTTTTAAAAATAATTTTTACAGCATTTTTACAGTACTGCGTCAAGCGAATTTAAATTGTAAAATAATTTGGTTCCACCTCTTTGGTTAAAAAAAAAAAGTAAGCTGGGGCCTTAGATTTGGTTTTGATTTGGTTTGGTTTTAAGGACGATCTTCATTGCACACGGACAACTTCATGAGTGCTCCAAAATCCTCCATTAGATCACACAAGGAGGATCTCAGCACTGTGCACGAACTCCGTAGCACCGGCGAGAATCCCAATGTGTGTATATAGGAATCACACATTTTATAAATATTTTTTGTGGTGGATAGGTTTCTAATTTTAAATTTTGATAGGGCAGCGGCCTGAAAGGCCTACTCTTTACGATTTCTAACTACCGTGGGATTTTTAACGAGCGCAACTTGCACACGGAACCTCCAATTTTTTCGCCCTTATCCGAGAAGGCCTTAGATACAAAAGTGAGAAACGAAAAAATGAGGCAAACTTTTTTGTATTAAAATAAAATAGAGCTCAAACCTAAACAATACACCAGAACGACAGGTCTTCTTTATTTGGACATGTGTTCTAATATAACCGAGGTCATCCGTGTATCTAGATTGAATGGATCGCGTCCCGCCAAAAAGAGAGACCTTTATTTATAAAATGCAGCTCAACACAATCACTAGGTCTTTTGTATTAGAAGTATGCATCACAGAAAAGAATCGTGTTTTTTTTTCATTTTGATATTGTCGCAAGTAACAATTTATATATGTTTGAAAATAACATAGTTGTCAAAACAACAAAACAATCTGAATAACAACTAAAACATAAATAAATCATCAAGTGGAATAATTTTTACGAAACAATATATGTCTGTCTTGGTGAACCAGATCGAACGCGAAAATATGCCTTATTAATTTGCTTCTTTCAAAAACTCGGAAACAAACTGAAATCATTCTTCCGGTGGAACCATAAGGACAGTGTAAAATGAATAATTTTCTTTTAAAATACGTTTTATCATCACAGAGTGATGTTACGAATATTGAGAGAATTTTCGGAAAAAGGTTCACATGGCAGCTTTTAAGTTTGTACTTAGCTGCTACTAAGTTTGGTTTCTGCTTCAGCCGATGGTTGGTTCTTTGCAGGATATGGACTGATGCACTTTCGTCACTGGTCAAGTTTGGAGGTCGTGACACGTTCCAAGAAATATCAGAGAGTAAATTACGAAGCTGTTCCAGCGTCTTCAAGACCCGTCTGATGATGGTGTATAGCGTTATCAGCAAGCCATTTATGCCGCACATTTTGTTCCAGAGATAGTACCCTCAACTGGCACCACCGACTAGTATTAAGAAAGAAGAGAAACAAATACCTTCTTGAGTATTGAGTTTCCTGACACACAATCGTGTCACCCCGCCATTTCATTCCACCATCCAATCTACCTCAGAACTTTACCCTCTCTGAGCATTAATATTAATCCCAGTGAGCGGAAAACATTCATTTTATTTATATTGAATATCTTTACATTTGCACTGGTTGAAAAGGGGAATAATATAATACGTATGTGATGGGGCCGAAAAGGAGACGCCCGCCCCCTACCTGTTTCTAGGCAGATTTATCGCCCATATTTTCGATGTGCGCGAAGCATGCTTGGATGTAAATTATTCAAGATTGATGAAAATGCCATAATAATGCATTTAAATTAAGTTGTGGTGTAGAATTGTGTTATATTAAATAGCTGTAGGTTTTATTTGTGTTTTCATGCATTCTAGAGCAAAATATCGCGAGTGTTGTTTAAGTAGCCAAGATTAATACGCCTAGCGCAGTAAAGTGAGTGATTAGCCTAGTGCCTATAAAAAGAGATAGCGAGCTACCAGCGGACCTTTCCTAGTATCAGCCGCCAGAGAGAACAGACGACAGAGCCAAGCTGTAAATGCCTTGAGCACGTGAGTTAATTTAAATTAGAATTAATTTTATATAATTCTAGAATTATATTCAGCACGAGTCTGTTTTAATGTTTAGTGAAATAGATAGATGTGTTTCCAAAGGAAATGTCTTTTTAGGACATTATGATTTAGTCTTGAAGAAATGATAGATGAGTGAAAATAATGTTTGATAGGTTTTATTAGGCACGCAAAGCCTAGGTCCAGATGTGAGAATTTGGTGTCAAGTATTTCATCCATCAGACCGGGCAAATTTAGTAGGCGAGTGTTTTATACATGAAACTGGACAGAAATGTTATCAGAAACTGCAATTTAGATAATATTAACTGTTATGAAGATGGCTGCCACGTGGTCATGAAAGGCGGCGAGGTGAATAAAGAAGACGCCAGTGGGGGTCATTAACAGGAGGACCATCTCTAGACGCCACGGGAACAGCCGCAGGTACAGAAGTAGAAAGAAACGTCATTTGTGGAATGGCAGCCAGAGAATCAGGTGCTATAACTGCGCTGATTTTGGGAATCATATAGCTGCCAGGTGTCCATATGGTCCTCTACCTAGACGATGTTTCCAATGCAAGTCAGCACAACATTTAGTGGCGAGCTGTCCGTTTGGTAACTCTGCGGCTAGGGCATCACACAAAGTGGAGCACAGGCAGAAGGACCGCCACTCAGAAGGAAGGTTAGAGATTCAACCATCGCAGGAAATGTCGACCAGCAGCGGACCAAATCCCCAGGAGCTTGAAGAAAGAAACGTGAAGGGAGAGCACCATGAAAACCGGATCAAGATGGTAGGAGGTCGGCCTGAAGGAGTAGTGCTGATGGAAGGAAAAGAGGTAAATTGTGTGTTTGACACAGGTTTCACTTAGTGGTGGACATACAAGTTGGGTGCACAGTAGTGAAAAACTGTGGGGTTTATGTTGTCAAGGAAGTACAAGGACCTAGAAACCAGAAGAAAACACTAGGGATTATAGGTACTAATGTCCTTGTGGAAATCCCAAACATACAGAACATACTAAAATGGAACCCTCCAAGGGATCAGGAGATGACGCAGAAATCAGACTCTATAAAAGTATGGGTAGCTGGGAGAAAGCAAACCCACATACCTGCTCGATCGATCAGGGCCATAACAGTCAAATGCAGGGGAAGAGGCCAATCAGAAAGTACTTTTCTCTTTGAGCCAAACAGAGACTTAGAACACAGAGGGCTGATTATGAGTCATACATTGACTGTTCTTAGAAGTGGGTCTTGTGATATTCAGGCCATAAATTTGGGAGATGAGGACTTATTTTTAGCTCCCGGGACACAAGTAGGAATACTGACAGAAGCTGGGGTGGACTATAGCACATATTTCAGAGTTGTAGGAGCTCAAGAGGTAGAAATGTCAGCAAGTCCACCATACACGAATTTAGAGCAAGAGATGTGCCCAATTGACCTGACCGGGTTTGAGGGCAGTGAGACTGAAGAGCAGGAAGTAAGAGCATTTTTGAGACGCTATACCGATCTTTTTGCCACAGATGAGACAGATGTAGGGTACACGGACAGGGTAAAGCACACCATCCCATTAACAGATGACACCCCAGTTAAGCAGCCTTACAGGAGAATACCTCCTGCTTTCTATAAAGAGGTACAGGATCACCTACAAGGATTGCTTGACAAACAAATAATCAAGGAGAGTTGCAGTCCTTGGGCCTCCCCAATAGTTTTGGTCCGGAAGAAAGATGGTCGGCTTAGACTCTGCGTAGACTTCAGGGCACTCAACAGCAAGACGAAGAGGGATGCATACCCTCTACCCCGAGTAGATGAGTACCTGGATGCGTTAGGAGGAGCAAAGATATTCTCATCGCTTGATCTGGCAAGTGGTTACTATCAAGTAGCAATGGATGAGAAAGACCAAGAGAAAACCGCCTTCACTACCCCTTTTGGACTTTATGAATACACCAGGATGCCTATGGGTTTAGCCAACTCGGCCAGCACCTTTCAACGATTAATGCAGAGCAGTATGCATGATTTAGTGTTCCAGCTGATACTAGTATACCTTGATGACATTTTGGTGTACTCTGCTGACTTCACTAATCATTTGAGCCGACTGGAGAAAGTATTCTCTAAGCTACGCCAGCTAGGGCTGAAGTTGAATGGAGGAAAGTGTAAGCTGTTTAGGACGACGATTGAATTCTTGGGGCATACTATATCGGCAGACGGAATAGGAGCTATGGAAGACAAGGTGAAGGCTGTTCAAGAGGCCCCTGTACCACGTTCCCAGGCTACGTTACGGTCATTCCTGGGATTGGCCAGTTACTACCGCAGATTTGTGCCGGGCTTTGTAAAGATAGCCAAACCGCTACATGATTTAGTAGCAGCGCTCAATCAAGGCATGCAGACTAAAAGACGAAGTAAGTCACCCATAGGAGAGTTGTGGACAGAAGAGTGTGCTGTAGCCTTTGAGACACTGAAAAAGGCACTAACCTCCACACCGCTACTAGGGTTCCCTAACTTCTCGCTACCATTTATCCTGGAGGTAGATGCATCATTTGAAGGATTGGGAGCAATTCTCTCGCAAGTACAAGATGGAACAAAGAAAGTCTTGGCATATGCAAGTCGCACACTTCGACCCTCTGAAAGAAACTCAAAAAGCAGTATGAGACTGGAACTGCTAGGTCTTAAGTGGGCCATGACTGAGAAGTTCAGAGGTTACCTGCTAGGATCACAAGTAGAGGTATTTACAGACAATAGGGGTCTGGCCTTCTGGGAGAAAGCTAAACTGGGAGCTATAGAGCAGAGATGGATGGCCCAGATGGCGATGTTTAACTACACAATCCGACATCGGGCAGCAAGAGCCATTGGAAATGCAGATTATTTGTCCCGTTTTCCTATTGAAACCGCAGGCGAGGAACTGGAGGATGACGCAGATGTTGCAATAAGTGGCATAACAGCTGAGGTTATCGGAGAGTTTACCCAGATACCATATGAGATAGGGTTGATGACAGCAACAAGCCAGAAAGATATCAGTGAAAGGGTACCGGCCGAATCAACCACAGCACCAGCAACCACTCAAGCATTTCCCACCTATTCGCGTGAGGAATTGATAAATCTCCAGGGAGCGGATGATGTGGTAGCGATGGTTAGGAAGATGGTAAAGGATGGCACCAGACCTGCAGGAAAAGATGCTCGAAAGATCCCCTTGGCTGCAAGGAAACTACTTAATCAGAGTAACCGGCTCGAAGTGACAGATGGGTTGTTATACCGGACAGTGAAGGGATCAGATGGATCCAGCATAAAACAACTGGTAATACCTGAGTCCATGAAACCACGGATACTAGACTCTGCTCACAGGGTGGGCCATCAGGGAAGAGAGCGCATGCTGCAGTTGCTGAGAAGTAGGTGCTTCTGGGTAGGCATCACAGCTGATGTTGACGTCTTTTGTCGCAGATGCAACCGATGTAACGTTGCCAAGGCACATCAACTAAAGTTTCATGGGCCATCGGGAAACTTGATTGCCTCCAGACCACTTGAGGTGGTAGCAATGGATTTCACCCTGCTAGAGCGGGATTCCAAAGGGTTCGAGAATGTATTAGTGCTGACAGATGTGTTCAGCAAGTACACCATTGCTATACCAACAAGAGACCAAAAAGCAACAACAGTCACCAAGGCCCTGGTGGAAAAGTGGTTCCAGTATCTCGGAGCTCCTCAGAGGATACACTCTGATCAAGGCCGGAACTTCGAGTCAGCGATAGTCGCAGAGCTGTGCAAGGTATATGGAGTCCACAAGAGCCGCACTACAGCTTACAATCCTAAAGGCAACGGGCAGTGCGAGCGCTTCAACAAGACGTTGCATGATCTGCTGAGACCCATGACAGCCGACCAGAAGCGAAGGTGGTCTGAGCATCTAGCGGAGGTGGTTATGGTCTACAACTCTACCCCCCACTCTTCGACAGGGTACTCACCATACTACCTCCTCTTCGGCAGAGAACCGAGGCTTCCTCTAGACTTCATGATAGGCACGCGCCCAGATGAAGAGCCGGAGACAACTGACGAGTGGCTGCAAGGTCACCTAGAGAGGTTGCACATAGCCCACCAAAAAGCTGCAGAGAGAATGCAGAAAATGGCCGCTGACAGGAGGGAGAGAAGTAATCAGCTTCCAGGCCCCACACCATTGAGAGTGGGTGAAAGAGTGCGGAAAAGAGTGCACTACACTGACAGGGCCAAAATACAAGACGTGTGGTCCAACGACGAATTCATTGTATCGTCAATTCCAGAAGCAAGCGGTGGTCCTTATGTGATAAGGCCAGCGAGCAACGAAGATCTGAAGATGAGGGTTGCGGCGCACGAACTAAGACGAAGTGAGGACAAAGATGATTCTCCGAATCTGGTAGATGCTACACTAGGCCTACCTGAGGCACCAGCTTCGCCAGATGAGACAGATCCTGGGGAGGACGTGCATGGTCTAATGCCCGAACCAGGCTGGTATGCCCTGCAGCCAATAGAAGGTCCTGCCCCGAGACGATCTGAGAGGTTACAACTGAAGCGCCAGAGGGAGTGATGTTGTCGGGACGACAACAAAATCAGGAGGGAGATGTGTGATGGGGCCGAAAAGGAGACGCCCGCCCCCTACCTTTTTTCTAGGCAGATTTATCGCCCATATTTTCGATGTGCGCGAAGCATGCTTGGATGTAAATTATTCAAGATTGATGAAAATGCCATAATAATGCATTTAAATTAAGTTGTGGTGTAGAATTGTGTTATATTAAATAGCTGTAGGTTTTATTTGTGTTTTCATGCATTCTAGAGCAAAATATCGCGAGTGTTGTTTAAGTAGCCAAGATTAATACGCCTAGCGCAGTAAAGTGAGTGATTAGCCTAGTGCCTATAAAAAGAGATAGCGAGCTACCAGCGGACCTTTCCTAGTATCAGCCGCCAGAGAGAACAGACGACAGAGCCAAGCTGTAAATGCCTTGAGCACGTGAGTTAATTTAAATTAGAATTAATTTTATATAATTCTAGAATTATATTCAGCACGAGTCTGTTTTAATGTTTAGTGAAATAGATAGACGTGTTTCCAAAGGAAATGTCTTTTTAGGACATTATGATTTAGTCTTGAAGAAATTATAGATGAGTGAAAATAATGTTTGATAGGTTTTATTAGGCACGCAAAGCCTAGGTCCAGATGTGAGAATTTGGTGTCAAGTATTTCATCCATCAGACCGGGCAAATTTAGTAGGAGAGTGTTTTATACATGAAACTGGACAGAAATGTTATCAGAAACTGCAATTTAGATAATATTAACTGTTATGAAGATGGCGGCCACGTGGTCATGAAAGGCGGCGAGGTGAATAAAGAAGGCGCCAAGGGGTCTGCGGTAACACTCTTAGTTATCACTTAATGTTACGCAACACCGCTCTGGCGACCGGGTGTTTCAAACCCGGGCGAGATCGCGAGGATTTTTCGTCGAATTGGAATCGACACGTGGGTAAAGTATGGTAATTTTACCCCCGAAATAGAGAGAATGAGTTTTCGTGTAAATTACTCACGTAAAATCAATGTCAGGTTAGACATAGTAATAACCTGAGATTTCGCCTCGAGTATTAGTTTGTTACGCAGTTTTAGATCGCGTGAATCGACACGTGGGTAAAGTATGTAATTTTCCCCAGTAATAGAAGAGAGAGTTTTCGTGGTAAATTTCCTTTATGGAACACTAGTTCTAGTTGTTAAGCCAAGAGTTTTATTGTTGTTCGGGTCGGTGCGAGTGTAAAAAGGAGAGTGATCACACATCACAATATATAATCATCATCATCATCTCGCCCACCCTATCACACGTATGTACATCATTTCTATCATAATCCACTCCCTGCTCCACATGGATCTTGGGACTACCTCTGCTTTTGGTTCTCTATGAGAAACCCGTATAAACCAGTCACCAATTCTTGCAGTGGTGGTTTATGAAACCATCATTCTGTATGCTGAGGTTGTCAGCCTCAGATGACTTGGACATCCATTAGCAATTTTCACATGTTAATAAATGCAAAATATAGAATTTTAAAATGTTCAACTCACCCTACAATCTCTTTAGGAATACTGACTCCTGGCTCAGAGCAATAGTTAAGGCAACTTGTTTAAGATGCCTCTTACACGCGGTCTTGGGTATTACTTTACACTAGGCTCCCACTTCTGACTTTGTGTTTTAGATTCCAAGGATTCCGGCTTTCCGTGTTAATGTAGGTAGAGTTTTCCTGGGATATAAGTCCACAAGATGCTCAAACAGGTTCTGTCTGATAAATGGAATTCTGAAACTATTCCTTACTCTGGCTATCTGGTTGTCTTCTTGATGAGGTGAATTTCACAGTGCCCTAGACTGGCGAAAGTGCCAGATTATATTGCAACTTTCGTCCCACGCACTTAGTTGTTAAAATCTGACCAGGCTCCAACCATAAAGGTTGTTTATAACTTCTAGAATTGCCCAGCTATATTTATTCAAACATGCATGCTATGCTAACTTCCTCATGGAATTTTCTGCATGACTCATTCGTTTGTAAAATGTAACGGTTATTTTCCGTATAAGGAGTTGGTACTTCCGTCAATTCTTGATAATGATTATCACTACAACTTCTTACATTATAACACACAATGTCTTCGTAACAATTCTGTCCGGAAGCGATTACAACATTTCCGTCGTCTTCAGGTACGTGTCTACAATATGTCACCATCTAGATAATTTACTGCCCTGTACCTTTTGCAAACAAACTTTCATCATATGACCAGCTGGGTTGTGTTCTCTCTACGAGAGACATTAGGAAATCACAATACCCATATTATGCTAGATAAACTCGTTGGAGCAAATTTCGTGTTAATCCGGCGCCCATGTTTGGTTTACGAGATTTTACCAACATGACTATCTGTCAATATTGCATCATTTGTCTACGCTCTCAGCAGGGATTGTCAGGTAAACAGACATGACGAATTATTACAGGAAGAAGTGTAAACAATGACTCGAAAATACCAATACTGCCGGAGAGGAAAAGAGAGCGAACCAAATTATGTGACATTAGCGCTAGACTATTCAGTGTCCGCTGCTCTAAATTTGTCTTTATTGATGCCAAGATACACGTAAGAGTCCTCAACTTGTATTGTTGTCTCTCTAAGTTCAATCTGGCTGTTATTTTGCAGAATTTATTCTCATAATCTTTATTTCATCATTTTATGTATTGTCAGAAATTATTTCTATCCCTTTTCACCAAGGATTCTCATGTCTTCTTGCAAGTTGCTATGGTTATGGGATAGAAGAGCCCTTTTATAGGTAAAATTTAGATTGTGAAGCCGTTCTATCCTCTCAAGTCCATAGTTTCCGTAATGCAATATATATAACCAGGCAGAAAGGAACTGGCGATAAGAAGCATCCCTATCGAGCTCCAAGTCTTATCTGACGGGATATCGTAAATTGTCTTTCATGAAACATTCTGCATTTTGTTCCACGTGTTTTCTTTGCTAGGTTAATGAACTTAAAGGAATCGGATGAGTTCTTAAATACGGTTATTTACGAGCGGGTGTGAAGTCGATTCCGACCGTCTAGTGAGTTTTTCCTGAAGATTATTCTGACCAGATTTAGCTCCAGCGAGGTGAAATTTGTAATTTATTTTGACCAAATTTAGCTCCAGCGAAACTCGGAGATTATTCTGACCAAATTTAGCACTAGGGGGCTGAAAGTTTGGCCTTACTTTGGCGCGTATATGTGTTGTTTTTTTTTTTTGGCGTTTTATTTGTTGTTTGATAAACCTGGCGTGTTAATGTGCCTTAGTTATTAAAACCTAGACTGTGTATGAAGTTGTTGAAACCCTGCCTTTTGTGTGATAGGCAAACAGGCAATACAGCTTTTCTTTCTTTCTAGTTGTATGTTTATACTTTAAATATTTTTTGTTCTGTAAACGCGGTTATTTATCCATCTTTTTGTTGGAAATAGAATATAAAAAATATAGTCTTATGCTTTTCTTTCTTTCTTCATTCTATGATTAGGTTATCTTTTGGGTACTACATGACGTTTCATTCATTGTTTCCATGCATATGTGTCTTGCACCTGTATAAGTGACACCGCATAGTATCACATATATTTTTCATAGTCTGTCCAGGGTTCCCTTGCTCTCTCTCTCTCTCTCTCTCTCTCCCTCTCCTTTTCTCATTCTTTCTATATCTTTCTCGTTCTTTATTCCGTGAGTTGTTTCTTTAAGTGCACAGATACGAATGACCATCGGAACCATATGAAGACCCCACAACAATATGGAGGCAAAAATAGACATGGTACTGACATATCAAAACCTCTTGAGCCACTTAAGACCAAAGAAGCCAGGGCTGACAGAAAAAAACAAAGAAATGGACTGACAACATAAATTTAAAACACTGACCGGAACTAAATAGACTAATGTCATATATACAGGGTAATTGAAAAGTCTCTCCATACTTTTTAATGTTTATTTCTCCACTTCAACAAATTTACATGAAACATACGTAAAATAAAACCATTATTCTCCTACATACCATATTATGCCATATTAACTGTGGTAAAGTGGGATGTTATAAATATTTATAGGGGACTTAGCGTACTGACTGAGATCAGCTGTGAAGGTATCTGTATCTAATAAGTGTGGTGTATTACAGATGACCTTACTTGCTACCACATTTATACCTCAGTCAGAATTATTCTGGAATATTGTGATGACTACGTTAAATGTCTAGGGTTATGAAAATGATGAAGTGTAAGTCACAACAACAACAGACAGATAAACAATTTAATTTATTCCACAACACTTTACAACACTGTGACACTCACACACATATAACACTCTATAAGACTATCTTAAATGAGTCAAGTGTTTAAGTTTAAAAATATGTGTATTAATTCTTTCAATAATGGGTATCCTGATTCAACTACACAGTGAACCAGGAATCACAACCAAATGTAATTACAAGTAATATGTACACAGTTTATATATATGAACTTTGTATTGACATATTTTATTATTATTATTCTATGTGTGTAATTTGTGAAGTAGTAATATGAGGTAATACTGGTTTTGTTCAAGCTTGGTTGTTGTTTTTCATCATGACTTCAAGTGTTTGATTATCGTGGAAATAGTATTGGGAAAAGTTCACAGTTCCTGTCATTTGAACCAATTTATTGTCCCTCTGTGTTTAATATAATGTCAATTTTTGAGGGGGGGGGGCACATAATGTTGAGCTACTCTGGCCACAGAAACTTATCTTTCGTGATGGCGGCAGGAAAAGACTCCTCTGCTCGATTGCTTCACTGTGTTCTGGAGACACCTCACTGGTCGCTATCTGGACCAAGGAGTATGCTGTCAGCCTCTGGATTCAGCAAAACTCAGACCAGGTGCTGCTTCAATAACTTAGGACCACGGTCCCTGAAACAAGAAGGTTGTACCTCCTACTTCAGATCTAATTGATAATCTATTTCCACACTGAACACAATACATAACAAACACTGAGTTCAGAGCGGTAGGCCAACTGCTAGCTTCATCTGAAACAATTTACACCAGTATACTCCTCCCTAATGGTTACTACGCCTCTGCAATTCGAGCATTATTTCCTTCTAGTCAATAAGATAGGTGTCAGTGTACTATTTGGCAATTCCATGCAGTTTTCTTTTCTCCGACACGTTCTGTTCAGGTTGGAGCACTATCTAGGCCTTGCCTCATGTTCGCTACTGAACCACGCACATATACAGACATAAATTATCAATTTACATTCAATTTTCATTAAAAAGATATCGAATATGTCAAGCTTACCACAATTCATGGAAATAATACACAAATACGTTGACTGGCGATGAATAATGGCACAAATTCCGATCTGCCTCTGTCCCAGACTTTTATTTAGAAAAATATGATCTGGATCTCAACGCACTGTTTCTTAGTAAGTTTATTTTAAAATGTGGCACTGAACTGACGCTCCTAATTGACTATATTGGCGGGTCTAACCAATCGGGCCATGTTTACACAGCTTTTCAAAAAAAGTACCCCTACTCACATTTCCCCTAACAACCAAAATTAGTATTTGTAGTCCGACTAATCGTGTTTCGCCTTACATTTACTTCTATCCAATCAAATAGGATTTAACATGGTGACCTATTTCCCGTAAAATGGTGGTTTCAAAACATGCCACTGTGCGATTATTATTTTATGTTGTCTGACACCCTCACTATTTTCTTTTGGCTATAATTTGTTAATTCCTAGACTATTTGCGTAACACTTAACATATTCTTTGTCAGCAAGTCCTAAGGAACCCAAATATATAAATTTAATGGAGCTAAGTGGCTGTGTTCAAAATATGCATTTTCTTCTACCTCCCGTTCACTTCGATACGATGTGGTGTCTGGGTACTGTCAGGCTTTCAAACGTAAACCAGTATAATGTCATATTTCCTAATAAGCATTTTTCAGGTTTTTAAACCTAACTCTCGTATGGGTAGTGTTTTTTATCACTGTCTATTTGAAAAAAAAAGCTAGTGCTTCATGCCTTTCGCGTTAGGGGTGGCATTAATTGTATATCGCGAGACGCGTGTTAGTGTTGCATGCGTTCCGGCTTTCAGCCCTCTCTCTTTCTATCCTAAGTCCATCTGTCCTTTCGTTTATGTTAACGTAGTGTATAAAATGAAATTAATGGAATATTAATCTAGGTCATTACGCAGTGCCTATCTCAAGGTTTTCTTAGAAATGCAGTACACGTTTTATTGTTTTGTAGAAACGCGTGTATGCTGCTATAGGCTTTACTATCAACGTGGAAACGTTACAATTTGCAGACGAAGCAGAAAAATGGGGATCTCGAGTACAGTAATTGTGACAGCACTGTTCTTTACCATTCTTCTTTCCCTTTTATTGAATTTATGTGTTAGGCTTTACATTTACCTTTTAATTTATATATGTGGATTTAGAATGTTTCACGACATTAACATAACAGCTCAAAATGAGATCCGCCTATTAAATATATACTCTCATAGCGATCAGCTGTTTATTCTATCTCTTGTAAATTCCCTTTATTGGCTATTTTATATATATATATATATATATATATATATATATATATATATATATATATATATATATATATATATATATATATATATATATATATATATATATATACAGTACTTTGCAAAAAAAAATGGCAGTCATATTGCTCAGCTAAATATGCTGAAATCTAATTAAATATGCATGTTCTGCCCCAAATTTGCACTCCACTGAAGTAAGCAAACACTACCAAAAGTAAAAAAAAATTAGTGGAGAGTAAAGTCCCTTGATAATAGAGCAGACGACAATTTCTAATGCTAGTGGCAGAAAATGGATACAAAGTCAAAGTGTATGTTAATTTCACAGCTTTGGAATGAAGGAAATCAAACATGTTCCAACATTTCTAAAACCTTGAACATTATGTTAATTTCACAGCTTTGGAATGAAGGAAATCAAACATGTTCCAACATTTCTAAAACCTTGAACATTCCTGAGCGGACTGTCTACAGAGTTGTGAGTAAATTAAAAGCAGGTAATGAAATCAGGCGAAAAGAAGGTAGTGGGGGGCCAAGAATTTTGGACACAAAGGACCATCGGCGTTTCGCCCAAATCGTTCGGGCTGGGCCAATGAAGAGTGTAGAAAACATATGGCAGCGCATGATCGATTTGGAAACCCCAGAGGTATCTAATGCTACTGTCAACCGGGAGCTAAACATAATAAATTACACAAAAGAGCGGGTAATTTCGTCACCATTGCTCACAGAGACTCACAAACAGATGCGCTTGAATTGGTGCCACGAACACCAAAATTTGTCATGGGACAATGTGATTTTTTTTTCAGATGAATGTTCTGTTTGGTCTTATCCTGCCCAAATAAATATTTGGACGAAAGACTCTGTAACGCCTGTGTACCGCGACGAAAACATACCCAGAAATTCCATCTTTGGGGAGGGGTGTCAGCAAGAGGTGCCACCCCACTGTGTGTTTTCACAGGAATTCTCACGAAAGAAAGGTATATCGACATACTAGAGGGACACCTTCTGCCATTTATGCAGGTCATGTACACCGATGGGTGCACATTTCAACATGACAATTACCCAAAGCGTACAACTCATACCACCAAAGCATGGCTGCAAGAGAAGATAGTGATAGTGCTGAAGTGGCCCAGCAACAGTCCCGACCTTAACCCAATGGAAAACGTGTGGGCACTACTCAAGAATCATTTAAGAAAGAGTGGACTCAGAGACGTTGAACAATTGAAGAAGGTAGCTGAAAAATACTGGGACAGTCTGACTCACAATTACCTACAAACAATTGTGGGAAGTATGCCTCGCCGCATCCAGGCTTGCCTTGCTGGAGAAGGCAACATTATATTGTACTGAAACCACTGTTAATAGCTAGGGGTGATACCAATCTTCCTCTTTACATATAGTTTTTATTTTTATTTGCTTCTATGAGTGTGCTGCGTTGCGAAAATATGACTGCCATTTTTTTTGCAAAGTTCTGTATATATATATATATATATATATATATATATATATATATATATATATATATATATATATATATATATATATATATATATATATATATATATATATATATATATATATATATATATATATAACATATTTTTTTACTTTGTTTATGTAAGTGAAAAATATTACTTATTAATTAAATTTTAAATGACAAGTATTGGTCCTTGTTCTAACATTCATTTCACATATATCCATTAGATACAAATGAGCATAATACAATTTAAAAATAATTAGTGACCTATCAATCGTCCAGTATACAACTGACGATCACTAGACGCGCCCCCATCGTCTGTGGGGAACCAATGGCCAGGTTGTATAGGACAAACCAAGTCTAGTCAAATAAAATCAAGAACTGTTTCTTTAGGAAATGTCTTATAAAAGCCGTTTGTTCGCGCATATAATCATAACATTAAAATTGTGTGTGTATTTACGATCTTTAGAGGCAACGTTAGGTAAAGAAATCGATGCTGAGCTGTTGTTCCGAGTTGCCGAAAAGTTGTGAAGATAACAAGTCTCGTTAGACGTGATGCAGAAAACAATGAACACCGTCGAAGCGTGAATAAGTTGATATAACAAATATTCCGAATAACTTCTGATTTTATTTAGCATGACGACAACTACGTCCTCACCATCATCACCATTCAGCATGACGACAACTACGTCCTCACCATCATCACCATTCAGCATGACGACAACTACGTTCTCACCATCATCACCATTCACTATCTCAAAGAGTATAGGACTTCAACAAACTTATGCCAAGTTTTAGTGTGCCTTTCCCTCAGCTCAAGGTCTTTCCGTGTCTCCTTCATCTCCTTCATGTCGCCCCAGTTCTCTTCTCCACATGCTTTTTGTTGTCTTTCTCTACCTCTCTTACTGTGACAGTACGAAGACGATGTGTGAAGGAGAATAAGAATTCGTGTTTAATGTTTTCGTCACTCTCTCTGGCCTACTTTCACACACGTTCCGCAGTCACAGAAAAACTCTCTTGATGACAGGGGTCCCACTTTTATTAACGAAACCCTATCAGGTTGTATATGAATCATACAGAAAACAACGTTGTTCACAAGTTTACTTTGTAGGTAATTCCTATACAACACCATATAACCAAGCTATTTAGGTATTCACTACGTAACACCATATAACAACCCAGCACAGACTCTCTCAATGTCGTTAGCTCTCTTAGCACAGACGCAACTATGCAACAGCCCCAACCACACTTGGTTATCGTACGAGGGCGCGTTTTGCACAAGAAAATAATCTGGCTACTTCTCAGCTCTCTCACTGAAGACTTCAACTCTTTTAGTTTAAATCTTACCTATACTCCCCGGTAACTTATGAAAGCCACTTCAAAAATGTCGGGCAAAGCTCCTCCCATCCCTCTAGTGAGCAAATCAAGAGTCCTATGCTCAGTTGGGATGACATGAGATCACATCTTAGTCAAGATTATCTTCCTAATCGACACAACTCAAGGTCCGCCCACTAATGGGCTGTTACATCCCACAATATCCGTTGCCCTACTCACACTTCTTACGGTTTCGTGCTCAAAAAGATGTTTTCTGTTCTACATTAGTGATCTTGTCAACAATTCTACATTAGTGATCTTGTTATCAGTTCTACATTAGTGATCTTGTCATCAGTTATACATTAGTGATCTTGTCATCAATTCTACATTAGTGATCTTGTCATCAGTTCTACATTAGTGATCTTGTTATCAGTTCTACATTAGTGATCTTGTCATCAATTCTACAATAGTGATCTTGTCATCAGCTCTATATTAGCGATCTTGTCTTCATTTATACATTAGTGATCTTGTCATCAGTTCTACATTAGTGATCTTGTTATCAGTTCTATATTAGTGATCTTGTCATCAGTTCTACATTAGTGATCTTGTCATCAGTTCTACATTAGTGATCTTGTCATCAGTTCTACATTAGTGATCTTGCCATATCACTTCAATCATTGTGTTCTACACAATCACCTATTTATGAATGCGTGTAGGTTTTCTTTGTTGTTGTTCTACGTGTGTGAGAGCCATACAAACTACTTATTCGTTCATATCATTGTCATGATAATTTGTTCTCCGCTCCTAGCTGAGCATGAAGCCAGTACCGCTGCTAGCTGAGCATGAAGCCAGTGCCGCTGCTAGCTGAGCATGAAGCCAGTACCGCTGCTAGCTGAGCATGAAGCCAGTACCGCTGCTAGCTGAGCATGAAGCCAGTACAGCTGCTAGCTGAGCATGAAGCCAGTACCGCTCCTAGCTGAGCATGAAGCCAGTACCGCTCCTAGCTGAGCATGAAGCCAGTACCGCACCTAGCTGAGCATGAAGCCAGTACCGCACCTAGCTGAGCATGAAGCCAGTACCGCTCCTAGCTGAGCATGAAGCCAGTACTGCTCCTAGCTGAGCATGAAGCCAGTACCGCTCCTAGCTGAGCATGAAGCCAGTACCGCTCCTAGCTGAGCATGAAGCCAGTACCGCAGCTGAATCATTTGCAAGAAGCAAGCACCAATCATTCATATACTCTTTTAGTGTTGGTTTCTGTGGCAATTTGTTGTGCGTATGAGGTTGCCAGATCATGTTCAAGCTCATATTAGTTGTTTGGTACGACACACTTGAGGGTGCAGTGGCGGTATTTTTTCTTTGTCTCTTTAGAGCCCCCGGCACTGCTCGGGGGCTCACATATAACCAAATACATTACTTTCATCAGGTTGGCAGCCTGCCTCAGGCTTCTCTCAATGCAATACAGTTTCTCCATCAGAAGAATTCCCTCAAAGGTTCCCAGTAAGGTCATAAGTTCCTTTTTTTTTACTCTGTAAATACTTACCTTTGTGAAAGAGCCTTCGGAATATCGTATACATAATTTTTGTTGAACCCTCACTTTTATCAAGTGATTTATCAAGAAACAGAGCAAGAAAGAAAGAAACGGGGAAGACAGGAATGAAAAAGAGACAGAAAGAAGGAATAACTAAAGAAAAGAAAGAGAAAAAGACAGTAAGATAGAAGTTGGCTGCCATCACAACTTCGTTAAACCTTATTCTTTGAAGCGTCTCTAGAAACTACAATATTATTGAAGAAAATTGCGTTTGAGAGCTGAATTAACCATTTCTATTTACAATTTATAGAAATCCACAAAGAGATATTTACTATAGTTTCTAGACACAATTTCGTAACAATATGGGAACTTCGCGGACAATTTGAGTGGCAACATTGTAGGATTCAGTGTATCAAACGTAGGTCAGAGGTTAGTACGACAAACGAGGCCTAAACAAATAAAAACTAAACCCGATGCATACAAACGTTCACAAACATGTTTCTCCGTACAAACTTTTAGCGGGTGTTTGTGCGTCTGATAGCTTCAACTGTCGTTCCCACTTGGCAATATAATGGTAGGATTGATTTTAAGCCAGGACATGGAAGGTCTGAGGTCAAAACTGGTTCAGATTTTGATCACCGATGTTAAAGTGGATTATTTCTGTTAGACTGTAGAGGACAATCAGATGTAATGTAGTCTGAACAGATCGTCTGCTGTAGACAGTTTGAATCCCCGGAGAAACTGCGAGTGTTTTTCCTCCCCCATAATGCTTTGCCACAGGGGGGCGCTGATGGGTCAAATGGCGACCAGACATTCTTGTACTGATGTTACAGGGACAGCCAACAGGGTGGATTTTATGCTAGATAACATTATAGATATACATATAACTCGCATACATGTATACATACATACATACATACATACATATACTTATTTGCTCATATCGACATATACACGCAGGAAAACATACATTACTATAAGCAAATAAATAGATGGATGGACGAATAAATGTATGTCTGGATTGTTCGATGGATGAATGGGTGGATGGAGTAATTGAATGTATGTCTGGATGGATGAATGAATGGATGATGGATGGATAAATGGATGGACTGATGGACGCATTGGTGGATAGATGGATGAATGGATTGCTGGCTGGCGGGCAGGACGGGTGGATGGATGAATAGATGGTTTGATGGATGAATGAATAGATGGCTGGCTGGCTGGTTAGATGGATGAATGGCTGGTTTAATAGATGGCTGGATGGATGACTAGATGGCTGGATGGATGGATGGGACAAACGAAAGAACCAACGAACTTTACATGGATTTAGACATACACACAGAGGAGCTAACAGGAAAAGTGGCATGCAAGCTATTTAAAAAAAATAATATACATTTATGGAATTCTGTATTTATAAAAAAACTTTAAAAAAAAACTGAAGACATAAAAAAGTGGGGAGGGGGAGAAAGAGAGAGGGAGAGAGAGAGAGAGAGAGAAAAGGGGGGGGGGGGTAGGAGATTAGGCAAGGAAAGAAAAGTGGTGGGTGCAAGACTGTAGAAGAACAGTCCGTTTGTTAGCGAGATCACAGAGTATGGAAACCAACGATTATGTTGAATTCTCGTCTGTTATGACCAGAGTTGTTCACTGGTCGGTGAGAAAGCTGGTTCAGAGTGCTGACAAATGAGATGTTTAAATTGGGAGTGTGGATGAGGTGGAAGTCAGATGAGAAAAATGATGATAACAAAACACGAGAGATACTGAGAGAGAGAGAGAGAGAGAGAGAGAGAGAGAGAGAGAGAGAGAGAGAGAGAGAGAGAGAGAGAGAGAGAGAGAGAGAGAGAGAGAGAGAGGGAGGAGAGAGCGAGAGAGAGAGAGAAAGAGAGAGTGTGAGAGAGAAGACGTAATTAAGACGAACATGACGGGTTTGAGAAAGCTTTGAGCTTTGTCAAAAGCGTTACTTCGAGAATAATTGCCGGGGTGTTGTATACCTTTCTTTGAGAGTAAGTGCGGGTGCGTTGTTGCTTCCCTCACTTTGAGAGTAAGTGTGGGTGTGGTGCTGTCTCTCTCACTTTAAGAGGAAGTTCGCGTGAGTTTTGTTGCTTCTACCAGTTTAAGAGTAAGTAAAAGCATGGTACTGTCATGGATTGCCTCCCCTGCTTTGCAGTAGTGGTCCAACATCGGCCAAAACTCAAGAGTATCTAATATGGGCCTTCAAAGGTGTCTACCTTCGCACAAGATTACTCTTGGCAGAGTGATAGATAGAAGGATAATGATGCTTCTATCTTAAGGGAGGTCCATAAGACATTTCCGAAGTCAAGAACAATGCTGCATTGGCAGGGCAATTGGTAACTTTATATCGGTCCGCCGCTTTTTATGAAGAATTAAGCAATTATTAATTTCAGCTTGTCAAACCCCCACCCTGATTTACTTAGTGGAATTCTTATTATTAAGGTATAGCTCTGTTTAGAGTGTATTTAGTAAATTGACTGAGACAAACATGCAGTACATTCAAAATGATTAAATCGGAGTTAAATTTGTATACTTACAAATAACAAATTTAAATAATCATTTAGGTTTAACAACGTTTTATAAAATTTGAATAATGATTTACCAGAAAGTTGTCATCACTGTTGTGATGGAACGAAAGTTTATTAAGGTGTTCACGTGGGAGCGTTAACGTTTAACTTATCTGCCAATGGTAGGTTCTGCTCCCGCCGATGGTATGGTTCTTTTCTTGGTAGACTGATCACGCTCGTCGCTGTTCAAGGTTGTTAGGGAGCAGCACGTTCCCAGAAATGTCAGGGAGTGTCTACGAAATGACTAAATCGATCTTAAATTTGTATAATTACAAATAAAAATTTTAAAATCATTTAGTTTTAACAAGGATTTAAAATAATGAATAATGTTTTTTTTTCAGAAAGGTATCATCCCTGTTGTGATGAGATAAAAGCTTATAAAGGAGATCATGTGGCAGCTTATAGGTTTCACTTGTCTGCCACTGGTAGGTTCTGCTCCCGCTGATGGGTTGGTTCTTGGTAGATTGATCATTGATAACGCTCGTCGCTGGTCAAGGATGTAGGGCGTAGTACGTTCCCAGAAGTGTCAGGGAGTGTCTACAAAGTTGGTTCCTCGTCTTAAACCTCAGTCACTGTTCCCTTCTTGTTCCAGAGATAGTAACCTCAACTGTTACCACCAACAACTATGGTAAAAGAATAGAAACGAAACGCTTTCCTGAGTATTGCGTTTCCCGACCCATACTTATGTGTCCCCTTCTCTCTTTCCACCATCCCATCTACCTCTGAATTTACCCTCGATGAAAATTAAACTTAATCCCTCTAGAGAATGCAGTTTCATAATCCAGATATACCAGGTTCGAAACCTGCTGCATGCGGTTTGGTAGCAGAGCGCTTTGTGTGGATTTTTAACAATGGTATAAGCGCCGTACCGTTCAGAAAGCAATAGCAAACTACTGAATAAAAAAAATTGCCTAGAAAAATCACAAACAGCCAATAAAAGCTGGGGTTGATTGCCACGTCCTGTAAAGGATAAGCAACTAACTACCCTCGAGAGAAAACTTCCTTTACATTAAAATTGAATTGCTTTAACTTTATTTTACATTTAAATGAAAACGTTAATAGTACAGATAGATCTCCACTTATTGAATAGTGTTCACAATATAAATTGAATACGTTTTCATTTATATCTACACAGTGTGAAACTTTCATTAATTTTAAAGTGAATATGTTTACATAGACATTTACACTGGTTTGAACATGTAAAGATTGTACTTAGAATGTACATCATTTCTTTCATCTTTCACTCCCTGCTCCATATGCAACCTGGGACTACTTTATGCTTTTAATTCTCTTTAAGAAACTAGCGATAAAGCAGTCACCAGCCCTTGCAGTGGTGGTTCATGAAATCATCATTCTATACGTTGAGGTTGCCAGCCTTAAATGACTTGGACATCCGCTAGCAATTTTCACGAAAACATACCTTTATGTTTGTCTAATATTTATTTACTGTTGACAGGCCTCGGGTTTCCGTTCCTTATATGTTATAAATGTTTATACAATACCAGAATCCTACCCTCTGTTCTATACTACTGTTCTTAAGTCTTCTATCATTTACTAGACACAGTATCAAGGTCTTTGTCTTGTGTGGACTGACATATACTGTATAATAGGGGAACGACAGAAGTGATTGCGTCATTAATAAGGCTAAGCTGCCCATTGTAAACTTCCGGTGTTGTCTTGTGTTTCGCACTAATGACCGGTCAGTAAAGCATCTTTTTTTGGGGATGCCTAGCTGGCCGGGAGGATAGTGTGATTCGCTTGTATAGCTAGGCGGTGTTGTCATACGGAAGGTCCGAGGTTCGAATCCTGGGTAAGCCACTCACGTCTGTTGTTTTTCTGTTGTCTAGTGTTCTACTTCTTTATTTCTTACGAGTGCCTGAAAACATACCTTTATGTTTGTCTAATATTTATTTACTGTTTACAGGCCTCGGGTTTCCCTTCCTTATATGTTATAATTGCTATCTCTCGCTTGAGCATGCAAAACCCGTCTCTTTACCACCTTGGCAACAATCACACCCTTGCCTTATTGTCGCCGTGAGGCTTGCGCTATCATTATTCATGTTATCGTTAGAGTGAGATAAACAGTTAAGACAGCTCACAAGAAAAAAAATAATGAATAGAAGAAATAATTGCAACTGACAACAGTTCAAGATACAGCTCACGTTTACTAAAAGGTGGTGATCATCTAGAGGTGTAAATAGAATGTTCGAGAACAGCATAGCTCGACCAATAAATTTAATGAAAAAAGATTTGGGTTAGCGAATCAGCGAGTGGCGAGAAAACACACCACGCTGAGATGACCAGAGGTCATTAGTGAGTCCTGGGTTAGTCAGTGAGTGTATGATCAGGACGGAGAAGATTTCGAGCTGCTGTGCGGACAAGTTGTACCATTTGTGGTTTGACAGACAGGGTATTTTTGTTTTCTGAGTATTCACATATGCCCAGCCAGTGTTATTCTATCGGAAGATAGTTATTGATTCTGTGATTCACAGTAATGTTTATTTCAAAAAGATATCAGCAATTATGCTATCCTGTAAGTATTTGATTGTGAATACATTATGCACGAAATAGGTTCTTATTTACAGGAATGTTTTTGTAGAAGCACGATTTGCCGGTTCGCTATAAATATTTCACGACTATGTATAAAGAAACGGAAGGCCAGGAATCTTTGAAGGGAACTGTATATTGTTGAGGAGCAGCTTTAAGTAAAGGTTGATCTGCGAGAACTGTAAGTAAAGATTGATATACCAAGAAATAGATACGACTTTTAAGACACAGTGAGTGTCGACTTCTATATGAGAACCACAAGTTATGCTCTCTCATGTAAGTATTTGACTGTGAACATATATATTGCATCAGATTGATTTTGTTTTTCAGGAACGGTCATAGAGGCAGGTCTGACTAGGTTCATAAGGGAAACCTATAAGTATATATATATATATATATATATATATATATATATATATATATATATATATATATATATATATATATATAAGATGGTATGCTATTGAGGAGCATAGGTACCACAAGTAACTAGTAGCAGATTTGGGAAGACTAAGAATGTCTACAGGAGTTAATATGAAGAAGAGGAATATGAAAGTTTACAAGACATAGAGCTCATGTATGAAGTAACTCTGTTGTTCAACGGATCCAATGTATGATTTTATGCGAGATCTGTTATTTGAATGACTCATCATGCTTGTTACAGTATTAACTTATTAAAAGTTTTGATAGATCAGTTAGGAGTCGATTTCATCTTTGCAAGTTGCTGAACGTATGCCATGTTTATTTAAACTACCACTATATGAGAAGTCACTGTAAGATCCAAGAAGGGATAGAACCAGCCTGGGTTATACAAGGAGAAAGAGTATTAGCATCATTCAAGAATTGCCACCTGTGGCGGAGTTAACCAGTAATAATATTAACTTGAACTTGGAAGATAAAGCGAAGAAGTTTACAAAATATAGACTACGTCACTAGGCCTGCCATCTGCCACCTAGTGATATAACGCTGTTACATTATCAGCGCTTAATTAAACTAATACGCTGCGGCGATTTTAGTGTTAATCAGTCGCGGCCAAGGTTTGGTACACGAGAATTTACCAACATGACTGCCGTTTCAGTATGGCATCACCTGTCTACTATCTCAGCAGGGATGGGCAGGTAAACAGACAAGACGAATTATTACTAAAAGGAGTGAAGAATGAAAGTACAAATTATCTGCTACATACCAGAGAAAGAAAAAGTGTTGACCATGGAAAAGCACGCAATTAGTCGGTAAAACAATTTAAAATGAGTACTGCCGGGGTGAAAGAGAGATCGAGAAGTGGTGGTCCCAAATCCATCTCGTGGTAACTACCTCCCTCACTTGAGAGTAAATGCGGCTGCGGGGCTACCTGCCTCACTTTGAGAGTAAGTATGGTTTACTTTCCTTACACTGACAGTAACTAGACAGGGGTACAATCTTCCATTTCATTCATTAACATTGTCATCCTTCTTCCCGCTGTAACTGGGAGGAAGAGTGGATACATCTGTTTGTTAAGTTAATGGGAGGGGCGAGATTTATATAAATACAGATGCGGTCACTGCTAGGAACCTCATCATGTAAAAACAAGCTGCTAAAGAAACGACCACTGAAATAGCTCTGAATTTCTTCAGTTATCTTCTCTTGCTCTTTAAAGATTTGAGAAAAGAAGATACAGTAATGCCAAACACCATGAGACCAGGAAGTCGCGGATTGTGATTAACAAGTTCTAGAAAGTCTGACCAGAAGTAGTTCACAACTTAGAGACGCGAATGAAGTAAAAGAATTTCTGAAAATAATTTGATAAATAATTGTGATTATAAAAAAAAATCTTATTCTTATCAACCTGTTGTTTTGACGGTCGGCGGCTAAGGATCAAAGAAGAAGAAGATTAAAAAAAACATAATAAAAAAATTGTCGTAATATTTGCTCACATCGAATATTCTCTCGGCACAAACTAGGAAACCATATAACACAAATCATAGCAGCGTTTATTTTTCTCTCCCATTTTTATATCAGTCAGAGTCATGTGCCTTGAAATCGCTTTGAGCCTGTTTGTTCTAGCTAATTTTAGCCTTTTATTAAAATGAGTCATTGTTCGGGATAGCATGTTATTTTTTTCTTATACAGTAGTATACGTGTTGGATTGTTTAGCTGATCGTAACAATCCAAGAAAGGCTACAACCTCTATGGGATCATAAAGTTTGTGTAAGTTAGGTTTAAGAATAATGTTGCCATTCATTACTCAATAATTTGTAAAATACATCAGAAAGTACATGAAACTTTAGTTTACCATGAATCTGAAACATGGAGGAAAAAAGAAAGAAAGGCAATCTGAAATAAACAGACTTTGATAAACGGGCAATGGAACAGTAAGTATGACGGCGTGTAATGAAAAGATCAACAATATTTCTGGCAGATAAAACAAAACAAAAAATGGAGAAGGCAATAAGACATAAACATGAATTGGATAATGATGACATGGACAAGCCTACAACGGAGCTCAGGAAACATAAAGAGTTAAGACTGAGTTTATTGACGGGTTGTGCCCCATAGAGAGCTGACAATAAAACATGAATGAATGAGTCAATAGTGGATGAATTTTAACGGCGTTACACCAGGCACATTAGTTCGTTAAAACAAATACCATGAAAGTGGGATGCAAACGACTTTACAATTCTCTCGTGGGAATAATGCACCCCTGGATGGCTTAAGAGTAATACACCACAAACTATCGCAGCGATTCACAAGAATAGGAATACAATGGACACCATCTCATCACCAACATCCCAGGCAATGCAGAAGTTGACTGATGGGCAAATGTAGAAAGCTACCTCAGCCTAATACAAGCATAACTTTTGAAGAGGCAAAAAGTTTTATCAGAAGCTGATACAGGAGCAAAGAACACATGGAGAAGAGAGCTAGACACAGAAGTGAACATGATGAGGGAAACATGGAAAGAACTTGAGCGGATGGCACGTGACAGAAGCACGTGGCATGTGTTTGTTAAAGGCCTATGCTCCTTGGGGAGCAAAAGGGTATTGGTTGATTGATTCATTGATTGATTGATTGATTGAAACAGGACCAAGTGCGATTCAGAGCATCTAGATCAGCAATACAAAAAAATTATGCATACAGCATAAGAGACAAGTGGTAATCTTCAGACTCCACACGGTCTACACCACCTTGGGATACATCTATTCAACAAGCTAAAGATAAGACCGACCGATGAGTGTAATTCTGGCAATAATAACATGACTGCTACACATCTGCGTCAAAAGTGCCCAACATATGAGGAACAGAGAAAGCACACATAATGCCGTTACCAGTACCATTCCTAGGAAAAACTCTATGAAGATAAAAATAGCCCCAAGCTGACCACTGCTTTCTTTGAAAATATTCAAGTAGACGTCTGATAGTGTAAGTGTGTCGTGGGATTGTCTCCCCTGCTCTACAGTAGTGGTCCAATAATAGCCAACACCGAGTAAAAGATGGTCTTAAAATGTATCAACTTTCGCTGAAGATTTATCTTGGCAGAGATATGAATATAACAACGATGCTTCTATTTCAGGGAGCCTCACATGAATTTATAGAAAGGCAAGTATAACAAATGAGATTATCTAAGCTGTTACGAACTTATTATTCTTCGCTCTTTCTGTGAGGACAGGTTTCGACTCGTATTGTAGGAGCCCCCAGCAGAAGATGATTCAGCAGAATATTAATTTACAAATTCTGAATTGTTGTGTATTTTTTAACTGAGTCATACGGATGCACACTCACTCAATAATGATTAAATCAACTGGAGATTTATAGTTAGATATAGCACGTTTAATAATAAATTATTAGGTAATAAGATAAAGATAAATAAAGTTATTTTAACAAGGAAAATAATCAATTAATTTTTATCATCATGTGATGATTTCGGTGGATGTTTTACAGTCGTACTGTGCAAGTACTTTTGGGCTTATCCGGCCAGGTGTTGACAATGATTCGTCGATGATCTCGGGTTCAGTCACTGCTGGTTCCCACAGGTGTTTAAGGCTGTGTCTTCTCTTCAGGAGTTAGATACGGTGGCAGCAGCACACCCCTTGCAACAAGGCCGGGGTAGCTACTTAGGTTGTCCAGGCAAGCGTCTTTAAGACCCGTCTGACGTAGGCGTCTCTAGCGTCGACTGCAGGTAGATTGTACAACAAATTAAGAAGAAACAAATGCCTCTTTTTAAATATCAGGTCTCCTGATATGAACATCAGGCGACCTCCGCTCCCATCCACCCATTCATCTACTCAAAATTTTTCTCCTCACTGAGCATTAAGTTAGGACTCATTGAGTCACATGAAAGTGCTTTTGAACAGCGGTAGATAACTGAAACATTATATACATATATGCATATAAAACTTACTAAAATGTTATTATAATAAATTTCTACACAATTATATCATCATCTACTTCCTGCTGTCTATGGAGACAATTAATTTTAAGTGATGAAGTTACCAGCCCCATGTGCAACTGTACATATAAAAGCAATTAATACATGTCAAGTGCAAAATATTAAATGTTAAATTATGCAAATTACAACTTACCCTGAATATTTGGTGAATTACAGACGTGATGCATAGCTAAAGTCCTAATATTGTCGAGCAACTGAGTTAAGATGCCATCTCTGAGGTGGTTAGGGTTACTTCATTATGTATAATAATCGCTATTCAAGCTGTAGGCAGGCTCCGAGGACTCGTACTTCCAGTACTATATTTGAGGTTTTATCCTTTCTAATTTTAGAAGATCCTCTAGTACTTTGTCCTGTCCTAAACTGGAATCCTGATTCTATTAGTTATTCGTGCTGCCTGAGATTTCTCCTTGATGAGATGGAAATGCAGTCATTATCTTGAAATAACGTTTGTAGTCCATGTGGGAAAACCCGTGGCAACACGATTTTGTGGCAATTATTTGCAGGCAGTATCCGCGAATCGAACATTCGTTTTCGACAATTCCCGACACAAGTCTGGGTTTGTCGCCCGATGCCATCTGTTATCTCTCAATTGTCCGTCCGGCTTAACAATAAGAATGTCGCTACCTGTAAACTTTTAATCCATCTAGTGTTGACTATTAATCAAACAATCACGTCATCGTGGCTACATAATCCAGGTAAAACCTTCAGGTAAACCAGCTGGGCGTGACAATGTAACCTTGGTCAATGAAAGCGTTCACAAAATAACGAACAAAGAAGGGACAGTCGAGTAGCCTGACGCAGAGGATTTAAGACAAGAAAAAGAGGACGAAAAATATTTCGTCACACAGAGAAGGAAGAAGATTTTAAGCGTTAGACCGAAAACCAAGAACCTTAATCACATCCACGAGGCGCATCCTGGAAACAGGCAACGTTCTAGTTGCCTGATAAACAATTCAGGAATCGAGTAGCCACACCAGAGCGGCCCAACATCCCGATTTCCTTTAAAAATAAATTAAAGAAAAAAACTCAGCAAGTTTTGGAATTGCATAAAACAACCAAATGAAAAGCGTGGATCTCAATGTACATAAAGATATGACATTTTTAACTTGTCACTGGCTGCGAAAGAGTGACAAGCTCAGCAGTCTTAGTTAAAGAACAACAACAGATACCACGAAGGGCAGCAGACATCGAAGCCATTGAAATCAAAAAGTTCAAATAACTAGCAAGCATGCTGCGTGGACATGCAGCCGTTTACCTCATCATGTCAAACAAATTGTTACAAAAACCACTAATGCAATAACATGAGAGTGCTTTGTGCAGGCTTCCCCCAAGTGACCCAGATGCAATAATCACTCTATGATCCGTAAGAATCGCAAATTAAAATGATGATGGGTGGCTCCACACTTCTTAATGATCGAATAAAATGACATTGGGTGGCTCTTCGCTCCATAATGATCTAAAAAAATGATTATGGGTGGCTCTACGCTCCTTAATGATTGAAAAGAAAAATGATGATGATGACGAATGTCACAGGATTTACTCCTCTTGTTCTGCAGTTATGGTCCCGCAATGCCCAAAACCTAAAGTATCTAATGTAGGTCTTCAAAGTTATCTATCTTCGCACAAGATGAATGTTTGTTTGCACAGGTACAGGGCAGTAAATTATCCAGGCGTTGAGCTATTACAGACACGCACCTGAAAGAAGGAATGTTGTAATAAGTTTTCGGGAAGGTATTATCTGAGTTGTGTTCTCTCCACAAGAGAACTTAAGAAGTTACAATAGCCATTTCATCGATAACCAAGCTCGCGGGGCGATCTTCGTGTTAATCCGGCGTGCCAATTTCTGGTACACAAGAATTTTACCACCATGACTGTCGGTCAATATTACATCACCTATCTACTCTCTCATCAGGGAGAATCAGGTAAACATACATGACGAATTATAACAGAGATAAGTGTAAAAAAAGTGACTGGGCGTGTATTTCTAGTATTTCTGTGCTTCGAAAGTGAGAAAGAAGTAGATAATGGGAGAGAGAGAGAGAGAGAGAGAGAAAATACGAAAAAGGGAGCGACAACGTACGTCACAATGATGATGATGATGAGGATGAGGACGATAATCATGGTGATGCTCTTCTCATACCTGCATGTTAACTAAGACTTTCATTATGAGTCCACTTTTAAAACTGAGCTTTCGAGAAAATAATATCATTTGCTTTTTTTTTTTTTTTTTTGTATAATAAATAAAGTGAGTCCAGTATATATTCTTTCCATCGCTGAAGCTGTTGAAACATATAAACAAACAAACAAAGAAATAGAAAGCACAGGGTGAGCCTAAAGTGAGTTTACTCAGTAATCTCAAATAAATTGCTGTTCATCCGATTTAGACGTCTCAAAGAATTGTGCACTCTTTTGTAGCAATGAATTTCAGAATTGCCAATAATGTTTCATTGCAAGAAATTACGCCAAAAACGGCCTAAAGTTGAAGAAAGAAAAAGCGGAATTATATTTGAAAATGCTCAATATTTACTGATCTGTAATATTTTAATTCCACGATTGAATAGCTATTTCACTTCTTACTATTTTGGAATTATGTTGTCTCTCCGCTCATCAAGAAACTTAAGAAGGTATTTTCTTTTTTTTTTTCTTCGGTTGAATGCATTATTTGCACAATCATTCTGAATGCAGTTCCATACGGTTGCCTTTCATTGGCAGCGTGCCGGAAATGTTGCCCGGAGCAATAACTCTAATGACTAAAAGCTGGTGAATTGTCCTTGGTAACCGATTACGTAGTCGCAGACTGCCACAACCTTTGAAAAGCTGGCATTATCTGAAGTTATTTTTACAGTTTGTTTAGTGCACATCTTCAGTTCCATTTGTTAACATTTGTCTCGTTGCTTAGAACTTTGACGCAGTTACTTCCACATTTTCCACTCTACAAACGAAACCTCTCTCAATTATATTTGTTTGTGCAACTTTCATGTGTATACAAAAATGACAGTCAGCCTGGATTTATTTCTGTTGCGTCATGTGTTCATCATTATGCTGGAATATTTTGAGTGTGTTGGATTAGATTCCTTGTGATCTCCAAAGATTTCTGAACACAACGAAAGCTTCTCTTGCTTTTCAATCATACATACCGAGGAGGAGATTGACAGATCTATTGTATGGTTATGAAATACGGAGAACAGTGTAAACGACAACTAAAAATGTATAGACTTTCATGAATTGGTGCTTGCGTAGAATTATAACGGTTGTAATGGTATAATATGATCACCAACGTAACACTGATGGCAAGAGCCATATAAGTGCTAGCGGAACAAGAGATCAGGAGATGAGACTAGCCTGGGACACATACTGAGAAAATATACTGCTAGCGTTACATAGCAGCACCTTTTCTGAAATTCTCTGGGCAACAGAAGAATGGAAACTAAAAAACACGTTAGTATGTTTTGTATTAGTGATCTTGTCATACCACTCCAATCATTCAAGTCTACATGTCAATGAGTGTTTTGTATTAGTGATCTTATCATACCACATCAATCATTCTAGTCTACATGTCAAGGAGTGTTTTGTATTAGTGATCGTGTCATACCACTTCACTCATTCAAGTCTACATGTCAATGAGTGTTTTCTATTAGTGATGTTTGTCAAACACTTTGATTGCTTGTTTTACCCGTGAGCCTTGTGCTCTTTGAGTCACCTCTACACTCTGTTTATGGGGTAGAAGACGTTCCGATTAAGAAAGAAAGAAAGATCTTGTCATACCACTTCAATCATTCTAGTCTACGTGTCCAGGAGTGTTTTGTATAAGTGATCTCGTAATTCCATTTCAATCAATCTAGTCTACGCTAGCACCCATTTATGAAAGTCTGTAGCTGTTGGTTGTTGTTTTTGTTGTTCTCTTTGTTTCAAAGCCGTACAATAGGACTCACTTGACATCTGACTTGACATCTGACTTGACATCAGACTTGACATCTGAATTGAAGATTCTGATTATTTGTTGGATTTGACCTCTTGATCTCCATATGTTCCTCAATGCAAAGGAAGTCCTGTAGCCTTTTTTATTTATTTTTTATTATGAATATCTGTCTTCCAAGTTTATCTTTATCTATATTGCTGCAAAATATTGAATGATTATGCATCTTGTATGGATTTTTCTATGTGCAAAAATCGTGTTTTCGCGGTCTCCTGCATTGTTATTTTTCATACTTAATAATTTATAAGGAACGACTCTAGAGTAATATAGTGAAAAAAATGCTGACGAAATGGTTTTTTTGGTAACATAGCGAATATCATAAAGTACTTGACATTATTTCTATGACGTTAAAGACGTGCTATGGGAAAGCGATGATTCGACCAAACTGTCTTCACATTGGGGCGTCCACGTCAATATCTCTCTTATTCGTGTTTCTATTCTTGCTCATCCGGACGTTCATAAGATGGTTACCGTGCCACCTCTGTCTCACAAGTTAGAATAGCCAAATCTAATTGTCCAGTTTGTCTACTGGCCAGGTCGATGATAGTAGCACGTGCGCCGTAGTCAGAATTCCGATGAGATGAATTCACAATTAGCTTTTTTGTATGCTTGAGTAGTTGGGAACTGTGCCAGATAGTATTATAGTGTATGCACGTTTATATGTATATATGTATGTCTTTATGATCCTGTCTACTATTTTAAACTTTGTGCAGAATAGAATGATTAAATTAGTGAGCCAGGATAGCAAAAATGGAATTCATGGTAAGAAGAAAAGTACGACTGAAATAAAAATAGACAAAAAGAATCAAGCACTGAGGTGGGCGCTTTCGCTGACCTGTCGATCGATATTATATCGTCACTGCCATATTACTGTCACAACAACACCAAAGTACAGGCCTCCAGAACGATTGGAATGGTAGGATAAAGTCATCAATGAGGAACCGATGACAAGAACCAGACAAGGTGCTAGTGGAACAGGAGATGACAAGAACCAGACAAGGTGCTAGTGGAACAGGAGATGACATGACAAGAACCAGACAAGGTGCTAGTGGAACAGGAGATGACAAGAACCAGACAAGGGGCTAGTGGAACAGGAGATGACATGACAAGAACCAGACAAGGTGCTAGTGGAACAGGAGATGACATGACAAGAACCAGACAAGGTGCTAGTGGAACAGGAGATGACAAGAACCAGACAAGGGGCTAGTGGAACAGGAGATGACATGACAAGAACCAGACAAGGGGCTAGTGGAACAGGAGATGACATGACAAGAACCAGATAAGGTGCTAGTGGAACAGGAGATGACAAGAACTAGACAAGGTGCTAGTGGAACAGGAGATGACAAGAACCAGACAAGGTGCTAGTGGAACAGGAGATGACAAGAACCAGACAAGGTGCTAGTGGAACAGGAGATTAAAAGAACCAGACAAGGTGCTAGTGGAACAGGAGATGACAAGAACCAGACAAGGTGCTAGTGGAACAGGAGATGACAAGAACCAGACAACGATGGATACAGGAGATGACAAGAACCAGACAAGGTGCTAGTGGAACAGGAGATGACAAGAACCAGACAAGGTGCTAGTGGAACAGGAGATTAAAAGAACCAGACAAGGTGCTAGTGGAACAGGAGATGACAAGAACCAGACAAGGTGCTAGTGGAACAGGAGATGACAAGAACCAGACAACGATGGATACAGGAGATGACAAGAACCAGACAAGGTGCTAGTGGAACAGGAGATGACAAGAACCAGACAAGGTGCTAGTGGAAAAGTAGATTAAAAGAACCAGACAAGGTGCTAGTGGAACAGGAGATGACAAGAACCAGACAACGATGGATACAGGAGATGACAAGAACCAGACAAGATGCTAGTGGAACATGAGATGACAAGAACCAGACAAGGTGCTAGTGGAACAGGAGATGACATGACAAGAACCAGACAAGGTGCTAGTGGAACAGGAGATGACAAGAACCAGACAAGGTGCTAGTGGAACAGGAGATGACATGACAAGAACCAGACAAGGTGCTAGTGGAACAGGAGATGACAAGAATTAGACAAGGTGCTAGTGGAACAGGAGATGACAAGTAGACAGTGGCAATAGATATGATATACATTGAGGAAGCCATTGAGGAGTCCTTGTTGTGGAATCTTCACGGTAAGAAAGTAAGAGGTGGACCAAAGATACACGGAGAAGAGAACTGGAGACAGAAATGAACATAATGAGGAATACATTGACAAAAAAATCCACTCATGGTACGCGCCAGGACGACTTGGTATGTGGTTATTGAAGGCCTATGCTCCTTGTGAAGCTAAAGAGTATTGATTCATTGATTGAGCGGGACATTCATAGAGGAAATATTATGATAGCACTACAGGACAGCTCTCCCCTTCTGAAACCTGCAGAGTGAAAAAAATAGATGGGAATCTAAAACGTGAGCAAAAGACGAACTTGGTGGATAAGACAAACAAGACCTGGAGGTACTTCAGTAGATGACACAGACAAAACACCATGGCGTTAATTGATTGAAGACCTGTGCTCCACAGGGAACTAATTGTTATAACGAATATGATAATAAATGCAGGATCCAATAGCAAGATTTCACTTGAAGAAACACCCCAACTGGATGTCAAATCATTAATTTATCTTGACAGTAATATAAGCAAACTGCAAACAAAGATTGCACAATGAGGGTACAATAGTTTAAAGATGGAAATCAAAAGAAATCAAGTCAAGCATGAAAATTAGAATCCTAAAACTTGTGTCAAGACAGTGATCTGAAACATGGAACAACCCACATACAAAAATTTAACAACAACATTCAAGAAGTTACAGACTTTCACTAACGGGTGCTTGCATAGAATAGAAAGACTGGAATCGTACGATAAGATCCAGACAAGTGTCCGTGGAGCAATAATTGAGAAGATGATGCTGGCGATCGATAAAACACACAGTGTAGTAACACTGTAGTACCAAAACAAAAGGCAGTCCATCTGCCGCACCGTTGAAGAACACATAAAGTAGCATGCACAAGACACTTGGAGACAGAGATGAAAGGAGTAAATAAAATATGGAAAGACTTTGAGTAGATAGCACATGACAGGAGCAGCAGAAGAGTAGAAAAGATGATATATAAAACCTTGCAAATATCTAAGCAAATCACGCTAGGAGACATAAAACTGAGCACAAAAGGTGAAAAGTCAATATTCGTGGCAACGTTTTCGGAGAAGATCGAGCATTTTGTAACTTGAGAACTAAATTGCACACTAATGGAAAGAACATGCAGGTCGAACGATTTTCTTTTTCTTGGTAGATAGATGTGTTAGAAATATTCGCACCAGCTTGGTTACAACATTTCGGGATTTTCACATTACACAGATTTCATCACCGGGACGCATGGATATTTATCACTTTTTTTACATTTGTACTTAACAGTACATTTTGAATAGAGTTAATTAAATATACAGTCAGACAATAAACAATATAAAACAAATATCGCTGTGGTTAATGAATTATCACAATTATTATTATTATTATATATATATATATTCATTCGTTTACCTTTCTGTTTCTCAAGAATACAGGACATCCCATCAACGAACTCATGTCCAGTTTTCCTGTCCACTGTTATCACCTCAAGGTCTTTACTAGCCCTCTTTATTCCCCACAGTTCTGTCCCCTATTCTTTCCTCCGTGTTTTCCGGTCTCTCTCTATCTTTCTAGCCCTGTGGATTCCGAAACGCGAAACAGCTTTTTTCTGTCAGTACATAATGCTAAGGGAAGCAACTTTGGTTGAAAGTTAGACATTAATGGTATAGTTTCCCCTTATATATAATATGTATACGGGATCACACATTCTATAAATATATTTTTGTGCACACCGTCAAATAGTAACACTTACCAAAGAACAATGCGCAAATGACGGTGTGCACAAAAATATATTTATAGAATGTGTGATCCCGTATACACACATTGGGATCCTCGCTGCTGCTATGTAGTTCGTGTACTGTGGTGATGCACAGTGGTTTTTTAAAATACTTTTGTTGCCGTTAGGTATTGGTGCTTTTGAATTTAATTCCCTTCATATATATATATATATGCAACTGCCCACCCGTTTGTAAGAAAATAAATAGACAACAGAAAATCTACGCAGAGACTCAAGAAATGGAGTCGCGTCAACATAATTTCTTTGGGAAAATGTGTCTATGCTTCCAAACATCCAAAGTTAAAAAGCCCGTGGCCAGATAAACTTTGAGAGCGCCAACACAAACCATTCACAAAATCCGCGAGAATAAATCTGGAACCATTAACAAGGAGATATTGTGCTAGTTCTGTGAAGAGGCCAGATCTACTCTGCCCTCAAGGGCCGTCCATACAGGTTGGAAAACGCGAGCAGTTCAAATAAATCGCCCCGAAAAAAACTACAGACAAATATTTGCATTGTGATTTGTGTTCATTTTTTTCATTATGCCTGTTTGCATTTTGCGGCAAAACTTAGAAGGCGTTCGTTTATTTCAAAGGCCATAATTATTGCTCTGTTCATCCACTATTCTGCTATTCATTCCATGGTTGACTTGCATTCGTTATTTGCATTATACTTTGTTTATTTATTTCTTGTCAACTCCCACTGGAGTATGGGCGTTCAAGACGTTACCTCCAAGCCGTGGTATCCATCACCCCCGTAAAAGGTTTATTCGTGTCTTCTTCAACCCTTTTTAAATTCTTTCATTTGCCTCTCCTTGTTCGATCTTCCTCTTTTTCTGCTACTCTAGGGAGCCTGGAGAAGGACTGCCTTGTAATAGTAACAACTGGCTTTCTCACTATATGTCTTATTCAAAGTCTTCTTTTTCTCACTTCTTGTTCCACTAATATTTGTTATTTCCATCAGCTCCACGCCGGTCCGTCTTAACAGTATTGTAGGCCATGGGCAAAGCAATGCACTGGGTCCCTACCAGCCCTTCCCACCCACGGGAATAAAAATGATGTCTTATGAACAATATGGCAGCATCCCAGCATGAGGCCCCTAGAATCGTGGGTCCCCTGGGCACTGCTCAGTGTGCCCATGGCTTAAGACAGCACTGGCTCCCACGTCCGAAATCTTGTCACACCAATGTCATTGTTCTCTTCTTAGCAGGCACCAGTTTCTGACAATCTGTATCATCTTGGTTATTCGTTCTCTCGTTCTCCAATGTTCTCCGCGTTCCACAGCCAAATAGTAGAGCTTAGCTCACGCCATTCATTTTATTTATCACTTTTGATTGAAGTTGAAGTTTTTGTGATAAAAAGTTTTTTTACGGGACGGGGTAACCAGCCCCATGCCCAACCCTCCTTAGTCGCTTTCTACGATATGCCTGGTAGGGTACAGTGTTACTATTCTTTGCTCCCCTTTCGGGCCCCGGTAACACACGTTACATATCGTATGATATTTCTTCTTACTATTCGTATTTTTGCAGTGTGAAAAGAGCTTGGGCCTCTCGCGACAAACGGCGGCGGGTTCGGAAGACTGGCATCATGCTTCAGTTTTTCCAACTATAAAGGGTACCTGGATCTGCTCTTGAAAATAAAGAACCGGAAGGTAAAGGCAGCGAGGAAAGGACCTGGTCACCATACCTCTTGAAGCTGGGCCTGGTATAGTAACGTCTCTAACACTTTACGCCTCTACGACAATTTCTGCTAGGGGACTATTTTTACACTTTTTTCTAAATTCGTTATGGAAAAGGCAGCGAGGGAAGGAACTCGTCAACACACCTCTCGATGCTGGACCTAGTATAGTGAAGTCTCTAACACGTCACTCTCCTGCGGTAGTATGTGCTAAGGGATCTCCGTAACCTTTATATAATATAATCGTCTTAGATTTCCGCAAGGCCTTATAAAACGTCTATTTAGCCTGTATTCTTTCCTTGACTTCATCATTGCACCATATTGTAGTTTTCTTTATCCAATGTCTTATTTTCTTTGTCCCACATTTCGTGTTCAATGTCTCTGCTCTATCACTGCTGCTTTGAAGTTGTTCCATTCATCGTTTCCATTTTCTCTTTCTTTAAGCAGTGTCTCAATGTTCGTTGTCATTTCTTGATATGTGTCATATCTGATAATATCCTGCTCTTACTTTTTTTCAGATTCGTAATGAATCCCTGTCTGTGTCTTCTTTGTCTTTCTATTTTGTTGTTGTTGTGGTGTTATTTTATGTGGTGATTTATATCTAGACTATTATAGGAAATGACTCTTGACATCTGCTACGTTCTATTCTGCTTTTCTTCTTACGCCAAGTCTTCTTGTCACGTGCGATCAGCTCAAGGTCAAAGGTTTTTTTCATGCCTTCTTCATTCCCTTCACGTCTGTCTGCAGTTGTCTTCTCCGTTTATTCTTTAGTCTTCCTCTAACTCTTTTCCCTGGGGATTCCAGAACAAGGAATGTCTTGTAATGCTATCAACAAGTTTGTCTCAATGTGTGTCCCATTATCTCCAACGTTTTCTTCTCATCTCTTGCGCGCCGAATTCTTAACCCTTTGAAAAGTTCTTTGGTGTGCACGTTCCTGTTCCACTTGCCTGATTCTTGTCATCAGTTACATATTAGTCATCTTGCTATACCAATTCATTCTTTCTATTCTACACAAGCATCCATTTATGAAAGTTTGTAGACAAAAGATAGAAATAATATTACATAGTGCACAATCAAGTCAACAGATACAACAAATCCTTTAAGGTTTACCATCAAGAAAATCCTGAAGGTCAATAACAAACAACGTTCGACCTTGAGACGGTATGTCTTCAGATCTTATTTGACCAAATAGCAGGTTCTGAAGTAAAATTAAAGCACTTTATTTCGGAAATGATATTTCTGAATCATGAAATCATTGTACATGCCGAGAACAGCCGGATTTAACCGCTAGGTTTTTGTTTGTCCTGGAAGGTTTCATAAATGTTTTGTCACGCGCGCTGTAATGGATTAAGTTGACTTGTATGATTTATTCATATTACTGGTTCAGAACTTAACTTTTGGCAAAGAAATTTTTAAGTGCAGGGGCGATGCAGTGGCGTATTTGCTATTACCTCTGCAGTTAGATCAGACAAAAGATTGAACTACCTAGAAAGGCACGTATGTGGAAATATGTCTTCTGTTAATACCCAGTTTTTATTCTCCTCTTCCCAAAAGGGGCACAGACACACACGCTACAGTTTCATTCTCCTGTTTTAAGTAAGCTGGTACCTGATCCCTTCATGTGACGACAAGAAAACTTATCACTCACATTTGAAAGAAGCATTCACTATCTTTGGGCAGGTTACGACAAGAAAACTTATCACTCACATTTGAAAGAAGCATTCACTATCTTTGGGCAGGTTACGACAAGAAAACTTATCACTCACATTTGAAAGAAGCATTCATTATCTTTGGGCAGGTTACGAAAGAAGCATTCATTATCTTTGGTCAGGTTACGACAAGAAAACTTATCACTCACATTTGAAAGAAGCATTCATTATCTTTGGGCAGGTTACGACAAGAAAACTTATCACTCACATTTGAAAGAAGCATTCATTATCTTTGGGCAGGTTACGACAAGAAAACTTATCACTCACATTTGAAAGAAGCATTCACTATCTTTGGGCAGGTTACGACAAGAAAACTTATCACTCACATTTGAAAGAAGCATTCACTATCTTTGGGCAGGTTACGACAAGAAAACTTATCACTCACATTTGAAAGAAGCATTCACTATCTTTGGGCAGGTTACGACAAGAAAACTTATCACTCACATTTGAAAGAAGCATTCACTATCTTTGGGCAGGTTACGACAAGAAAACTTATCACTCACATTTGAAAGAAGCATTCATTATCTTTGGTCAGGTTACGACAAGAAAACTTATCACTCACATTTGAAAGAAGCATTCATTATCTTTGGTCAGGTTACGACAAGAAAACTTATCACTCACATTTGAAAGAAGCATTCATTATCTTTGGGCAGGTTACGACAAGAAAACTTATCACTCACATTTGAAAGAAGCATTCATTATCTTTGGTCAGGTTACGACAAGAAAACTTATCACTCACATTTGAAAGAAGCATTCATTATCTTTGGGCAGGTTACGACAAGAAAACTTATCACTCACATTTGAAAGAAGCATTCACTATCTTTGGGCAGGTTACGACAAGAAAATGTATCACTCACATTTGAAAGAAGCAGAGGCTGAACGACGTGGACGCCATTTTTTGTCGACAGTAGCAGGGTTAGTAGCGGGAATAAGCGTCGAGTAAGTTTTTTTTTTTTTGTTTTTTGTGTTTTTTTTTTTTTTTTTTTTTTTTTTAAATTAATGAAGAAAAAATATCCCGTTCAACCTCTGATGGGTTATAATTAGGATATATATTGTTTTCAATTCCAAATAATATGAACAACTGCCGATGAGAAAGTGGCATCACATTTGTCAAATCATTGTAAATAGGGACAATCACAATTATGCTAATACGTTAAAAAAAAACACAAAAAACAAACAAAATCAAGAAGAAACTCTGAACAAGAATTATATTAAAATGGAGGGGTGTAAAGGCCTGGTGGTTCCAGTTATATAATAATAATAAATAATAAATTCTTTAAGCACCAAACACGGCGCATAAGGCAGAAACCAGTGCTCTCCAGGTTGTTCGTTGTGACGCCACTCCTCTTAGCTCTTGCACATTATTTAGGCCCAACGTTCTTCCTTCTCTTATTATTGTTCTTCTGAGTGTTTCTTTTGGTCTTCCTTTTTTCCTCTTACCCTCAGGAACCCAAGTGAGCGCCTGTAGTGGTATTCTGTTGTTTTGCATTCGTAGGACATGACCGATATATGACCATCGTCTTTTCCTTATATAGTCGGAGACATATTTCTGCCTAGAGTCTTCTCTTATTTGTCGATTAGTCTTGAATTCTTTCCAACTGATGTTCATGAGTTTTCTAAGACATTTGTTCTCGAATGTATTCAGCTTGTTCTCCAATGATTTTGTTATTTTCCAACTCTCACAGCCGTATGTTAACACTGAGATAATATTTGAATTAAACAGACGAAGCTTGGTATGCATATTCAATGATCGTAATTTCCAAATGTTAGATAATCTATTGAAGGCGCTAGCTGCCAAAGCAATTCTAGTATGGATTTCTCTTGTTGTGTCACCATCCTGAGTCATTTTACTGCCTAAATAATTGAAACTTTCAACTTTCTGTAGTTTTTCCCCGTTCAAGATGATATCAAAGGTCTCGTTAGAAAAGTTCATAGCTTTAGTTTTAGAGGCATTTATTTGGAGACCTATTTTAACCGAGAGATGACACAAATTATTTATTGCTTCTTGGGATTGTCTTGGTGTTGAACTTAAGAATGCTACATCATCTGCGAAATCCAGGTCCCCCAGGAATTTTCCATTTGTCCATTGTCATGAAATATTCTAATCCACATATATAAATTATTAGGTAAATATGAAGCCTAACAAATAAAATTAATAAAGAGAAGAGCAATGGTAAAATAACAGTGCTGTCACAAAGAATGTACTCGAAATCCCCCTTGTTTTCTGCTTCGTCTGCAAATTGTAACGCTTTCACGTTGATATAAAAGCTTACTGTATTATTACCCGCCTTCTTCAATGAAACGTGTGCTGCATTTCTAAGAAAAACATTGAGAGACTGCGTAATGACCTAAATTAATCCTAACATTAATTATATTACGTTACCAAAACGAACGAACAGATGGACAAAAGGATGGCGAGAGGGGAGGGCTGAAAATCAGGAACGCATGCAACACGCGACGCGCGATATACAAATGCTGGCATCACGCGTGTAAGTCTACAAGCACTAACTTTTTCAGACGGACAGTGATAAAATACACTACCCTTTCCCAGAGTTAGGTTTATAAATCATAACAGACTCTTATTAGAAAAGATAACATTAGATGGGTTTACGGTTGAAAACATAACAGTACCCAGACAGCACATCTTCCAAACAGGAGGTAGTAGAAAATACATATTTTGAACGCAGCCACGTAGCTCTTTTAAAGTGGGAAAATTGGGTTCCTTAGGGCTTGCTGACAAATAATATGTAAAACGTTACGCCAATAGTCCAGGAATTAATAAATTATACCCAAAATAAAATAGTGAGGCTGCCTGACAGCATGAAATCATTTCTGCTCATAAAATTTTTTATAACGTGTTTGAAAAAAACCTTACGTTACAGAAATAGCCTACCATGTAAACTCCAAATTGATTGGAGCGCAACAAATGAAAGCCTAACCACGATTGGTCGGGCTATAAATACTATCTTGGTTGTTAGGGGAAACGGGGAAAGGTAACATTTTTTCAAACACTTGTCGAAACGTGGCTCATTGGCCAGTCTCGCTGATATACACACTTGGGAGCGTTAGTTCGAGACCACTTGTTTAAAATAGCTTGATAAAGCATCAGTGCGTTGAAGCCAGCATATATTTGGCTAAATAAAAGCCTGGAAGATAAGCAGAAGGAAATTTGTGCCAGTTTGTGCCAGAATTCATTGCTAATCAACGTATCTGTGTTATTCGTATGAATTGTGGTAAGCTTGAACCATTTAATATCTTTTAATGAAAATTGAATGTGAATTGTTGATTTATGCCTGTATATATATGTGTAGTTCAGTGGCAAACGTGAGGTAAAGCCTGTAATGCTCCAGCCTGAACAGAGGGTGTCGGAGAGAAGTAAAACGGCATGGAATGGCCAAACAGTACACTGACACCTGGATGATTGACTAGAAAGAAATAATGCTGGAAGTGCAGAGGCGTAGTGACCATTAAGGATGGTAATGCTGGTATAAAGTATTTCAGATGAAGCTGACTGTTGGCCTAACGCTCTGAACGCAATGTTTGTGATGTATTGTGATCAGTGTAAAAGAGAAAATAAAATAGTTATGAAGTAGAAGGTACATCCTTCTTGATTTCAGGGACAGTGGTCTTGATGGTACTGAGCAGCACCTGGTCAGAGCTTTGCTGAATCCAGAGTCGGACAGCATACTCCTTGGTCTTTTTAGCTATCAGTGAGGTGTCTCCTGAACCCAGAGGAGAATTCGAGCAGAGGAGTCCTTTCCTGCCGCCATCACGCCAGATAAGCGAATTGGCCAGCTGAGCTCAACATTATGTCCCCTCATCTTGAACTGACTTTTTAAAATTAACATTAAGAGGGGAATTTACTTGTCTTAAAATCAGGAACTGTGAACATCTCCAATACTGGTCCCTAAAGACAAACTATTGAAGTCATGATGACAAATACCAACAGAGCTTGAACAAAACAAAACCAGTATTACCTCATTTTACTACTACACAACTGACACACATAGAACATTTGTAATAATATATGTCACTACAATATTTTCATATTAAATACATTCTGTACATAACTTGTAATTTAAATTGATTGTGATTCCTGGTTCCCTTGTAGTTGAATCAGGACACATATTCATTCATGCCAGTAATGAATACATATTGTTATTTGAACCGTTACGAGTGACTTCTTTAAGCTATTCTCATAGAGCCATACTCATACCCTAGACACATAAACGTAGCATCACACTATTCCAGAATAATTCTGACTGAGATATATAGATATGTGGTAGCAAGTAAGGTTATCTATAATACACTACTCTTAATAGATATAGATACCTTCACAGCTGATCTCAGTCAGTACACTAAGTTCCCTATAAGTATTTATAACATCCCACTTCACCACATCCATTTTATACCCAAGTTATGTAACTGACTTTAACAGATATTTAATTGACTTTCACTATTAAAAGTCATATGCATTGTAAGAACAGCATCAGACCTTTACATTCCCAGACACTAATATTAACATTTGTTCGTGATAAATATTGTTTGACTATATTATGCAGTTCCCCAGGACTGTCTATTCTTAACACCTCTTCTATATTTATAAGATTATATATATATATATATATATATATATATATATATATATATATATATATATATATATATATATATTTTATATAAATATATATTATATATATATTATTGTCACGTAGGGTTTATATTCATTTAATTTCCTACATCTTCTTCCTATTCGTTCACCCAAATTCTCTCTTTTATTATCTCTGTATTTCATTTTCCCCGTATATTTTTCATCCATTCGTTTTGCGAATATTATTTTCATATAATTCGCAAACTTTACCTGTTTCTTTCTCAAAACTGAGAATCGCGCTAGGACGATATTACGTAGATGTCAGGGCTGCAGGGCGTCAGAAGGCGTGATAAGTCGGTTCGCTGAACACAGGACGTAGCAAATCGTCTACATTCTCACCGAGCGCGCGAGCTTCTTCTCGGCATAAGTCCCGGTGAGGTGTGATACTTTACATCTGCACCGGTCAGTATCCAGACATTTGTCTGGAAAAATCCCAAACTGACACGGCGCTCACTTGGGCCATGGTCAGCTGTAGTGTGAAAAACTGCCCTGCAATGGAGTCAGACTGTCTGGGATTTGAAACTGACACGCGTACATCGTGGTCAGTAGGTGACAGTTACGACACGCGTTAAGCGGACGTAAATGTTGGGAGTAGGGGAGATTTTTCGCTTGGCGAAGTAAGTTTGGGCCCTTTGTCTGATTTTAAGATATTGGCCAAGTTTGAAACTTTAATTTCATTCTCGCTCATAGACTCCACAGTAGATAGGTCGCTCGAAAACAGAATAGCTGTTAGCGAAGATCTCAGTTTGTTTCGGCAATTTGTCGAACTTCTAGACTTCCAGAAATATTTTCAGCATTTTTATTCTTAAGTTGTGCGACTACCTGTAATTCTGTGGTTGAGGTAATTAATATGATAGATATATAGATTTTGTGAGTGTTAAAGTGTTAAATCGCTTAATTCATTTTAATCTATTTCTTTAGCGCAGAAGAGAAATAAAGTGGTAGGCTATTATATTTTTAGGGAAGCATTCAGTGGAAAGCAGAATAAAATTAAAATTTCTAGCTTATAACGGCAATTGTAGCTATTTATAAATTTAATTTAACTGCTAATACTCAGTCGAGTGTATTTTTCTAAACTAACGTATAAACTCTAGAATCCAGCCTCATGAATGGTGACGGAATACGCACGTGTTCTTAATTTATGAGGATTGCTGATTTTTAAATATAACTTACGTCACGGGAAGTTTAAATGATAAGCAAAGCTCTCTGCTTGCAAGTTTAAATGTAAGTTTTAACCAGTACAGATTCTGTTTATTATATTATATGTGTTATTTTTCCTCCACACAGTGAAAGTTTTGGGGTGACCCTAACTTTACCAGCACCTAGTAGTAGTTTCCATACTTGTGAAGAAATAGACAGTCCTTATTTTGAACCACGTGGGTTTTCTCAAGTAACACTGATCTGACGGTGCAAGTTAGACAGAAATACTAATATCCCTATAACGGGTTTTCAAAGACTGTAATGATAAATACTGGACCTTGGAGCCAGCACTTAATTTCTTCTAGAAACTCTATATAATTTGCTGCCTGGTGGCGTGAATATTAACAATCATTTCCCGACTAGATTATATCTTGTGGACAAATCTGTGGTGTGACTAAAGTGAATCCTATACTGAGGGAAGGCACCGACCTGACATTCATCATTTTTTTGAAACCTACGCTATTGACACTGTGCTCTGCTAACTCCCGCGCCTGGAATAATTGTTAGGTGACTTAATCAGACATTTGAACAAATTTGCATACCCAAGTAGTCGTTCCCGGAGACTCCAAGTTAAATACGTCTTTTGGAACTGGGGACTTCTTGGCAGAAGACTGCATTTTTTGAGTCTGTGTGAAAATCTAAAATCAATGTGTTCCAAGAGGCAGCAAGCAAAGTCGTGAGTACAAGTATGAGAAGCCATGGCGGAATGAATGAGTGTACGCTGGTTTGAGTGATATTTTTCACTATTTTTTCTTTGACACCCTGTTGCTGTCCTAATTTTTTTTTCAATCTGCATAATTTGTTGCTAAGGCTAGAGTTCTTGTGTTTTGTCTTAGGTTAAATCAGATTTTTTTTTCAAACTCTGTGCATATAATTACGAGATAAAACAAAGAAAAACTCTTAGACTCAAACCCTATGTATCTGTGACTCGGGCGCCATCATCTGTTCTCTTAACGAGGCCGGGCTAAACCTAGAGTTAACACTATAACGGGGCTATCATCCTTGCAACATTTTCCTTGATTTTTTATGACTATGTGTATATGTATTTTCCTTGATGTACTTTCTTTGATGTTGTGAGCCGATTTTTCCTGATATTAAAATCGCTCTAGAACTAAATAATCGTGTTTGGTCAGCTCGTTCTAGATAATATATATATCATTGTTATAGTTTTCCCACGTCTGTGTGTTTACCTGTCGTCACGTGTATGTGCGTGCCTGTGAGTGATAGAAATATACGTAATATGTATATTGGTGTAGTCTGTCTGACGCTGTAACAACTGTTGTAGAAGATAGGTGAGAGAGAGAGAAGAATTCTTTTCGCTTTCAGAGACAGCCACTATATCAAATCTATCATCTCACGTGTGTGGAAATTCTATTACCTTTCACTAACTCTCACTGAGTCTATCACCTATTCAAACCTATTCAGAAGGGACCAAACCTAGTCTTAATTCTCCTATCGGAAATCTACGACATATATATATATATATATATATATATATATATAGTATATATATATATATATATATATATTTATATATATATATATATATATATATATATATATATATATATATATATATATATATATATATATATAATCTATATATAATTTTAAATTATGTAATATAAGTTATATAATTTTATAATTATATAATTTAAATATATAAAATATAAAATGATATCATGTAATACAATTTTATATTTTTATTATTTTATTAATATTTTTTTTTAATTGTAATAAAATTATATAACATTATGTAATAAATTATATTACATATATATATATATATATATATATATATATATATATATATATATATATATATATATATATATACAATTATAATAATAAAATTATATAATATAATTATATAATAAAACTATAATAAAATCTCCGGTCCAAAATATGTAATTAGATTTTGTTAAAACTATCTGCACATAGTCGCATTTTAAATGAAAACAAAAATTGGTGTGATCATCTGGATATAAAAAAACTGTCATTGTCTACAACAGTCATTCACCAATTTCCACATTTCAAACTAGGTAAATAGTTCAATTCGATGGGAGTATGTTTTTTCCTAAGTGTTGCAACTCTAACGGAATATTTGTTGCTAAATAGTGGAATTCTAAAGGAATATAAAATTCAACGGAGTATGTGTTAAAAATCCACGCTACTGATTCTTTTAAATAAACCGGTAAGTAAACTAGTTTTCTTCTTTTTGTTTTGTTACTTGAAATACAAATAATAGATACAAATATGTGCTACTGTATTTGCATCTAATTTTATTTCAAATTATTAGCTAACCTAAACGAAAATTCAAATTGGGTCCGAAACTCATGATCGGGTCCATTTTCCTTCAATACGGGTACGACAGAAAATGGCGGCCAAATTTTAGTTGTCGTCACTCTATATAGAAATACAGGGCACTAGAAAATGCTAGTGTCGTATTTTCCAGAAAGAGTTCGCACAACAGAACTAAAAAGAAATGTAGGCATATTTCAACCGATAATTTTGGCAGGGGATATTGTGGCATATTATTATAAGATCTTTACAGCGACTGGCGCTGGTTAAAGCGATTGTCTGTACGTGCGTTAGTTTGGCAACAGCAACAAACTCGATAACAGAGAGCGCTTTGTCTGGCCACTCGTTTCGTGTGAAGAGTTATTAAAAAGGCAAAGGCAGTCCTATGGGAGATACTGCCCTAGGCAAATAAAGTGTTAGAGACTTTACCATACTAGGTGCAGCTTCAGTGCGATGAAGTTTCTGGCTGCCTTTGCCTTCCCTAACTTAACATCAGAGTCAGGTACCCATTTAAGTGCCAGGTAGATTGGAACGAGACGCTACCATGTTTCAATCCCGAAGCCCCGTACTGAGCTGCGAAAGGAAAGCGGAATTAGCCGATAGGACGCTCGATGGGGTGGTATACTTCAGGACAGAAAAAAAAACATACCAGTAATAAGAACAGTGCTCTCTGTCGTGTCAAGTCAGTCCTATTGTATGGCTGTGAAACATGGAGAACTATAAACGCGACATCAAGAAATATACATGCATTTCTAGATGTGTCACCGCCGAGTTAGCATGGAAAAGAATAACAGTATGATGAAGATAATGAAGTATGAACAGATATAGTACAAGGGAAGTGACCAGAATAATTACGTGAGATGAGTGTGGCATGCTAAGATGAAAGACGGACAGACAGAATGAATGAAAGTATGAAAGTACCAAAACTGCCCAGATAATCTAACTGAAGGTTGCTCGCTCAAGGAAATTCTGTGGAAAATGTTAAGTATAAGTTCCGAAGGAAGAAAACAGAGTGAGAATCACTAGCGGATCTATTTATATGGGTACTGGAAATTAACTGCCTCTTAGTAGGCTGAGAATCCTCTAATTAGTCTAAAAGCTAGTAGGTACCTAGGCCACTATTCCCTATGGTACTAAATTATTGGAAAGAGCCCCCATTGGTTAAATACAAAGATGATATTCAGTAATAGACATCACTGTAACACCAAAGAAAAGTCAGTAAAACTAATCTTGATGTTAGAAAATTACAATGAACATTTATTGATGAAAACAAAATGTCATATGTATAGTAAATGTATAAATCAAATATGAATAAGAATTTAGGATAATCAAAATGACTACAGTTCAATCTTGTCTACACAGTTACTGAAAGTTCACCGCAGTTCTAATAGAATTTGATTTCAGTTCAGTCTACAAAGTCACTAATTGTACATCATTTTAGACTTTTAGAAATTGAGTTGAGTTAAGTTTAAAAAAAAAAACAACCTATTTATAGCTCATTATTGCCCTTTAATGAAGTTGAGTTTAGTGGTTGGTTCTTGGTGTTGTGTGATTTCTCTGAATTCATGACTGCAATCACGGTCACTCCCTGATTTCTCCAGGTGTGGATAAAAGGGTTGTGTCTTAGATGTAGATCTATCTCAGGGGTTTGAAGCTCCCTTTCCCAGATCCAGGTTTCTCGTCATCGATGAAGATAGAAGCGTATGGTGTAGACTACTCTAAAGAACTGAGGAAGATAAATAAGACTTCGGTAATTCTCCATTCGGGAGAGATTAATGATCAAGCCCATGTGTCGCCTGTCCGTCGGAATTCACAGTACAGACCAGTATGTATTTTTTTGTACTGCTAGCTCTACATTTTATGCACGTGAGACAAATACTATGTAAACGTACTGCATGCCATAAGGTTGTTTACCGTCTTGCATAAGTCAATAAATCAGTCATATCTGCTGTTAGCCATGGTCATCAATTGTCCTTCGTAGCGCATGGTATTTGCTTAATGTCAACCTTGTTCACCAAAAGTATGACAATCAATCAAATCTCTTGTTACAGTCAGTATTAGATGTTTCTGGCTTTACTCATTATCAAGAAATGAAATGTGCAGTCTTACAAAGCCATACATATTTCTGCGATATTATGATTATTATTAAAACGCACCAGCTGAATTTGATTGTCTATCTCAATACATTTTAAAAGTGAATTATTCCTTTAAAAAACTGGAGGATTAAAATATTATCTCGGCACAGCCACAAAATTAGCAAATATACTCTATGTACACATATGGTTACATTTCATTCAATGGTAAAACAGTATCTGCCACATCCCATTAATGCTGGCTGCCTAACACCAATATGTTCTATTCATGACAGCAAGTGATTTGCACGGATGAGTGAACTTGTTATTTACTTTAGCAATAACGAATGCAGGAATCTTGAGACCCTTTAGTGCGAAGTCAGGAGGACAGGTAAGGTAATTTAGGGAATACAATTTATACACCTTTAAAGGAACAGCACGAGGAAAGTGAGAACGAGATAAAAATGCCCACGTCACATAAGCCCCCCTTTAGAAGTTAGTTGTAGGACTAACTAAATTGGGACTGATTTTTCTCGACTGATTAGATCGCACTTCCACAGTATATCTCATGTTCTTCACTTTTCCTTTGAAAACTAGTATGCCTGCATTGAGCACACAGCTATCTATTTCGTCATCATTAAGAAGCTGAGGTGTTTTGAGCAAGCCTGCTCTTATAATCTCTATTCGCTTCTGTTCCTCTTTATGTATCGTCCATTTTAGCGTGCCTACTGACAAGCAGCTTGCACTAAAGCCTAACTCTAATTACAGTAAGATCTATGGAAATTAGTTCTTCGTAATGAGGTTCCCATCCTCATACACAACCTTATTTTCGTCGCCTTGCCCGACCTGCCTAAAGACACATACTTATCTCCACTAGCTCAGGAGTGGGTATGCTCATCTAAAACAGCCTGTCCCTTGACAGGGGTGGAGGATGACTTAGTTAAGTTTGACACATGTCTTCCTCCACGAGATTGAGAGGAAACGTGTTCATTTAAGACCGCCTGTCCATCATGCTGACGAGAGCGTGAATTAGATATTTTATTTCCACTAGGTGCCACGAGACAGTCACCTGTTCGGCCATTTTCTATTCCTCTGTAAGGACTGGGGTTAGAAATTGTAGTTCAGCGGTGTTCTGTTCCCCAACTAGCCCATCTTCGGCAACTGTACGTCGAGTGGAGTCGTAAAAGGTCGCATGCTTTTATCCACCGCTAAAGAGGTTACTTTGCTTCTCTACAACTGTTTCTCCCGTGTTAAAGAAAAATAAGCCTGCCAATTATTTCTTCCCACCAGGTACCAAGTAACTCTAGCCCAGCTTGACTTTCGGATCCCAGAAAGTGGATGGGGGTGTAGAAACTGGTTCAAGACCAAGTGCTATGGGGTGGTTATCCCTTTTTAAATTGTCCAACTTTTCAATAAAAATGTTGGAAGAGGACTTCAGCATTGGGGTTTACCCCAGCCGGTCCAGTCACGCCTTCTCTGGATCGTGCTGTGTCTCCTAGGATGATGTATTTCCCTCCTTGAAGTAGAGGACAAGTTCGTTCATCCAAACATGCGGCCTGTACTTTGCCGTTTAGAAAGTTCAATCTTTTTTCTACATACGCTAATGGCACAATCATCCTCATATTTTTTAATCGCAGATGCTATTACCTCAATATCCTCTTCGGTGACCTGATCAGGGTCAACGACATAATCTGAGATAAAGGCATCACACCCAAGACCTTGATAATACAAACATGTTAACTGGATTCTGAGAAACAGACGTGGCTCCCTGTGTCCCAGGTATATTTACTGTCTGAGGGAGTAACATATCAGAAGGAGGAGGGGAAGGATGGGGATTTGAGGTTCTGGAACTAGTTCTGGACTGCAACGTTTTCCTGTGCAGTAATTTCGTGTCCACAGCTTCAATCTCTAGTCTATGTTCCCGTTCCTTCTGCCTATTCTCCGCGTCTCTGAGAGCTTTGTGTCTTTCTCTTTCTGCATCTCTGAGAGTTTTCTCTATTTCTTTCTCTGCAGCTCTGAGAGCATTCTCATTTTCTCTCTCTGTAGCTCTGAAAACATTCTCTCTTTCTCTCTCTGCAGCTCTGAGAGCATTCTCATTTTTTCTCTCTGCAGCTCTGAGAGCATTCTCTCTTTCTCTCTCTCTCTCTCTCTCTCTGCAGCTCTGAGTGCTGTTTCCTACAACTTTTCCTCTAGAAGTGCTTTCTCTTGCTCCAGTAGTGCTTTCTTTCTCTCCAGTTCTTTCCATTCGTTTTGAATCCTCGAGTTTTTTTCCATCTCCTGTGAGAGAATGTTTCCAGAGCCTCCCGAACGAATCCATAGCCAATGCATATCTCGATCGACCCGGCTCTCCACTCAGCTAAATCCGCTGACTCTTCCATTTTGCAAATAACACCGGAGGTTATATGACAACAACTTCCAGCTTAAGAATGGAGATAGAGGCAGCTACTGCAGCTTTAAGGTGGCTGTCTAAAACTACATCAACCAATGGCAGTTATTGTGTCAGAGACCATGCTTCGGAAAGTCCAAAATTGATGGCTCCGACATGAATGGAAAACATCCACAGAAGCCTCTACTCGTGAGGAATCTACTGACTTGGTCATGCAGGGGTGAGCGGCAATAGAAGAGCTGACAGACTAGCCTCTAGAGCACACGTAATGGGGACATTGGATATGGGTAAGGGAGAAACAGTTAATGATCGCCTGTTAGAGAACGACAGTGCAGTCGATGAACCAACAAGGCTGAGACTGTTGGAATTAGGCATTAAACGTAAGCCTTGCGGGGATGGACGTGTGAGAGGATGAATCCGTCATGTATACAACCAGCGCGCAACAGAAATAGTTAGCATTCATACCCTTCGACATTTACTGAGAAAGACTGCACCTATGGGTTTGCCCGGAGTGCAGTGACGTCGATTCTGATCAACAATAACAATAACACAGAGATAAGAAGACACATCATAAATATTTGAATAATTAAAATCTTCAACATCTAGTTGTAGTCATCTTTTGCACACGACCCATTTTCGATTAGGTGTCCCAATAACTGATAAACAAAACTGGTACATACGTTTCCGACTAACGTGTTCATACCTACAGCAACCAGAATTCCTCCTACCGGTTATATTACTTTTTGACCGTGGGGGGTCGTAGATTATTAACTTAGAACAATTATCGTCTCCCGGTTCACAATTGAAAACGGCCTCTCATCCCTTTATAAAATAGATTCTACCATACTATAACAAATTGATTGGATAGCCCAAAAAATGCTAGGCTATTTGGCTTTCGTTGTTAATCTCTTGGCTCGAAATTGCTCAGGCGTTTTGGCAATATAAGAACAGTATCATATATATATATAGGGTACAGCTTGTCTGAAATCACCCTGGCCTTTCTGCCAGGGTTCACCCGTATATCTGTGGTTTGCTTCTGTGTATGTGGGTGTGTTTTGTTATTTGAAGGAAAAATTGTTATCATGTTCTTTCCAGTTGGTATAAGACTAAACTATTAGTGCCAGACTAAAAAATAAATATTGGGTCTTATTTTGTTTCATGGTTTTATATTTTTAGATCGTCTTTCTATCCATTTCATGTATTTTTTATAACTTATTTTTCTCTCTTTCTGTTCTTCATTAAATTTCCTATTTGTTTTTTCAAACATCCTGTATAATTTTTCTTAGGATACATCAGAAGTCCATATACCATGAAGCAGGGGCGTAATTTAGGAATTAGGTACCTGGGGCGGATCCTACTTTTGACACTCCACTCTCAATAAAGAAACACATGCCAAGTATATTTTCAATAGTAAGTACTGTTATAATAGTGTCCGATGGCACCCCTTTCCTGGTTGTCACAACGGGCGGACAGCACCCACTTTAGTGCGCCACTGCCATAAACATTTAGAATGAGTAATGCGGATGACATGAACGAAGCTAGTGCCAAAAGAAAACTTATCACTCACATTTGAAGGAATCATTTCACTTTCTGTGGGCAGGCTACGACAAGAAGGAAGCTGGAATATCGTGACAATATGAACGACTCATCGAACAAGAAACAGAAGTTGAATTAGAACGAACGAACGAACAAACTTTATTTTCGAAGGGTTAAGAATTGGGCTCGCAGTGCTGTCAAACATTCTGCCCTACCACTCTCATTTATCTTGCATACTATATCCTTTCATTCTCACATGTTACATTAAGCATTAGTTTAAAGGCACGCAAAAGATAAAAGGATGGCGGCAGTGAAAAAGTGACACTTTATGATAACATCTGACAACATCACAGTCTTTGTTATGGAATCCACAAGGTAATATAATAAATAGAGAGCAAGCTAAGAACACAGGGAGAAGACATCTGATGACAGACTTAAGAAACGTCAATCAAATATTGAATGAAATTGAATGTATAGTTTACTTCTTCTTCCACCTTTCAACTTCCCACGAAACATAGGCCTTCAACGAACGTCTGCCAAGTCTTCCTGTCACGTGCCATCAAAGTCTTTCAATGTCCCCTTCATCCCCTTCACCAGTTCTGTTCTCCGTGTGTTCTGTGGTTTTCCTCTACCTTTCTTACCCTACGGATACCAGAGCAAGAAAAGCCTTGTAATGCTATCATCAGTGAACGTATCCATTTTAAAACATATACTCATCTGGCAGCTGAAAGGCTCGGAAATAAAATAGGATGTATGTGTGTGAGACCATATATAACAACATAACGGACGGTTAAAACCTCTTACTGGTTCAATGTTACGTTGGCTTGGGGCAAAGTAAAAGCTAAGTCATTTACGTCCCTTTAAGTCAATTCTGTTAAAAGACAAAGATAACAGGAGAAAAGTAATAATCGTCAACGTCGTCTTTTGCTCCTTAGGGAACCTTGATCAACCACTGCAGATTGTCCCCTAGAAGACGCCGGGTTCAAAACGAATCCTTTTGCAGTGGTGGTATCTGAAGCTATTTGTGTTACACTATGACGTTGCTAGTCTAATCATCATCATTTCCCTTCAGCATCTTTCAGGGAATAAGCTTTTAACAAATCTGTGACAGGTCTTACCCCGTACCATCCTCTTACCCCATACCACCCTCTTACCCCGTATCATCCTCTTACCCCGTACCACCCTCTTACCCCGTACCATCCTCTTACCCCGTACCATCCTCCCATTTTCTTTCCGTGTCTTCTTTATCACTTAAGTTTTTTTTTACCTTAAAGTTTCTACAGGATTGGGTAGCCGGCCACATGCCCAAACCTCTTTAGCAGCCCTCTACGACATGCTTGGTAGCTTACAGTGTTACTATTCTTTGCTGTATTCTAAGACCTCGATAACGCACATTAACACTGAGTACCAGGCACAACCTCATTTTAGACGCCCAAGTCGCAGTCCTTCAGGGAGCACAAGACTTTAATTTTCTCCCGCGCCTCAAGGACCTCCAGAAATCAAATGAGGCAGGAGAAAGATGAGCAATAGATATCTCATTAGCATTCCTCTTCAGGTCAACACAGATCAGAGGAACTCCAGCATATTCAAGCTACGCCTATCTGTCCAAAACAATCCACTCAATGTCTTGTCGTGTGTGTTTTAACCTTTTAATGTCTGATAGATATATACAACAACCAGTAATATTTAACGCTATTTATCAATACAGCGAAAAATCATAGAGAGAAGACGGAAGTTCAAGATGTCGTACAATGAAAAAAAAAAATTATTTGGAAGTACAAACATCGAAATCAAAGATCGTATTATTTTTTTAACAAGTTTTAATATCCAGGTATCGTCCGCATATCCACAAATCAAGCTTTTATCGTTCCATAGGAATCCAAGTGTGACGATGTAAACCACGCCCACAGTGACCTACATATCTGCTCGTAATCCGCGAAGCGTGTCTGTACGTTACTTCCGGTACTAGCAATATACCGAACGATTTTTTGAACTTCAATAGATAATATATGTTTTTATGCAAAAGATGTTTTCGTTTTCAAAAATTATGTTTTGTCGTGTGCTATTTTTGTTTCTGAATAGTACCTTCCATCCCAAGTTACTAGCACGCACAGGTGGTTATCTGTGGTACAGCAAAAGACACTAATGTGTAACTGATGACAAGAACTAGACAAACGCCAATGGAACAAGAGATTAGAAGACGTCGCTTGTGATTGATGGGACACACATTGAGGAAGCCTGTTGATAGCTTTACAAGGTAGTGCTTATTCTGGAATCCACAGGGTAAGGGATGTAGTGGAATACCAAAGAAGAAATGGAGAAGAGAAATGAAGACAATAACATAGGGGATGAAGAAAGCATGTAAAGAAATCTAGCTGCTGGCACAAGACATGAACATTTAGCATAATTTTGTTTAACGTCCATGCTCCTACAGGAATTGAAAGAACAATGATATATCTAATATGGACCATCTGACTTTGACTCTGCGCTATGTTTTGCCATCTGGACCAGTTGAAAGATTTGTGACATTTTTGGATATGGAAGGTCATAGTGCTGAACAGCTTACTAAAAGTCTACTTAATTTTTTAAAGGCAAATGACATTGATATTAAAGACTGCCGTGGTAAAAGTTATGACAACGCCAGCAACATGAGTGGCAAGTTTATAGGATTACAAGCACGAATTAATTGATAATGACAATTACTATGCAAATTAAAAATGTATGTGTTCAAATATGTTTGTGTTGTTTTATTGTTTTTTTTAAAAATATAGGGCCTCTTTCTTAACATATGCTACAGGCCCCGCACTAGCTTAATCCGGCCCTGAAGAACATCATGATGATATATTGGGATAAATATATTTTATAAATACATAAACATCTATTTATTTATCTAAATCGACTCTGTACAATTTTGAGTTAAATTTTACTATTATTAAACTGTTTAACGTACACCACATGACAATACAAGATTACAAAACGTAAACAAAAATCATATGAAACCTTGAAACTTTGAAAACATTAGCACATAATATAGAAAATAGAACATTCCGACATCGGTTCAAACTAACAAGCAGACACACAAGTAATCCTACACAATTTATTCTGCTAGACATATTCAGGGTTCCATTTCCCCGCCAACATCGGAGGAATCCAGACAGAACGGAACAATTTTCTGCCACCAAGAAATCGGGACCAAGCGATCTGTGCGCCCCTCGTTCCTATTGCGTAACTGTTAAATAGTATAGACAGTTCATTCCACTCTACCCCCGCGTAGTCCTCATGGGTCTATTATGAGACAAGGTAATAACGTGAGTACTGTTCCCTCGGGCATCTCGTACATGGTGACTAATATGGGATTGTGCATTGTGGCTGGCTACCTCATCATGTCAAACAAATTAATTAAAAAACCACCGCTACAAGAGTATGTAAATACTTAGTGCATGATTCTTGTAAGTGGAACAGAAACAATGGTGGCTCTATGCTTTATAGGGAGTGAATAGGAAGAGAATGAAGATTCCACGCTACCTTTCCCCAGCGTCGGCATGGAGACATACCTGGAGTCGTCCTTATATGACCACCTGCGTCGGCATGGAGTCATACCTGGAGTCGTCCTTATATAACCACCAACTAAGCACAATGCTATAGTACACATCTGTGGAAGTGCACCTCTGCCTGTGAGGCTAATTACCCCTCATTAACTCTTTAAATCATCCACGCACTTCCAGTGATCCCGCCTGTGGTGAGACGGATGCAGAACTCATTATTGCACACTAAATTTCGAGGAGTCACTGGAGCCCCAGACGTAACTCTGACTTTCACCTGGTTGGCTGCATGCAGGAAGATCTCACTTTGGACCCATGATAGGCAGGGGGGAGCTGAGAGGTAGCTCTGTGTAAGACGTGACAATTCCTTAGTAGAGCTCAGAACTAGAGCACAGTATTTTAGCTCTGCACATTTCAAGAGCCCTCTTGGATGGCAGGCAAAGCACAGTATGCCCGTTGCTTCTTGGTTCTAGCTTGCGATAAGATGTGACGGAGCTCATGACTTCAACTCAACACGTTTCGTAATGGTAGAAAAGCCACTGAAAAAGCCAAGATCTACAGTGTAGATTATATCAAGGAGTCTTCAATTTGGTATTGGCTGCAAACGAGCGAGAAGCTCAACAGCCCTAATAAAACAACAAAAACAGCAACCCTTCCCGAACTAGAAATGTACAAAATGTCGTTATTTCGAATTCGTAAACCAAAGAACAGATATGACACATAATTATAAGACTCACTCACAGCAATAAATTTAACACGTACCAAGATCCCACAAGACACCAACGATTTTCTTTCAAAGCATACAACCGGATAAGAGATAACAAGACCGGCATCAAAAACAAAAGTTAAACGTAACAATCTATTAGAATTTACAAGCGCGAGCAATTAACCCGCCAAAACATGACAAAAACGTTTTATGTTGTGCTCGTTCTGTTACATATTGTGATGATGGCATTAATTCACCTGTGGTTTTTCCATTCCTTTCTATTTCAACTTCTTTGAGCTTTTATAGTCAAACTTATAATGTATTATGGTCAACAGTCAATGCACCTTGAAAACTAATTGAAAAGCCTGCGTGATCTTTGAATGGGTCTTCAATCAAACCCCCATGATGCAATGCGCACCGTTTCCGTATTCCTGAAATCGTGCCATGAAAAGATTGAAAGGAATACGCTTATGTTAATGGTTGTTCATTTTAGTTTTCACGGTGAAGTGCTGGTTTTTTCCGTATATTCCCCGAAAATCTGCTGGGAATTCTTGATTCCTGGTTACAGACGTTTCACTAAGACAGTTTTATATATATATATGTGTGTGTGCGCATTTGTGTGTGGGGGTGAGGGAGAATTATCCTCGAACTAACCAGACTAAAAATCGACAGCCAAAAGTGACGAGTACTAGTCACACACTCATTGTCTCTGTCATTTTCCCAAAAAACAAGTTAGAACAAGTTTTACAAGTCAAACAGTAACAGAAGATGATAAAGGTGAAGATAGCTCCAAAACATTTACGTCCGTAGTGAAGTGAAGTGTTCTAGACTTCACCGGCAATGTGTCTCAGTTTATAAGGCCGGGGTGACACATTGACATACTTGCTGCCTTTGCCATCCCTAACTCAAAGAGCTGAGTCAGGTACTCATTTACAGGTGAGTAGACTGGAGCGTGAAGCTACCTGGTTTCGGGCCCAGTAACTTTACCTCAAGACACACTCTAACCATTCTGCTATATGAGAAGAGTTAAAATACAACACGTGACGGAAAATCAACATACCCGCGGCGACTACTAGAGATAATCTCAAGGACAAAATCAACGAAAAAAAGTATCCAGGATTTTATAATATATCTCATATAGCCACATCAGTCTCTATAATATGAAGTGTGGTCTCAGGCTCCACAAAGTTTCTCCCTCAAGTGAGTTGGAAAGCCATGTTTGTCTGTTATGTTTATTGGAGCAGACTCTTTCGAAGCACATGTTTGTTCATACGGTTTTTCACGCGAGCATCATCGGCTGGTGTTATTTTTGAGCCGTAGAAGTTTTATTAATTTTTTATGTATTTAACACATCCCTTCTGTTTCGTTTGTTTCTCCCTTACGAATGTCTTAAGGCAATAACGTGGAAATTTTGATTGCCCATCACGAAGTCCTTACGGCCATAACGTGAGAATTCAGTTTGTCCCTCACGAAGGCCTTAAGGACATAACGTGGGAATTCAGCTTGTCCCTCACAAAGTCTTTAAGGCCATAACGAGAGAATTATGTTTGTCTTTCACGAAGACTAAGGCCATAATGTGAGAATTATGTTTGTCCCTCATGACGACCTTAAGGCCATAACGTGGGAACTCTGTTCTTTGTTACTGTAGCAAAGTTGATTTTGCTGGGGAGGTTATGATGGTATCCTACAAAGAATGAAAAGGTGTCTGCTATAACCGTGTGAGGTCAAGCACATGTAGGTCTCTGACTCTATAGATGATGATGATGAATTATGTACAGAGAACCTAACGCTACCTCCCTAGGTCTCACACGGTGAATCTTCTGGCTCTAGTGTATGGTGTATGGTGTACCTAGTGTCTAGGGGAGAAATGAATGATGGTACACAACAATCAAACACTTTAAGTTTCTATAAAAGAAGTTAATAACTAGCAGTTAAGTTTTTCTTTGAACGAATTTTTACAATTTATTTTGCCTGTCCATTCATAGCTTGTGGACAGGTCTTTGAAAATAAGGACAAGATAGTTTACTTAAAGGAACAATTAAAACTGTTGGGACAATCTGCCCAATAACTAAAAGTTATTATGTATTATAACTGTTCTTCCTGTATGGAATATTAAATTAGTTCACTTAAGTTATCTACCGGGAGAGTCACTGTATATGAGGGCTGTAGTTCCTCATACCCCCATAAAATTCCTGTGTAATATTTTGAAACACAAGAAAATGTCAGAGATGCCCCAGAGGTTTTACTCTTCACCTGGGAGTCCTTGTTGTAAGATAATACGATGGGTAGTTGCAGAAATTTCAAGTACAACACTCGCCAAAGCTCCTACTGGATATTCTTCTTCTTCTTCTTCCATCCTTAGCCACCGACCGTCAAAGCAGTCAGTGGCCATTACGCCTAGTGGCGTCTTAGGGCAACAGCAGATAGGTTTTCTTTGCCATTGTTTCCCATCACGCCTATTGGCGTCTTTAGGGCAATGGCAAATCAATCCATTTGCTGTTGTTTCCGTAATCGAAGTGACTGGCAAACGGGTGATCAGCCCGTTGGGTACTGGATATTCGACAGCATATAAGTCTGGTTGGAGACTGGTTGGCGTTTATAAGTACTCAGCAGGTTTCCTGTCACCAGCCGGCAACAGGAACATAGACCCTCTGAAACAAAAGGACACCCTGGCCTTTTATCTCTGATCATTTATTCTAACACTTAATTCCCTACGTGGGTATGGGGTCAGCCTCGCGTGCCTTACAAATGCACTCGCCCCGAATTGTACAGGACTCCCACCTGGTTGTAACCACACCTCAAGTCCTTATAGTAGATACGCCACTGTACGTTCACATACTTTTCCTCCATACAATAATGTGGAGTAACCACATTTCCTGTGATATGATCTTCTCTTCTTTTCTTTACACTTATATTTGCTTCAGGCATGTTAAACAGTGTTCATTGAACACAGAGGCTTGCTAAACTATTTTAATACAATAATATGTCAACATAATTATAACAACATACATCAGTCAGATACCGTTTAATGTGTGGACTCAACAATGTCTGGTTCCGACATGTCCTTCACTTTTTCCCCAATAGCAGTATCTAACTTTGTAGTTGGACCAAACATATTAAATTTCATAAAATATCCTTACTGTAGTGGATTGATGGTATTGTATGATGGTGATATTACTAAGTGTGATGCATGAGGTCAGCTGTGAAGGCTCCTGAGATAAAATGTAGCTGTGAATTGTCAGAAGGCCCTTCGTGCTACTACTACGACCTCACACCTATCTTTTTTTTCTAATGAATGTGGCTACGTTAAATGTCTAGGGTAATGATATGTAATGTGTTGTGGTAGTTTACATACACACACACAGATATTTACTAAGTCTAATAATATTAATAAATGTTATAATACACTGAACTAACTCAAGTGTGTAAACTTTGGATAGTAATTTTCTTTAAATTTATTTGTTCTGAACCAAGGTTTTAATTTGGTCAGAACATATGAAAGGTTTTGCAATCATGAAAGAAATGCATGAATATTACATAATAAATGCAAGGTGTGTACATATGTATGTTACTAGACTAGTTAATATTACTACTGTTTATAGTTGTAATCTATTTGGGAGAACACTTAATGGATGTGCTGTTGGGGTGGCCTCATCACACCCTGTCTATGGCGATTACACATTGTCCAGTTATTTGATGGAAATTTTATGGGTGTGTTAGCAAATAAGTTGAGTTGGCAAATTCTCAGCAGACCAGACGCTCACGTAGCTTGAAGGTGTAGCTCTGGTGCTGAGATCTGTTGGCCCCACCTCTCGGTGCTTGGGGGCAATATCAGAAGTCTGGTGGCCCCACCTCTCCGTGCTTGGGGGCAATATCAGAAGTCTTATGGCCCCACCTCTCCGTGCTTGGGGGCAATATCAGAAGTCTGGTGGCCCCACCTCTCCATGCTTGGGGGCTAGAATAGGCTGCTCTGACAAAATGTTACTGCACGGGTCCACTCTGGTACTATTCAACAACTCATTTGACACCGCATTGGTGCCAACTGAAACTCACAGTTCTGCAGTCAAAGTATTAGTCATGTGTCAGAATTCCATCCTCTAACCATTTCTGGACACAACACTACACAACAACAACACCACATAGACGGGTCAGATCTTTCTGACCAAACAACACATCTTACCAAGTTGGTTTCACATAGGATAAGTTCTCCCAGACTACGTATTCTGAAATATGTTCATTAGTTTCCTGCCATAGAATAGGATAGGTGATATGGTTCACTGATCTCAACACTTGATCTGTCCTTCATAATCCTTGCTGGAGTTTATGTATTTTATTTGTCTCTAGACCCTGAACTGGGGCGGGGGGGGTCTAGAGCGAATCCTTACTTGTTGTAAGGGACAGATTATGCTATTGCAGTACCAAATCACTCGAAACCTTAAACAAATATTAAAATGTACAAAGAAATAATTTCAGTCTTACCAGAATTATGAATATAGAACACAGTTAAATGCTAGCAAAACTCAGCTGAGCTGCTGGCCTTAGTATGGCGTCCCTCTAAATATTTCAATAGCTTCTGGGAATTACACCACTTAATAATTCACTGTGTCTACTAGGACAACTTATAATGAATGGCACAAAATGCGCGTCTGAGCGCCGATAATATATTCATCTATGGCCAATCACTGCCTTTTCTTTTTTCAAATTCAAATATCCTACCAAAAAAGTCATTTCAGTCATACCTCAGTCAAGTATGCCTTATTGTCTGTTGGTCCGTCCGTCTCTACTTGCGTTTCACAAAAAAACACACTTGTTTTTTGAACCAACTCTGCCTTCCCCTACACAATTTTGCCCTTAAAGTTATTTTTAGCCACAATTCACCATCCCACCCCGTCTCTTCATTCCAACTAGATTTTAGCACTTGCGTCTTCAAGGCCACAATTTTTTTGAAAATTAGTGACATGTTTTATTTCAATGCAGACGCTCGCTGATATGAACAACACAGTCTTTTGTCAATATCTTTCTTATTATCTATCCGTCTGTATAAATGAAAGCATATTATTTCACTGCTCAAGATGGGCCATCCGGCCAGCTAGGTTTTATATTCCTAACATTATTATTAAGAAAAGTTACTTTTCAAATATTTTCTAGAATCTTCTGGAATGCGTTCATCACTGCATTCAAATAAACGGACTAAGTTATCGCAAAAGCGTCCAAGAAATGACTGTGGCGTATAATATCCAAGGTCCCTTTTGTCGATTTCTTTACTTTATGTCAACTTGGGGAACGTGACTTTTTCCTCCTTTCCCCACTACTTGCGTCTTTTAGCCTTGCTAGTTTCAAGCACGCGTTCAGTCAGATTTTTCCTTTTGATCTCCGTTCTCATCCCGTTCCGTTTTGCCTTCAAGTCTAACAATTTAATTTCCATGGCGGGTGATGACCCGCGGCGTGGGCGATCATGTATTCTAGCAGCTTACGCATTAGTTTTTATCCCTACGTTGTATCATTGGAGATATTTTAACGTTGTATCACGGTCAATTTTATGACACATCTCCCCACTTGAAAACATGCCTACGGCAAGTTCTAAAACCAGTGATACACATAGATAAAATCTCTCCTTACGCCTGCCGTTACTCTAATTTTGATCACAGGGGTGCCGACTGAGGAAATCTGCACCGACATTCAATTTGACTGGGATATATTGGATACTAAACTGATAAGGTTGAAGCAATAAAGACCACCTCAGCAATCTTGCGTTTTCATGCTTAGCCTGAGATAAGAATACGAGAGGCTGATGGTCCGTCTCGACCACAAAAGTCCTACCATACAGATAGATTTGAAACTTCTTTATTGCCCAGATTAACGCTAAACATTCTTTTTCGCTTGTGGAGTATCCTTGTTCCGCCTTATTCAATTTGCGGCTTGCATAAGCGACTGGTTTCAGTTCCCCATCAGGTGAAGATGATCTTTGCAACAAAGCCGCTCCGAGTCCTACATTACTTGCATCGGTTCTTAAGACAAAGTCCTGTGTCAAATCAGGTAGTTTGAGAATAGGCTTGCTAGTGAGTTTTTCCTTTAAGTCTTGGAACGCTAATTCACTTTGCGCCGTCCAATTAATTTTATCTGGAAGTCCCTTGCGAGTCAGATCAGTCAGAGGAGCACAAATAGAGTTAAAATCTTTGATATATTTTTGATAAAATCCGCATAACGACACGAATGATCGCACATCCTTTTTTGTTTGTGGTCTAGGTGCTCTCTGCAGTTTTTCCAAGTTCTTGGGATCAGGGGTCATGCTACCCTGATATACAGTGTGTCCCAAGAATTCCAACTCTTTGCATCCAATGCAACATTTTTGTTGGCCTAGCAGTCAAGTTCGCCTCCCTAAGCCTATTAAATAACATTTCTAGAGCTTCAATGTGTTCTTCAAATGTCTCTGTGGCGACGAGAATATCATCCATGAAATTCGTGATACATGGGTTATTCAGGGGATCCAACAATTTTCGCATCATCCTTGAAAATACACTCGGAGCATTTTTCAGTCCGAATGGTAGCATGTTGAATTCATAATGTCCATCCGAAGTGCTAAAAGCCAAATAAGGTCTCACTTCAGGCTTCACTGGGATCTGGTAATAGCCTTTACTAAGATCCACCTTTGAAAAGTATTTTGCCTTGTTCAATCTGGCAAATAACTGTTTTGTGTCTGGTAATGGATCCACTTGTCCTTCTGTGACAGCATTCAGTTTCCTGTAATCTATGCACAGTCTGTGTTCCCCAGACGGTTTTCTCAACAATACGACACTAGAGCTAAAAGATGATTCACTGTGTGAAATAATCCCCTCCTTCAACAAATAATCTATTTCTTCCTTCAATGCCTTCTCCTTCGCGAACGGAATAGAATAGGCTCTCATACAGATTGGGTTTGAGTCTACCAGTTTCATGTCATACTGTAGCAAATTTGTATGGCCTGGTTTATCTGTTAATACATCTGTATGTTCCTCCAGAACCTGTTGAACTCTCTCCCTCTGGTTTTTAGTCAGGTGCTTACTGACTTTTACCTGTGCTGCTGTTTCACAAGGATGTAATGGGTATTCATGTGAGGTGAGTGGTTCCTTTTGCATTTGAATTGCGATAGCTAAGGTCAGTAAGGGGGTGCTTTCCTGGAGTGGTCTGTCCAGATACTTCTTTAACAGGTTTACATGATAAACTTTCTCCTTCCCCTTTTTGTCAATTTTATAGTTTGTTCTAGACACCTTCTCTAGAACCGTATATGGACCTTGCCATCCAATTTGTAATTTATTCTGGCTACCGGGTAGTAGAAGCAGCACCTTCTCTCTCACTGCTAGTTCTCTGTCCTTTGCCTTCCTATTAAAATATGCTGCATGTTTCTTCCTGGCTTGTTTCAAATTATCATTTGCCAGTTTCCATCCAGCTTTCAAACGAGTGGTCAGTTCGTTCACGTATTGATAAGATGAGGTAACAGTCTCTTCCGCCTTCTCATCTGTCCAGGTCCTTAATAGCGCTTCTAGGGGACCTTTTATTGGCCTCCCAAATAGCAGAGTTGCGGGAGCCATCCCGGTTGAACTATGTGGTACCTCCCGATACGCAAACAATGCGGCGGGCAGGAATTGATCCCACAGATCCGGTTTTTCGTGTGCCAGCTTTCTCAGGATAGAAATGAGAGTCCCGTTGAACCTCTCTACCTGGCCGTTCCCTTGCGGATGGTACGGACTACAATGAAAGTGTCTGGCTTGAAATAGCTTAAAAACTTCTTCCGTTAGTTTCCCCTTGAACTGAGAACCATTATCCGTCAAGATTTGATGCGGGAATCCTAATCGGGTAAATATTGTAAGTAGTGCCTCTGCTACATGTTTTGAATCAATTGATGGCAGGGCTACCGCCTCTCCCCACATAGAACAAGTGTCCACCAGAGTAAGGATGTAACTGTTCCTCCTCTTGGTCAGAGTGAGAGGTCCTACAATATCCACTGCAACCCTCTCAAAAGGTGTTCCCACTATGGGCATTTCCCCTAGAGTTGCAGGAGCAGTCCAGTGCTTTGGAGCTACCCTTTGACATTCTGGGCAGGATTTGACATATCTTTTTATATCCTCCGTTATCCCTGGCCAGAAGTAATGACAAGCTATACGCTGTCCTGTGGCGCTGATCCCCATGTGACCACTGAAGGGAATCGCATGCCCGAGTTCCATCACTTTATCCCTATATGAAGTGGGAAGAACCAGCTGGTTGTGACCATTTGTTCCAGTTCCGGCCTTCCTGTATAAGAGTTTGTTCTTCATAAAATATTCCCCCTTGCTCGGAGGTGTGTGGCATTTGGGCAATTTTTTAAAACATGGATTGAGTGTCCTATCCTCAGCCTGCGCCTTCCTCATCTCCTCTGGATGAGCATTTATAGGTTCACCTTCTTCCTCCTTCTTCTGTGACCTGGTCTGCACTGTCGCCATGATCACAGGTCTCTCGGGATTCCCCAAGAAGACGTATCTACACCCCAATATCAGAGGGTAGATTGGTTCATCTATCACTGCTGCTCTGATTTCTCCTTCCACATAGCGAGTTTTCACCGTTATCCTTGCGATGGGAAGTGTCGTGAGTGGTATGTCCTTAGTTGCCCCTTGTATTTCCACTGTTTCTGTGGTATACTGACTTGGGTCCACTAGGCTAGACTTCACAACTGAATCATAATCCAAACCTGTATCATAAAGGCACCTTATGGTGACCCCATTACAAATAACATCCTCACAAACTGGGGGGGTGATAAGGTTCCTGTTGTCCCTTAGGATTAACCTTTAATCTTTGCGTCCCCGACTTCATTGCAGCAATGTTTGAAGGTTTCCTTCTACAAAATTCGGTGTTATGGTTATCTTTCTTGCACCATTTACACCATCTTTTTCCTTGGTTAAACGGTTTTCTTTCATTGGATTTTTGGTCATTGAACTGTGAGTTTCTGTCTCGGTAGTCATTTCTTGGCTGTTCAAAGTTTGTCCTACCTTTATTTCCCTGTTCTCTATTATCAAATTTATTAAATTGCTGTGGAGCTTTAAAATTGTCTATGTGCTTCTTTTTAGCACCACTTACCTCTGCCTGGGCTGCCTGATACCTCTCAGCGACATTTAAAACCTCCCCCAACTTCTCTGCACCTTGTTCCATGAGAAATTTTCTCATGTCTGGAGCCATGGACTCTCTCAATTGCTCAATCATGATCATTTCTTTAAGATCTTGGGTCTTCCCCAGAGCAGTCCATTTCTCCAAATAGGTTTCCAGTCTGGCAGAGAATTGGTGGTATGTCTCCCCAGACAACAGTTTGGCATTTCTAAATTTCTTACGATAAAATTCCCCATTTTTTTCGTACCTCAATAACAAAGCCTGCTTTAACATGTCATAATTCTCCTGGTCTTCTCTGTTCATTTTTGCGAAGACTTCGTAAGAAGTACCTCTCAGTCCCTGTGATAGCTTTAAACTCCACCTCTCTCTCTCTAACCCACATGTAGTAGCTAATAACTCAAAACGTCCTAGGTACCCCTCTATGTCATCGTCTTTTTCAACAAAATGGTCTAAATGAAACCCCATAGCTGAGTTTGAGGCTCCCAGACTGGGCGTAGCATCTGAGGCAAAAGGGCTGGCACCATTTTCAGGAGCCTGGCCTTGTAGCTCCAGCTCCCTGAGTCGTAATTCGTGCTCCCTCTGCAACCTTCTATCTTCTGCCTCCCTTTCGGCAGTCAACCTTTTATCTTCTGCCTCCAATGCTTTAGCCTCTTTGTCAGCCTCAATTTGTAACCTCTTAGTCTCAGCCTCTAACCTCTTCTCTTCAGCCAACCTTTCAGACTCTAATTTTCTTTCAGCCTCTTTTTCTAATCTTCTTTCTTCCCGTTCAATATACTTATCACATTCAGCTGTTACATATTGAATTAAACTCTGACCATCCATTCCCATCTCCTTTGCGGTCAGCACAGCAGCTGATCGGAATTTTGCTAGCTCCGCCATACTTTTTAAACAAATCTAGCAATGTGCAAGATAAAAATTTACACCAACCACTAAAGTACTTCTAATTACTCTAGTCTAAAATAATTCTAATTAATTAATTAACTACCACTGGCTGTGAAGATTCACCAACTTTTATTTTCAGGGACACTTTTAATTTTAAGGGACACTTAATTTTTTTATAATGTGTTCCCCTAATCTAATTCTCCCCCCAGGAGATCCTAATATACTTAATGGGCTAATTATCCCGGGACAAAGAGACCCCAATATATGGAGTGGATTTGATGGTATTGTATGATGGTGATATTACTAAGTGTGATGCATGAGGTCAGCTGTGAAGGCTCCTGAGATAAAATGTAGCTGTGAATTGTCAGAAGGCCCTTCGTGCTACAACTACGACCTCACACCTATCTTTTTTCTAATGAATGTGGCTACGTTAAATGTCTAGGGTAATGATATGTAATGTGTTGTGGTAGTTTACATACACACACACACACACAGATATTTACTAAGTCTAATAATATTAATAAATGTTATAATACAAACTGGAACTAAACTCCCCTCACAAGTGTGTAAACTTTGGATAGTAATTTTCTTTAAATTTATTTGTTCTGAACCAAGGTTTTAATTTGGTCAGAACATATGAAAGGTTTTGCAATCATGAAAGAAATGCATGAATATTACATAATAAATGCAAGGTGTTTACATATGTATGTTACTAGACTAGTTAATATTACTACTGTTTATAGTTGTAATCTATTTGGGAGAACACTTAATGGATGTGCTGTTGGGGTGGCCTCATCACTCCCTGTCTATGGCGATTACACATTGTCCAGTTATTTGATGGAAATTTTATGGGTGTGTTAGCAAATAAGTTGAGTTGGTGAATTCTCAGCAGACCAGACGCTCACGTAGCTTGAAGGTGTAGCTCTGGTGCTGAGATCTGGTGGCCCCACCTCTCCGTGCTTGGGGGTGTAGTGGATTTTGATGGTATTGTATGGTGGTGTTATCACCTAGTGTGATGCGTGAGGTCAGCTGTGAAGGCTCCTAAGATAATTGTAACTGTGAATATACAGAAGGCCCTTTCGTGCTACCACTTTATGACCTCACACATATCTTTTTTTTTACTAATGAATGTGGCTACGTTAAAATCTAGGGTACTGAATGCAATGTGTTGTATGGACATATACACACACCCACAGATATTAATTAAGTCTAATACTATCAATAAAATTTATAACACAATGAACTAAATTCAGCTGGTTAAATTTAGAATAGAAAATCTTTTTTTAAATTTATTTGTTCTGAACCAAGGTTTTATTTTGGCCAGAACTTATGCAAAGATTTTGAAATTTATGAATGAATGGCATGAATAAATGGCATGTTAAATGAAAGATGTTTACATATGCAATCTTCAAGATTAATTATAGTATTACTGTTCGTAATGTTAAATTTTCTGGGAAAACTATGAATGGATGTGCTGTTGGGGTGGCTTCATCCCTCCCTGTTTATGCCTACACAGCATTGTCCATTAATGATGGAAGGAAATGGGATGCTTCAGTAGTAAATTCTCTTGGGTGCTAGTTTTATGAAGTTGGTGTAAGTTCAGCAGGCCAGCTAGCCTACTTAACTTTGCCAGATTTGTTCTGGTGCTGGAATATGATGGCCCCACCTCTCCGTGCTTGAGCAATACACAGATGTTCTGTCGAAATGTACAGAAACCCTGCACGGGTCCTCACTTCAATTATTAATCAGCATTTGACACCACCTTAGTGTCAAGATCGAACTCACAGCTCTGAAATAAAGTATTGGTTTTTGCTCAGAACCTTACCTAATAAGCCACTTCTACACATAACAAATTACAATAACACCACATAAACAGGGTCAGTTCTCTCTGACCAGACAGCACATCTTACCTAGTTGGTTTCGCATAGGGTAAGTTTCCCCAGTCTACAGATTCTGAAATAGGTGCATTATCTCACTGCCATAGAATAGGATAGGTGATATGATTCACTGTTCTCAACACTTGATCACCCCTTCCTAAACCTTGCTGTAGTTTATATATTGTTTGTCCCTAGACCCTGAACTAGGGCGGGGGGTCCAGAGCGAATCCTTACTTGTTTGTAAGGCTAGATTTCGATATGGCAGTATCAAATCACTCGGACATTAAACAATATTCAAAATATACAAAGAAATAATTTCAATCTTACCAGATTATGAATAAAGAACACAGAAATGCTAGCAAAACTCAGCTGAGCTGCTGGCTATAGTATGGCGTCCCTGAACTTATTTCAATTTATTTCATTTGGAAATCACCACACTTGAAATTTACTGTGTCTATCACTGGACAACTATTGAGGAATGGCAAAAAAAGCTCGTCTGAGCGCGGATAATATGATTGTCTGTGGCCAATCAATGCCTTGGTTTTTTTTAAATTCAAATTTCCTACACTAAAGTCATTTCAGTCATGCTTCAGTCAAGTATGGATTTTTATCTGTTAGTCTGTCCGTCTCTACTTGCGTTTTTACAAAAACGTACTTGATTTTTGAACCAACCTTTCTCTCCCCTCCAAAATTTTGTCGTTAAAAGTTATTTTTAGACACAGCTCCCACCAATATCCCTTCTCTTCCATGCTAATTAGATTTGAACACCTGCGTCTCAAGGTCGCGGTTTTTGTGCAAATAGTGATATGTTAGATTCAATGCAGTCTTTCGCTGATGTGAACAACACTGTCTTTTGTCATTATTTTCATTATTATCTATCCGTCTGTAAAATTAAAAACATATTATTTCACTGCTCAGAATGGGCCATCCGGCCAGCTAATTTTTATATTCCTAACATTAATATTAAGAAAAGTTACTTTTTAAATTTTGTAATATTTCAAGCATCTGCGTTTAGCCGCTGAATTCAAATCAAAGGCTTGGTATCGCAAAAGCGTCCGTTTCCGTACCTCGTGTCAATTTGGGGACGTGAATTTTTTCCTCCGTTCCCCCCCCCCCAAGTGCGTCTCCTTAGCCTTGCTAGTCTCACGCAATTTTTTTCAGTCATATTTTTTTTTCCTTTTGATCCGCCGTTCTCATCCCTCCAAATGGTAACCGTTTTGATTTCCCGTCTAACAAGTCAATTTTTATGGAGGGTGATGACCCGCGGTCAGGGCGATCATGTACTATCAGCAGCTTACGCGTTATGTTTTTTATCCCTACATTTTATCCTTTGGAGATATTTTTACGTTGTATCACTTGTTAATTTATGACACATCTCCCCACTTGAAAACATGCCTACGGCAAGTTCTAAAACCAGTGATACACATAGATAAAATCTCTCCTCCCGTCTGCCATTACTCTAATTTTGATCACAGGGGTGCCGACTGAGGAAATCTGCACCGACATTCAATTTGCCTGGGATATATTGGATACTAAACTGATAAGGTTGAAGCAATAAAGACCACCTCAGCAATCTTGCGTTTTCATGCTTAGCCTGAGATAAGAATACGAGAGGCTGATGATCCGTCTCCACCACAAAAGTCCTACCATACAGATAGATTTGAAACTTCTTTATTGCCCAGATTAACGCTAAACATTCTTTTTCGCTTGTGGAGTATCCTTGTTCCGCCTTATTCAATTTGCGGCTTGCATAAGCGACTGTTTTCAGTTCCCCATCAGGTGAAGATGATCTTTGCAACAAAGCCCCTCCAAGTCC